>CM076572.1:529859556-529977056 GCA_034641835.2 Pinus albicaulis
TAATAGTCATCTCTCCTTTTTAAATTATTTCATTTTCTACCATACCGCCCTTCCCATATTTTTTTAAATTCCTCTCCATTATTACAATCTTTCCCATTTTAATTTTTTAATACCCCTTTCCCATTAATAAACCTCCATATAATACTTCCCACCTTTTTTATAATCCCTTTCCCATTAATTTATTTTTTCCCATTAATTTATTTTTTAATTAATTTTAATTAATTAAAAAAAAAAAAAAAACAGCAGAGAGAGAGAGGAAAGAGAAGATTTGAACAACAGAAAAAGAGGAATGACATGTGAGCAGAATTGAATAAATACATATAGAAGAAGAAAGTGAAATTTGACATTGTGTGATTTTTGACATGAGAGTGATTTTTTGAAGATTTTTACATGAGAAGACAAGTTTGTCATCGTTTGAAATAGTTATTTGAAGAAGAGAATTCAGCTGCCTCAAAGGCTTCTTGCACATTGTTTTTGCTGCATTTTTTTGCAGAAAATATTGTATTGGACTCACATTGATTTGCATCTTCATTCAAGATTTGAGTTGTTGGATTGTTGATTGCCCTCCATCATTTGAGGAGCATATTTTGTACTTTCCATAGTTGGAAGTCCTCTTGAGTCATTTGTATTTCTTGTTGCATCACATTGTAAACGGGTGCATTTTCGGTTGTAGCCGACACCCTTTCATTTTTTGAGCCTAAGTTGTTAAAATGGCCAAAATCAATGAGGCATTAATGTTGTTGAATGACCTCATTTATTCAAATGTTGATGATGTGATAAAAATGAGCAAGGATGCTCTTTGTAAAATTCACAGTGGTTTGCAAGATGCACAAGAAAAGATTGAGTTTTTGCAGTTGGAATCTCAGCTCCAACAAGATGAACTTCAGCGAAAGAGTCACCATTCTGAACATGTTTCTGTTCAGAAGATTGAGAAGGAATCTCATCAGAAGAAAGAAGACAAAGTTGCAGTTGATTCACATTCAGCTCCTTGTAGATGCACAGATGTACATGCAGATGCAGCAGTTCAACCTGCACTTCTCAAGCCCATCATCAGAACTTGGGAAGGGCTTGTCCACAACAAGCACAGAATTGGTCTTGGATATGACAAGGATGTGTCCTTTCATATTCCAGATTACACAAAGCCCATCATATTTCAGAGTGCCGGATTCATGTATGACAGTTCACCTGCAGCTGTTCCAGATCCTGTTCCACTTCCACAACAGATTGAAAAATGCCAACACTGTGATCGAATTGGCCATATGAAAGATCATTGTTTTGATCTTCATCCATGCAGCACTATGGTCGACACACTCATTCTTCACACAGATGCTTCAGAAACAAGCCTCAGCCCCCTGCAAGAACCAAGATTCATCTTGGATTGATCGCTTCTTGGAAATGGGCATCAGCAGCCAAGAAGATGTTTAAGCCGCATGTTAGAACATGTTCACGAATATTGAGCAAACTTGCAGTTGAATTTTCGCCATCATCTCACCTTGTCCCTGACAGGGGGAAAATGGTGGTCATGTACAAGCTTCGTCAATGATTGGCGTAGCTCAGCGCAGCATCTTCTCATTCCATGTTCGCAGTTGTAGCCACAGCTTCAGCGAGCTCAGCCACCCGTCATTCCGGATTCAGAGATGTAGCTAGAGACACGGATGCCCATGAGCATACCTTCGGTTGGTGGATAACCTAAAACCATCATCTTTGGTTGGTGGATAACTTAAAACCATCATTTTCGGTTGGTGGATAACCTAAAACCATCATCTTTGGTTGGTGGACAACCTAAAACCACCACAGGTCGTAGACCTCCCTTCTTTTAGGTCGAAGGTCTCCCTTTTTTATGAGGGACAATTCCTCTAGCAGAAGCCTTCAGCTTCTTGCCAGTTTTGGAAGAGTTCCGGGAACTGCAACAAGAATTGTGTTCCAGTGTTTGTGGTCATCCTAAAACCACCTCTTTTTTTCCAACATTTCAGAGAGTTGATTCAGCCAAGTGCTGCCATGTATACTTTGCAGATTTGTATTACAACTCTTTTCTTGGACTCACACATACCCCTTCGGATTAAGGGGGGATGTTGGAACACCTAATCCTACATGGGTAGGTGTGGAATGCAAAAAGTCACAATGGAGTCCAAGTGACCTTGGAATGAGAAACCAAGAGTCACACCATTGTACTATAAATGTACATCTTTGTATAATGGAAAATAAGAAAGCCTCACGCTTATCCTTCATTGTGTGTTTCTCTTGTGTGTGTGTTTATCTTCTCATACACCATGTGTGTGCTTTAACATGGTGTTGAATATCAACTTAACCATAAAATATCCCACACCGACATTTGAAAGGATGTGTATGGCCATACAAATTACAGAGCTATGCACAAAAAACATAACTCATTTTGCAAGAAATAAATTAGCAAAATTTCCACACATAAGTAGGCGTGGAAGGAAAGGGCTCAACAAATTATTGCTTTGAAAACCTATCAATCATCATTAAAAACTAAAGACAATTAGAAAACAAGTATCAATAAAATTTTCAACGAAAATTTTGATCATCAACTTGTATCAAATAAATTTAGACACACAAGGACCCATTCGAGAAGACTGAAAATGTCCCTAAGTGAATCCTTCTATAGAACTAAGGAACACTACTCTAAGATTGACCTGAATTACCCAATAACAATTAAACAAAGCATAACTCAAGTTAATGAATATAAGACGGCTTAACATGTGCTGAAATCTATAAAAATTCATTCATACTTAAGTATAGAGAGCTTAGATGATTAGTGTTCAAAAACATTTTAGTGGTATGTTGAAATGAACATGTATCATGTAAATGTCATTTGAAAATGTGTAATCCACGTTAACATGTTAAGAAATAACAAAGATACAATCCAAACAAATATTAATGGGCTATATTACACATCTACTATTTGTACAAAAAACTAACTAAAAAAAATAACAAAGATCAAAGCAATGAAATAAAATGATTGTGGAAAGAAATATGAAAAACTTGCTCATTTTTTGCATATAAAATATGCCCCAAGTATGGGCACAAACATGAGAGTTGAATTTTCAACTCTCTACGCTGTTGTCAGTGTGGTCAACCAAAAATATGTCAAAAAACTAAATATTTTGGGGGATTCAAAACTTGTTGTGGATTGAGCCTGCAACAAAGTCAGCATAGTGGCCCCTCATTTGGTTCATATTTTGCAAGGTATCAAACAATTCTACAACAAGTTGGATTGGCTCTCTTGTGGCCATATATACCATGAAACCAATACCCTAGAAGAAAAGCTCTCCAAGAAGGCTCTCCAACTTATTCCACAAGTGCTAAAATACCAAGAGTATACGAATAATAATTTTGTGGGGGTTTTTGCCTTCCATATCTAGTTTTTTGTCTCAAATATTGCTATATTTTGTGATTATATAGGTAAGCAATCCAATGATATTATCTAAAAAGTGATAGATATTTTTTTGTATTTTAAAAATGCACAATATATAATTGGAACAAACTTTTATTACTATAAATTAATCAATTACTTCTACGTACCACTAAAAGTGGAAAAATCTCTATAACCTTTGATCACCTTGAACATCAAGCAAACTAAGAACCTCAACAATGGCGTTCTAATAAAATCACCACATATCCAAAATTGACAAAGCACAATTTAATGAGTATTGATTAGTCAAAATTACCATGTGGATCAACTACTCATGTCGAAATGATGGTATATTGGATTAGGTGTGGGTTGCACTTGCATTTGAAAGTGTGAAAAAAACATGGATAAAGAACATTGACTACACTAGGAACCTTGACAATGGGGTTCTAATAACATGGCCAAAAATCAAAAATTGACAAAGTACAATTTAATGAGCATAGATTAGTCAAAAGTGCAATGTGGATCAACGACTCGTGTCGAAATGATGGTCTATTGGACTAGGCGAGGGTTGCAATGGCATTGGAAAGAGTGAACACAACATGAATAAATAGTCACTTGGAGAAGGAATACAAGGAATTGTAGTCTTGGTTGCACGTATAGGGATGGTCCAACACGCAAGTAGAAGCATTTGGGACACCATAAAAATTGGCAACTCATTTTTTCTAAGAGACATCCACAAGCACATTTTTATAATAGAAAAAAGCTTAGAAATCATACTTTTGGAAAATTCATCCTTCACATTAGGGAAAAGTTTCCATCTACGTTCCCACAAAGATATGTAGAGAAATGTTTCTTCAATCATCCCAAAAAAGGGAAAAAATAAAAAAACCCTTTTGGGAAAATGCATTTCCCTCTATGTTTCACCACATTTCTCAAAAGATATATGTGGAAAAATGTTTCTTGGAGCATCCTACGAGAAAAAGACACCTTTGAAACATGGGAAACATGGAGGTGCCCCCTCCCACCCTAAGGGACACATCCCCATAGAACAGTCATTTTTTCATTCATTTAGTGGAATTTCTGAGTCATCATTTCTCATTTGTTTATGAATACAAATTTTATCATATACTACTATGTTGAATGGTAAGCATGTGTTAAATCCCTATAAAAAGAGGATTTGCTTCAGATAGAATCAAGGCCAAGGCCTAAAAATTGGGACTAAAATTTCATAGTTGCAATATAAGCAGGTGGACAACAACACAGTGGAAATTCATTATAATACAGAGACCTTACAAAACCATATTTTTTTGATGATAATAGAGGCTTTGGTATTTCAATTTCATTGAGCATAGCAGGTATTTCCATCTATCGGTAAGGTACATCTATAAGACCTCATTTACATATAATTTGAAAAGTCTGCCTTGGAAAGATTACTTTTATTTTAACAATCAAAGAACTTCTATAACAATTATTGTTCACTAGTGTAAAAGCATAGCTCTGAAATAATAGAAAGGTGATGTGGGATATATCTAACATGTAGAAATAAAACACTGAATAAGTAGGAAGTGATGTTAGCCCAAATCATGGTGTAAACTGATCAATATTAAAATTTTTCCACTTCATACCATCACACTAGTGTGTTTGTAGAAAAAAATTGTTACTGCTGAAGGTATAACTACGATAATGTAAAAGAAAATATCCACAGTTCACAGATTTTAGTTTGAACCATAGATATGAACTTAAAACACATTTTGGATAAGAAAGTACATACTTGTTCAAATGCTGAGAAAAATTCCAGAAACTGCAATGCTGATCCAACATCATCTGACGAAAATTATATGCCTGCAATTAACTGCATTGGCTTCCCTTGAGGCAAAATTCAAAGATTTGCATGTGCAGGAATTTACCTCAGAAAGACCTTGACAGTTGAGTAAAGCAGCAACAAAAGCAAAACCTGTAGACTTAAGTGCATGGATAAGAATTCCAATAGGAGCACAGCCTTGCTTTTTCTTTCAATAATGAATTCAACAACTTTATTTCTGGAAATCTCAAACAATATCAAAACCTGATTGAAAATTTGAGTTAAACAAAGCAACGTAACAATTTGCATGTTTTGGCCTAGGTGCATTTCTATATTCAAGTTTACATGCAAATACTGCAATTGTAGATACTTCTACACTTTGGACACTTCCACTCCTCAGATTTAGCAACCTCTTCAACTTTTTTTTTGGAATAGCTTCTTGGGGAGGACAGTTTTGCTGATGTTGGCATATGTTTTCCTAAGTCGTGATCTTTGTCATTTTTGAGATAAGATATGGTTTCCTTTTTAAGGGATTGCTTTGCACTCGTCACAGTTTCACCCTCACTGAATTTCATGCCATGAGTTTCCTTAAATGGGCTCTTTTTGTCCTCAGACTTTACTTCTTTTCCACCTCTTACATCACTTGCAATAGCATTGTCATTCTATGCTGGAGAATGGGGCAATTTTTCCTCTTGAAATTTTATATCATCAATATAGAAATCCAAAAATTTGATCTCCTGCATTGACATAAACCATAAAGCATGCATAGAACATCAAGAAAAAGCACTTCCACTGCAAAAATGAGACATCTTACAAGGAAATCAAAACTGATGAATATGACAACTAGTCCACCTTGTAATGAAACGTAAGAGTATTATCATACATGTTGATTGCTAAATGATATTCAGAGAATGCCTACACATAGGGAAGGAAGAATACGAGGTCAACCAATTATCAATGCATTCCACGTGGAATCCATGATTACAGTTGGGTTGCATTCACAGCTTTTCTCCTTTGAATTCGACCAAGCAGATGGAGCAGCCAGAGGCCAATCCCACTTCATCACGGCCAAAGAGGCTACTCTCACATATGACCACGCCGCCTTTAGAATGCGTGGAGTCATGGATCTCATTAACTTTACCCTTGCTCTCAATTCCACTTCAGAAAATGAATCAGCCATCAGTCACATGGCACACAAGAGGAAGAGAGGCAAAGAAGAAACGTCGGAGGGTGGTGCGGCTTGTAGTCGTAGGATCTGCGGGAATGGAAGAAGAAGCTGAATCTCTGGCAATGGATGAGCGTCGATAAATTTAATGTTCCATTTATTATGGTTATAATCATTTTACTATTATGATTATGAAAATTTAGAGTTGAAAATCGAGATTGAAGTGGTACTATTCCAACCATCAACAATCTTCTGAAAATCCATCTCCCATATTTTCTAAGCCTACGAAAAACAATGTACTATGAATCCTCTTGGCATGCATTCTAGGATTGTAATGAAAAAGTAATATTATAATTTTAATGAGTATTAAGGACTAAAATAAAATCAAGGTTGCATTCACAGCTTTTCTCCTTCTTCGAATTCGTCCAAGCAGCTGGAGCATCCAATGGCAATCCTGGTGACATCTTAGAAGCAGATGTGTAAACAACAGTCGGCAATGCTTTCATGCCTGCCTTCGTCAGTCTAGTATTTTTGAGACGTATTGCAACTTGATCATATGGGTCGGCCCCCATTCGTCTGCAATAGTAACGCGCACAGCCAATAAACGAGAGGAGGCCAAGAAAACATATGAGAGCGCAAACCATAACTACAAGAATGATAGCTAGATCATATGCATGTTTTGAAGGAAAATAGATAGAGATTGAATTTCAATACAAAATAATTAGGGACATTGTAAATATCACATCTACTGAGGAACACTTCAAACATTACATAAGCCCTTTACAACAACTTCAATGAAATGAAAAAACAATGCATTTTGGTCAGTCCTCTGTTAAACTATAGAATAGTTGAGATTAAGCATATTGAGTTGGGTTACCAATTCCATCAATTTGATTACCTTAAGGCTTATCTGTTCATGTCTCAAAACTACAGTACTACCTGACGGAATAATTTTCCAATTTCTACAAAAATATCTAAACTTTTGACTCGAGAAATACACTAGAATTTCACATCACTTTGCCACAATATATTTTCATCAAGAAAAATCTAGAGAACGCTACCATGGAGTTATACTCTTTGTGATATGCTACTATAATGTTCCATTTGTTATCGAAAAATATAATAATTACTTTAACTTTCTTTTTCCACAGTTCTCTGCTCACATGCACTGAAAACCAATGGTTTTTGGGAATTATTAGCAAGCAAAGCTATAATTATGTACAAGTCTTTCTAGACAGATAAATTTCACATACCCTGCAATATCATATGCCTATCCTTTCAATAGAAATAGTTAAATATTCTTGGCATCAATGCCAACTAAGAGTTGGGAATCCTACATATATCTTTCATCTATCCCTCACTCAATGACCCCCTTTAAGAAAACATGATAAAAGTACTTTTAAGAATTATCATGAACATTTTCGTTCTTGTGGAAAAGATGGCTTATCTTATAAAACTACAAAAAATGAATTATGATACAAGGCTTCACTTTGTCTTCCAGCCCATGCTGGAAGAGAAAACATATGTCATACACTATCATCCACTTTTGTTGTGGTACTTTTCTGTTGACATGCCCATTTTCAATGGAAATGTCGTATTTTCATATATGAAAACATAATTGTGCTCTTGGAATGTTTCTCTTGGAAAATCAACCATCTATCAGTCTTTTTGTCCCACTCAAATTAATAAGATAGAGTTGAAATGCTCAATAAGGAGGGAAGAATATTCTAAGACACTTGTTCCTTGGCTCTAGCTAGAAAAGGCCTACTAAATAGTTTGATATGTGTAGATGTTTTTACTAAGTAATAGTGAAAAGGCAGAAGATACCAACGTTACAAAGGACTTTGATGCTACTTCAATATTCCTGCAATTTCACCCACCTGACCCCAATTTTTTTTATTTTTTATCTGTATACCAAGAAATTTGTGTCAAAGGTGATAAAGTTAAAAATATTTGATGACCTAAACTAAACCAGTTGTACAAAATTTTCGTAGGAATGATTGCGTTATCCTAGAACCACAAAGCCTGCCAAACACAATCAACAAAATTAATGCCAATACCTGCCTACTAGCCCATCATAGAAGCTTTTATCAATTGGATCACCAATAATCGTTGCATGAACAAAGTCCATTCTTAAGACGATGGAAGCGATTGGGATCCCTCACAATGATTTCCTGGCCTACAATCTTGGAAATGAGCTTGGTTACATTGTGGCAATCGCCACACACATGGAGGTTATTTTTTATTCGAATTAATGTCCTTGGGGTGTGTTGATAAGTCGAAATGCAAGAGCCATTTTTTCACTGTGGCTGTGAATGATGTCTTCCTTCTCCTCTTCATTAATATCATGCAACACAAAGTCGGTATCAGGAACATACCCTGCTGCCTCGATCTCCTTAGCCAAGCTCTCTACATTCTCATAAATATGTTCTGATTGTGGGCGCAATTTGTCTCCCAAAAGGAATGTATGCACTTTATTTTTAACCTCAATCCAGCTGAATCCCGCTGGTTTTTTCAAACCCTTATCTTTCATTACTGCTCTCAATTTTTCCACTTCTTCCCACTTTCCAGCTGCATCATAATATTTGATAACAACACATAATTTCCAGGATTATTAGCCTCTAATTCAAATAGCCGGTTTGCAACACATTCGGCTAAATTTATATCGCCATGAGCTCTACAGCCACTGAGCAAAGTCCCAAACGCATCAACATTAGGTTCTATTGGCATTATTGTTATAAGAAGCATTAGGTTCTATTGGCATCATTGTTATCAGATCATGTGCCTCATCCAGGAATCCTGGATGCCCAAGTAGGTCAACCATTTTTTTTTTCAATTAAAAAAATGCTCTTAAGTGAATCTATACCGAGGATTGGATTAGTACCAACAAACTCTATCTTTCCTTCAGGCTGAGAGGCAAGTAAAATTTCTTCCCCAGGCGGTTGAAAATGCTCAAAATTTGTTCTTGCTAAATTGTCATTAGTATTTCGTGCTAAGCACATGTTTCAACATCCACTGAGAAATCTGAGAAAAATCCCAAATTCACATCTAGCTCTTTTGCTTAGTAAAAAAAAAGGAAGATCACTAACGCCAAGACCATGACATCACATAATTCACGTCAGTTCAAACAAAGAGTTACACTTATTGTATAATTGTGGCATTCCTGGATGTAATATATACTAGATTTTTTTCCCCTTAAACTTTGCAGTTTACAGAATTTACAAAATCTCTTCATTAGTTGCAGATAGTTCTTTTCAATGTACGCGCAAGTAGGTCAACCATTTTTTTTTCAATTAAAAAAATTCTCTTAAATGAGTCTATACCGAGGATTGGCTTAGTATCAGCAAACTCTCTCTTGCCTTTAGGCTGAGAGACAAGTAGAATTTCTTCCCCAAGCAGTTCACAATGCTCAAAATTTGTTCTTGCTAAACTGTCATTAGTATTTTGTGCTAAGCACATGTTTCAACATCCACATAGAAATCTGATAAAAATCCCAAATTCACATCTAGCTCTTTTGCTTAGTAAACACAAAGGAATATCACTAGTGCCAAGACCATGACATCACATAATTCACGTCATTTCAACCAAAGGGTTACACTTATTGTATAATTGTGGCATTCCTGGATGTAATATATACTAGATTTTTCTGCCACTTAAACTTTGCAGTTTACAGAATTTAAAAAATCTCTTCATTAGTTGTAGATAGTTATTTTCAATGCTTTCTTGGGCCACTATTTTTTCCAGTCCTTGCATCTACTCTGAGGAAGTGAAACCCCATCATTTACATGCATAGTGCTCTACCCTTGGCCTAATGCCATAATGCTAACCTATGCTATCAAATTATTTGCGTCCTTCATTCACCAAGCATGCGTGATTACATGCATACAGCACAACAAGAAATGTAATATGGTCAGGTTTCTTACCTGATAATAACATTTGATGATACAAACTGACAGCACTATCTCCTTTCCCGTGCATCACATACCCTTTAATCATTGCATTCCACACAACCAAATCAGAGTTGAAACTACCCTCGTTGGGCTAGGAATTAGACCGCCAAATTTTCTCTTAACCCGTTGGAGAAGGTGTCGGGAGAGAAGCTAATAACTTCCTACTACTTAACAACTGAGATTATAAAAATCTCATTTCGCTGGATTCGACCTTAAAACCTCAAAATTTTTGTAAAAAATCTGTCTGATTCCTGAAATTCGATGGCGAAAGAGTACTGGGAATGAGAAAAAAAGTCATAACAGTAAGGCCAGAACTAACTATAAATGAAAGAGAAAACAAGTCCATGTGAACCAAGGTGAGATACAATAAAAGGACTCCATTACAAACAGTTATTGTGATCGGTTTTCTTGGGGTGCTTTCTAAGCAAAACCATTTTTCAAAAGAAAGATACAAAGAAATGATAATATAAATTGAGATATAAAAATATTCACTTCAATGTGGAAATGAAAATAATGGGCACGAGAAGTTAGATCCAAAAGAAGCAACATATTACCTATTGAAGTAAAGATCCGCATGGGAAAGAGGCTTGACTACCACTCCCTATCTCTATTTCAATGCGAGAGCTACTTCGTTGCTGGTAAAAAAGCATGAGAGCTGCTTCGTTGCTGGTAAAAAAGCCCAGGTTATTTTTTATTCAAATTAATGTCCCTGGGGTGTGTTGATAAGTCCAAATGCAAGAGACAGCTTTTCACTGTCGCTGTGAAGGATGTCTTCCTTCTCCTCTTCACTAATATCATGCAACACAAAGTCGGTATCAGGAACATACCCTTCTACCTCGATCTCCTTAGCCAAGCTCTCTACCTTCTCATAAATATGTTCTGACTGTGGGTGAAATTTGTCTCCCACAGGGAATGTGTGCACTTTATTTTTAACCACAATCCAGTTGCATCCCGCTGGTTTTTTCAAACCCTTATCTTTCATTACTGCTCTCACTTTTTCCACTTCTTCTCACTTGCCAGCTGCAGTATAATATTTGATAACAACACGTAATTTCCAGGATTATTAGCCTCTAATTCAAATAGGTGGTTTGCAATATATTCAGCTAAATTTATATCGCCATGAGCTCTACAGCCACTAAGAAAAGCCCCAAACACAACAACATTAGGTTCTATTAGCATCAATGGTATAAGAAGCATTAGGTTCTAATGGCATAATTGTTATAATATTGTGTGCCTCATCCAGGAATCCTACACGCCCAAGTAGGTCAACCATTTTTTTTCAATTAAAAAAAATGCTCTTAAGTGAATCTATACCGAGGATTGGCTTAGTACTAGCAAAATCTCTCTTGCCTTCAGGCTGAGAGGCAAGTAGAATTTTTTCCCAGGAAGTTCACAATGCTCAAAATTTGTTCTTTCTATTTTGTGCTAAGCACATGTTTCAACATCCACTGAGAAATCTGAGAAAAATCCCGAATTCACATCTATCTCCTTTGCTTAGTAAACACAAAAGAAGATCACTAACGCCATGACCATGAAATCACATAATTCACGTCAGTTCAACCAATGAGTTACACTTATTGTATAATTGTGGAATTCTTGGATGTAATATATACTATATTTTTCTTCTCCTCAAACTTTTTAGTTTACAGAATTTGCAAAATCTCTTCATTACTTGTAGATAGTTCTTTTCAGTGTACGCCCAAGTAGGTCAACCATTTTTTTTTTCAATTAAAAAAATTCTCTTAAATGAGTCTATACCGAGGATTGGCTTTGTATCAGAAAAATATCTCTTGCGTTCAGGCTGATAGACTTCCTTCCCCAAGCGGTTCACAATGCTCAAAATTTGTTCTTGCTAAACTGTCATTAGTATTTCGTGCTAAGCACATGTTTCAACATCCACTTAGAAATCTGCGAAAAATCCCAAATTCACATCTAGCCCCTTTGATTAGTAAACAAAAAGGAAGATCACTAATGCCAAGACCATGACATCACATAGTTCACGTCATTTCAACCAAAGGGTTACACTTATTGCATAATTGTGGCATTCCTGGATGTAATATATACTAGATTTGTTTTCCACTTAAACTTTGCAGTTTACAGAATTTACAACATCTCTTCATTAGTTGTAGATAGTTCTTTTCAATGTTTTCCTAGGCCACTATTTTTTCCAGTCCCTGCATCTTCTCTGAGGAAGTGAAACCCCATCATTTACATGCATAGTGCTCTACCCTTGGCCTAATGCCATAATGCTAACCTATGCTATTAAAGTATTTGCGTCCTTCATTCACCAAGCATGCATGATCGCATGCATACAGCACATCGAGAAATGTAATATGGTCAGGTTTCTTACCTAATAATAACATTTGATGATACAAACTGACAACACTATCTCCTTGCCCATGCATCACATACCCTTTAATCATTGCATTCCACACAACCAAATCAGAGTTGAAACTGCCCTCGTTGGGCTGGAAATTAGACCGCCGAATTTTCTCTTCACCGCCTAGAGAAGGTGCTGGGAGAGAAGCTAATAACTTCCTACTACCTAACAATTGAGATTTTAAAAATCTCATTTCGCTGGATTCGACCTTAAAAGCTCAAAAAATTTGTAAAAAATCTGTCCAAATCCTGAAATTCAATGATGAAAGAGTACTGGGAAAGAGAAAACAAGTCATAACATCAAGGCCAAAACTAACTATGAAGGAAAGAGAAAACAAGTTCATGTGAGCCAAGGTGAAATACAGAACAAGGGAATCCATTACAAAAAGCTACTGTGGTCGGTTTTCTTGGGGTGGTTTCGAAGCAAAACCATTTTTCAAAAAAAAAGATACAAAGAAATGATAATATAAATTGAGATATAAAAAGATTCACTTCAATGTGGAAACAAAAATAATGGGCACCAGCGGTTAGATCCAAAAGAAGAAACATCTTACCTGTTGAGGTAAAGATCCGCGTAGGAAAGAGGCTTCGACTGCCACTCCCTATGTCTATTTCAATCTGAGAGCTGCTTCGTTGCTGGTAAAAAAGCAGTAGGAGATGACCAAAACAATGGGATGTGTTTTGGGTGGGAGAAATGTTATTTCAACTAGTAAAAAGTTTAAAATTTAAACGAAAAATGAATACTCTCTCCATTTTTCCAAACATCATTTTTAATATTATGCCCTCTAAATATATTTTTTAATATCATACCCATTGTTGTTTTGATGGATGTTGAGCATACTCGTGATTCCAAGTAAATTCAATAATTGATTTAAAAGGATGCTTCAAAAATCAATTCAATTTCATTCTAATAAATTTATTTTAAAAATATTGATGATGAACCACATAATGAGTGGTTTAAAAATCATTTACCTTAAAAATTTTATGTGATTTATCCAGAAGAGTATTTAAAGAAATTAATTAATTAATTATTAAAATAAAATTGAGATAAAATAGTATGGAAGAAATTATTGTATATCTCCAATGAATGTAGTATAGTGGCATTAATTCATCCAACGTCTAGAACTAACTTCTCTTATGCATTCATTCCAAAAAAGTATAAATACTTTTTGGTTAGCCTTTAGATGAATTCAAGTCAAGATTCCATCAGTCAAGGTGACCCTCATTAGCAGTATAAAATTGGCCAAAGGATATCTTGTGTAAATAATGAACTATTAGTTGGAACCTCCTCCATAGTGGATTAACTAAGGTGTCCTCTGCCCATTGGGGGAGAAGGGTTTAAACCCATGGTAAGGTAGCATGAGACGCTTAAATCCAACACCCAAAGGCTTTGTTAGTCTTAGGCTTAGTTCAATCCACATAAAAGGTTGTTTTTTCCCTCCCATAATTTCTAGTCTTGGAATGTTTTTTGTCCAAGATGTTTTGCAAAAAGGTCTATACCATCTCATTTAAAGGGTAACCAAAGGGATGTATAATTTACACCTCCGAGGAGAGGTTTTTGGGTTCCAGGTTTTTGCAACCCATGGTTTTTCTCATGGTATTCCACCTTGGCAACAAGGGGGAATTAACCCGATCGTAGGTCCCAACTAGAGCTGCTCTCATTTGGAATGGCTAATCCCAACGACTTTTAAGGACTGTTATAAGTGTTAGGGGAATAATGAGTTAGTGGTTAAGGGATTAGGGATTAAGGGCTTACGGGTTAGAGGTTAGAGGTTTAGGATTTAGGGGAATAATGAGTTAGTGGTTAAGGGGTTAGGGGTTAGGGGATTTAGGTGCATTTAGAGGTTAGGGGAATAATGATTTAGTGGTTAAGGAATTAGAGATTGGGTTTAGGGGATTAATGAGTTAGTGGTTAAGGGGTTAGGGGATTTAGGAACATTTAAGGATTAGGGGAATAATGAGTTAGTTTTTAAGGGATTAGGGATTGGGGGCTTAGGGGTTAGGGGATTTAGGCGCAGTTAGGGGTTAGGGAATAATGAGTTAGTGGTTAAGGGATTAGGGATTAGGGATGAGGGGATTATGCGTTAGGGGATTTAGCAGTTAAGGATTCTAGGGGTTAAGGGTGAGGGGTTAATGGGTTATGGGTTAAGCGTTAATGGTTTAGGGGTTAGGGTTTTAGGTGTTAATGGTTTAGCGGTTTAAGTGTTTAGGGTTTAGGGGGTGTTGTATCCACTACAACAGCACCCAAAATTTTTGGTATATTCAAAATTCCGAGCCCCCCTCTTCTCGCTTAGCCCATTAAGTTTTCGACTCGGCCTTCAGTCGGTAATATCCCCATGACCTAGTTTTTCCCAGCCCTGTCACCACACCCACTTGTCTTGCTATCTCTTAATTGTTCTATGGTTTTGGGTTTACTGCATCAAAGATAATTAAGAGTTCCTCCACGGATTCAAAGATGTGTTCCCCTAGTATTCATCACCAATCAATGGGGCATTGGGCTTGGGTAGGTGAGGTCTCACGTTTGGCTCGTATTATGAAACCCTAATCATGGTAGGGTTTGGGAAAAACCCTAGTTTGTTAAAAGGAAGATCTTCTTTCCTGTGGTTGCACTCCCATTGGCTTCGCACGACATCACAGTGAAAGTCAATGCCTAGCCTATTCCCCTAAGTGCTTGTTAGGTTCTACCCTTCAACGTGTGCATTAGGGTTTGCGTGAACTGCATTCCCCTTTGTGCCCTCACAGCCCTAGATGCATGTAAGCCAGCCCTGCTTTGCATTTAATCCCGACCCTCCAAGAGCATGGTCCCGATTATTTAAAGAATTCCTCCTATGTGAATGAATTGTTACCTTGTGGAATCATGAAGTGTCAAGGTCTACTACGGTTGATGGTTGTATGAAAATATAAGTTTTAAGTCAGTTTCCGGACTTAGGGATGCTTAAAAAATTGACTTAAGTTGCAATATCTTAGTTTGTATATTTCAATTTATTGTTGCTCCTCGAATGAGCTATTTTTTACTCATTTGTTTTTTCTCATTACTACCTAGCGCTGACTTATTCTCATACTATTCCTTTCAGGAAATCAGTCAAAGATGTCATAATTATTGCACACTAACTTATGTAGCAATTTCATGAAGGTTTTAATTGTTCATGTGAACTTTCTGAAACCTCGAAGGGGTTTTGGGTACACATGAATATCTACTCTTCAACATGCGGTAAGTATTTGACATATGGTGTGGTGGGAGTTCAAGATAGGCCAAGGGTTAATGATTTTTGAAATGAGCACTACCAAAGACCTTTGGAATTTGTATGGGTAGCCACCATAAAATATGAATGCACTTCAAAGATCATTGAAAGTCCCTTCATTGATTCAAAGGTATTTTAATAGATTTTCCTCGACGACATATGAAGGAGGGTAAATTCATTGTCGTTTATCGTGAACTTACGATGGTGATATAGACATAAAGCCGCGACCCATGTAAATAGAGATCCTAGTAAGGGTGAAATGGGGATTATATCACGCAAGCTTGTCTCTTATGTCACATCACAGGAAGCGGATTTTTCCCAAGCATACCATTGAGGCAGTGCCTCTTGGACTAGCCATAAGTTTTGTTACTACACGGAAACAAAGGGTAGCGCTAGCTACTTGAGGGATTTTAAAGGCTGTGAATTAGGAAATATTTTGAGAAAAGTTCATGAGCCAACATGGGCATAAGTCCAGCTCCATAAAATGTACACCTTATTGACTACCCGAAGACCCATATGGCGTGGAGTCCAGAAAATTTCCATAGGACATGGGCACATATGTGTCGTGGAGCCTTGTTAATTGGGAGGAAAGTTGGTCAAAGGTATTTTTATGGCACGTCTATGACATCTTAGCATATTGTGACCCCAGGCCATGCAAAGAAGAAAACGAAATTCCTGGTGAGGAAATTTTGCGGGTAGCCCAAGAGGAGGAAGGTGATTCAGTATGCTAGTCGCCAAGTCGCATGTGATGAAGGAGTGATGTGGAATGCAACTTGTGGAGGTTGCGACTCGGCGACCTCGTTGAGTCGCATTACCAGGATTGCATCCATGCGACTACATGCATGCGATGAAAACTACAGGTTATCGTTGTTGTTTGGAAATACCATAAGGTTCAACCATTGAACAAAACAACAACTGCTTGTGGGAACCATAGCTACAATCGCGTGTGGCATAAGCGTGCATGAAAGAGCCGCATTTGATGTGGGCGCATCAGTAGTAGCCCCTGTGTTCCGAAGAACCTAAGGGAAAATGACACATTAGCCTTAAACACGAACACACGGTGGGCATCCTTCAAATCACAACACTAAGGAAGAAATGCTGAATACTTTTCTAGTGCCAGCTCATGTCTCAAGGCTCTTTGAATACATTTTTCATTGTCGTTTTGTTTGTTTGGCCTAAAAAAATCAAAAGAAAACAACAGCAAAATAGCAATGCTCATGGCTCTCATATTTAGCGTTGACGGTCTGAGCTTACTCTAAGCAGTCGTACTTCTCCCACGCAGTCTCTGTCGAGGTTTCACAGTCACCAGTGTTGCCATGAGCATGGTTGCCGAAAGAGGCATACATGGTCACAAAGAGGCATTTTCATTTTTCCCAGTCACAACCTGCACCATCGGTCAGGATATGCAACCCAACCTTAGCGTGACTATGCGACCTCTCTTGAGTCGGAAGGTCGAAAACATCGTTCCCAAGAGAGCCTATGACTCATGTGACTATCTGACTGTGCGACCTCCACCCAAGATTGCGAACTCATGCAAATACAACACCCATGCCTGTCAAATGGGCAGTTGCACTCTCAGTTATTCAAACCACATAGGGAGGGCATGCGCTTAGGTTATGGTAGGTGGTAGGCACCTTGAGGGGAATTATCATCAGACGCAAAGTTGTATGAGGATAAAGGGCATTGGTCATTGTGCCTGCTTGACGACATACAGTCGAGGTGCCATAAGAATAAGAAGAGGACTCACCTTCGCGCACAGTTTATCAAACACTAGGTATGCGCCAAGGAGATGTGCACATGTACACATAGTGGCTTTGTCAAGGACATAATGGCACACGGCGTTTTATCCATGCAAAAAATGTACAAGGCAATGACCAAGGAAGCACCACGTAAATAGAAGTGTGCTCGGTGCAAATAAGCTTTATCTGATCCTCCTTACCATTATGCCATAGATAAGAAATAAGTCTTGGGTAAAAGGGCACAGGGTCATCATATGCAAACCACATACACCAATAATGCTGCGATGTGACAAAAGACTACATAGGGGTTTAAACTAACACCATTTGTTTGAATCACTCTTGAAATTAATTGAATATGCCTCTAGCATTATTATTCGATCATAAAGACATGTGACCTATGCTATTTGATTGCAGGTGGAAGCTATTGGTTTGCACGAAGAGCTAGAATTTTCCTAGCAAGCAAGGGGGATCCTTTCAAATCTCTAGAGAACCTCACTATAGGCTCAATGGCACATTTATCACCAATCCATTCGCACAATACTGGTACTAGGGAAAGGCATCATGTTCTGCAAGGGCTGAGCTCCCTAAAAGGAGAAGAATAGAAGGAATGTCCGAGGTCACAACTAAGCTCGGGTCGTAGATGACCCCACTTCGCAAATTTGAGATGACCCCAGGTCACAAGTCGTATATGACCCCAGGTCATAGGTCGCAGGTTGCAGATGACCTCAGGTCGCAGGTTGCAAATGACCTCAGGTTGCAGTTCATAGATTACCTCAGGTCGCAGCTCGAAGATGACCCTAGGTCTCAAGTCGCATATGACCCTAGGTCGCAGGTCACGAATGGCCCAAGTCACAAGCTAGCCCAACAGTCGAGAAGAACAAGAGTCAAGGGAACTCAAGAGTCATCTCATCTTATATGTACAACTTCGGGAAATGAAGTTAAGGAATTTTAGCTCTGCAATTGAAAGCCAAGAGGCGAGAGTGAATTGGTGGTTGAGATCTAAAGGCACTCAGCTCTTGGGATCAAGTAGAGAGATAGGTAATGAGGCTAGGGTTTTGGTAGCATGCATTGAGATTAATAGCCCATGTTCCACTATTGGGTTTTGATGAGTTTTAAATATGTATTTGAAGTTGCAGCAGCATTAATAATATATATATTCTCTTTTCTGGCACTGATTCACATGCTCGCTTATGGTGATAGTACTGGCTATCTAATATTTCACTATGTTCGTATGTGTGCTTTCATGCATGCAATTGGTTATGAACTAATTCATAGTAGTTGCATGTACGTTCACTTTCGAATCAGTGTTTATTTGTTCCTGGCCATGTCATTGACCTATTGTGAACTACTTTGTAATTAACTTCTAGCGTTTTTTCTTTCATGTATGTCTAACTGGGTTTTCGGCTCACCGGTCCCACTCACGGAGTACCCCCTTTTATTTTTCTTCTTATACTTTCTTGTATCTTTGTTTGTGGTTCGTTAATCTTGGGCTGATTTTGCTTCACTGATTGGTCATTTCACCTTTGCCTCCACTTCATCATCTTCTGATCTGCAACCAAGAGTGGAAACACTTATGGCGGCAACCGGGCCCACATACCCGATGGGGTTTCTATCCAAAATGTTGTGAGGTCTAATTGGGACCCTTTATCGGGGAGACCCCCTTGTTTTCGACAGTACAATTTTTCCTGTCAGCAGGGGGTTAAATGGGTTACGGGTTGGGAATTAGGGTTTAAGGGGTTATGGGTTAAGATTTTAGAGGTTTAGGGTTAGGGGGTTAAATGGGTTAGGGATTTAGGGGGTTAAATGGGTTACATGTTAGGAATTAGGGTTTAAGGGCTTAGGAGTTAAGGGTTTAGAGGTTTAGGGTTTAGGGGGTTAAATGGGTTAGGGGTTTAGGGGTATAGGGGGTTAAATTTTTTAGGGGTTGGGAATTAGGGGTTTATGGGTATAGGGGGTTAAATGGGTTAGGGGTTTAGAGGTTTAGGGGGTTAGGGGATTTAGTAGTTAAGGATTTTAGGGGATAGGGGAAGTAGTTGTCAAAGAAAAACACATAACCTCTATAGGGGATATTAGGGATCTATGGGTGATCTTTAACGTCATTGGTGTGTTTTACATAGTAAGAATGGGTATTAGGCTTGTACCGTTGCAAAAGGATGTAAGCAATTGCCTCAATCCCAAATTGAAACTTCTTTGGCTCACATTGCATGAAAAAACCATAAAGAACAATGTAAGTCATCTTTGAGGGATTTTAAGCCTCCATCTAGGATAAGGGTTCCATTATGAGGTTTTCCACATCATATATGGGAATTAGGTCTTGTATCTTAGACAAGGAATGAAAAAGGGCCTTATGCCTAAAACAAGTCTTTCTCATATTTAACGTTCATGAAAAAAAAAATAGAATGGGAATATGGGAACGACTAGTATGTTTTACATAATAAGGATGGGTTTTATAGCCTTTATGACAGATATGGAAGGGAAAAAATATCTTTAGTCCCTAAACAAAAATTCTTTAGTTCAAGGGACGTGAATAAGGCCTCAAACAACCACACATATCCTATATAAGATATAATATCTAGCCTTTAGGTGTGATATTGGTGTTATTTGAAGGCTTTTGTGACATATTTAGGTCTTAGGGCCTTTAATTTTGGTCGTAATATCATTAGGAGTTTTTTGGCACCATTTATTGCACTTAGGGCCTTAACCATGGTCAAGGAAGGATAATAAGGTGCTTGGGTCATATTTGAATCTTCCCATGATCAATTTTCTTGAACAAGTATTATAATTACTACACGGAACATCTATAGGGAATATTTGGCCTATATGGGGGATATTTGTCACCATGGGTATGGTTTACATGGTAAGAATGGTCTTGGGGAATGTACTATCTATTGATGACAAGAGAAAAGAGGGCCTTAGGCCCTAAATAAAGCTTCCTGAGTTCAAGGAACATGAATTAAACCCCAAACAACCACATAGATACTCTCTAAGGGATATTCAGATTTCAACTTGGATATGGGAGCCATGGCATCTTATTCTACATAATTAAAGAGCCACAAGAATTGTTAGTATGTATGGTTTTCTAATAACAGTGTGTGCACATTCTAAGAATGTGAATGCATTATTAGAATTCATGAAATTTTTTGTAATGCATGTATCTATAGAATAATATGGGTTTAGAGTAAACTTCTAGATTTATATCAATTGACCATGTATAAATCAACATACTTTGAATTCAAATGAATGAAATCATTCTCTATGAATCTAGTGCAATAATCAACCATGGTATGCAACAATGCCACAAAAAACCCATAACAAATAGTGTGTCCACAATTACAAATTACCAACATAAATCACTAATTCATATTCTTGTTATACTTGTTATTCGGTCATATTTTTATTCTTGGACTATAATAGTCATTTATGTTAATCATTATTAATTTTTTCACTTATTACCTAGTCATATATTTTAATCCTAGACTAAATTAGTCATTTAAGTTAGTCGTTTTTAGTGTAGTCACTTATTACCTTGTCGTATATTTTATTCCTAGATTAAATTAGTCATTTATGTTAGTCATTTTTAGTTTAGTCACTTATTATCTAGTCATATATTTTATTCCTAGACTAAATTAGTAGTTTAAGTTAGTCATTTTTAGTTTGATCACCTGAAATTGCTCAATTTTAGTAGTAATTCACTTGAAATAATTGCGGTGACTAACTTTTTTAGTCACCTAGTCACTAATTTCATCATTTTCTACTAGTGTTGGTCAATTATATAACTTAATAACTTTTTTATATATCCCTTATACGATTATTAGTAATCGAAAAGTCACGAATGGAATGGAACAACGTAAAAAGGGAGCACGTGATGGTTCAGGTCGAATAATTGGATGGTGACAAGGACGGTGGTAGGGACAAGAGTGTCAGCAGAGGTGGACGGCAGGATAGGCGAGAGCAGAAGTGACAGACGTCGAGGGAGGCGGGAGGGTGGTGACGTACGAAGGAAGGGTAGCGGGGAAGGAGGGAGGAAGGGTGGGTGGGAAAGCCAGCTATGGGAGGTGGGGAAGGGTGGAAGGCGGAAGGCGGAAGGTGGGGAAGGTGGGCGTGAGGCGGTAGGAGCAGGTGAGCAGGAACGCAAGAAGGGAAGCGAAGGGTGTCGAGGGAGTGGGGGTGATGGAGTAAGGGGTACGGAGTAGGGTGTCAGGTTCGTAGATGGGGCCAAGAGGCTGAGGGAGTAAGGAGTGAGTGCGGTGGGGAGAGAGGCTGAAGGTGCAGAGCACGGGGTGGGTTGTGTGGTGAGGGCGAGGTTAGTAAGTGAGAGGCGGGGGCTGAAAGGCCATGAGGTGTACAGGGGAGCGAGGTTTGGATTGGTGAAGTGATAACGGGAAGGGGTGAGTGGGATCGGAAATGGTAATGGGGGTGCTATGTGAGGGGGAAGAGGGAAAAAATATCGGCGGAGGAAAAATCTGTAAATTTTTTTTTTTTGTTTTTAAACAAATGCTGCCCACAAGCACTTGATTTAAAAAAAATCTGCAATTCTGGAATTTTCTTGTCATTCCTTAATTCTTGGTGATCACACAGATCCTTAAGAGTGACCACTTTGATACCAATGGAGTGTAAAAAATATGGTAAACTTGATAAGTATATATCATTATTGATAAAAGATGAGATGATTACAAGTGGGGATCACCAAGGCTTTAAATACAGCCTTATGGTGTCCCTTGGCGAAGAGGCATGATCGTTGATTATGCCCTTCCATATTAATAAACCTAAGACAACTATATTTAACTAATAATTAATAAAATATACATAACACAGTTGTGGATAGGTTCAAAAAAATGTGTATTTTGATGCCATGTAAGAATAAATTTACAACTGAACCAACAACTTATCTTTTCTTTCAAAATGTTTGGGTTCATTTTGGGTTTCCTACATCTATTGTAAGTGATCAAGATTCCCGATTTGTTGGGAATTTTTGGTCAAGTTTGTGGGACTTTATGGACACTAAGTTGAAGAAGAGTACAACCTTCCATCGTAAAATAGATGATCAATTCGAGGTGGTTAACAGAGCAGTCATTCATATTATTTGAGGATATTGCAGCAAACATCTTAATTTGTGGGATGAAAAATTGCATTAGATTCAACATGCTGACAATGGTGCAAAACATTCCTCTACTCAAACATAACTATTTGAGGCATGTCTTGGTTACTTGCTAAAGCCACCATTGGATTTCATCTTTGGGAAATATGTAGCTATCGATGGACATAGAGACATAGATAAAGAAAAGAAATGCATAGATTAAATTCAGTTGATCAAACGATACAAGATCAAATAGATAAAAGTCAAGGCAAGTACAAAGCGAGGCATGAAAAACATCAGATGGATCATAAGTTTCAAGTTGGTGATGAAGTTTGGCTTCACATTAGCAAGGAAAGGCTTCAAGGAGAAGGTAAAAAGCTGAAACCAATCTGTTATGGTCCTTTCGAAATTCTGGAAAATATTTGTAACAATGTCTTCAAGCTTGATTTTCCTTCATACATGCAAATTTATTCAATTTTTAATGTTGAATTTGAGATTGCATGATCCTCCTTTAATTGAAGATCAAGGAGAGAATGTCAAACTACCATCTATTGAAGATTTTTATCCATCTTTATTTGTTGAGATACAACAAGACACTATACTTGATAGGAGGACAAGGACATTAGCAAGAGGAAGTGTTGACTATCTTCGAGTGGGGCTTAAAGGAACACATCCTTCAAAGGCCAAATGAATCGAGATTGGGAAGGTGAGGGAACTATATCCTCACATGTTCAGCAATTTAACATGATATTTTGGGTCCAAAATCTTCCATTGGGGAGGAATGATCAGGGGCTCAGTTTTATGATAAAAAATAGAAGTTCTTAGAATGGGTCGAAACCTGAACGACTGCGTAGTGCTCGTCTTTCTGAATCTGGCACACTTCGTTTCACTCAAAATGGACTCTGCATGCTCCTGGAAACGAGTTTTGTTCGCTTTGATAAACATGCAAAAATTTTAAAAAATGACAGATAGGTACCGAGTAAACATTTCGTATTGCTGACATGGCATGTTGACTATGTAGGGTCAATTTTGGCATTTTCCTCTAGCGAATGGTGAACTGCCAAGTGGCAGCATGGTATTGGTATAATTTCTATGTTATGTGGTGAATTTTTATTGGTTCAAAGGATGACCAATTGGGTGAGGACATGTGGTGCAGCCTAGGACCGCCGCGTGCCCCCCCCCATGGTTGCAGAGTGGAGTAAATTTTCTGGTTAAGTTCGGGTGGAGGCATGGGGGTTCGACCCCGTGACCTCCCACTAGCCACTGCCACACATTACTAACCTACCACATGATGGTTCTTAAAATACAAAGGTTTCCACATATATTTAACTTTTCAAATGATGCATGGGGGAGGAAAGTGGGAGCCAACCCCCAATCCATGTGACTCGTCGCATAACCACCGGCGGAGCCAATGAATAAGCACAGAATTTTAACAATTAAACTGTTTTTAATTAAACATTGAACCACCATTAACCAACACTTAAACATCATTTAATCTGAGCTTATCTTATGTGCGGAATTAGCGCTAAGGCACTTACTTAACTTAATGATATTTAAGTTGTCAGACCCCCCAATTTTGGTAGAGACTCTCATTTTAGCTCGAGTCAGCTAATTTAGGGCCTAAAATAGTGGAGAAATTTTAAATTCTCATAACGTTTGGATTTTTCAACCAATTCAGAGGAAAAAAGAGGCTAGATGACCATTTTTGGGCATTTTGGACTCATTGGTGCAAGTTACAGGAGCAAAAGAGCATTGTAAATAGGTCAATTTTTCAGTTTGAGCAGAATATAGAGGCCCAAGCCATGGAAGCTAGACCAAGGAGATGTAGCTCAGGAGGGGTGAAATCGTTCATCAAATACCTATGTTGATGTGTTGTATGGTGAGTTTCTGTACTTTATTTTCTGCTCTTCAACCTTTGTTTTTAATGTTAAATTGTTCATAAAATTTACATGAAAAACACTCATGAGACTTGATAATTTGCAAGATAAATTGAACCCTTAAGCACACATAAAACATTGAATTCAGAATCTGAGCAGTACAACAACACTAACATAATCCATTCATATCACTGACATACTATCGAATATCTTCCTAACAAGAAGCTTGTGTACTTGATAGACAGGGTTGGCTTGATTGATATATCCTCCCTAGTTGAGAGGGAGAGATAGGCACATTATTATTTTCTTCACTTGGGAAGAAAGAATGAACGATTGCGTAACCATCTGGCATCCGATACTCGTAGACGATGTGGTAGGAATTCTAAGAGAAGGGTAGTCATGGACCGATATTCTTTGAGGACTATCTATCCAAGATAAGAATAGTCCAAACAAGGTCATACGCATTTAATACTCGAGTGGAGTATGCAACTTAAGAGACAAAGATGATGGTGTCTATAAATCATTGGTCTCGCTAGCTTTGTGATCTAATATTTTGGAGAGATAGAGATGTTATATAAGGCCTTTCTATATAATAATGTTGGCTGATATGATGCCAGAAATATGGGTTACCAATCAGACTCTTCTTATGAGATCTCTTCAGATTGAGAATGTCCCTCTTATGAATACCTCCCTAGTTAAGAGGGAGTGTTGAAAATGTGTAACTAGGTTTGGTATTCATAAGTATGAAATGCATTTTTTATTCTTCCAAATTTTAAAATTAAAATAAAAATTATTATTATTATTTTGGATCATGGGTTTCATGCTCAAGTTATTTTATTTTATAGATAAAGCACCCAATGAGTGATTCTAGGCTTTTTCCTAGGTTAAGAAGTCAAAAGAGTCATTTCAATAAGTTGGAGACCCCACTTGGCACATTGTAACTTGTAAGGAAAATTATTTTTGTCTTTAAAAGTGGAATAATACCCACCAAGACCAAGTCGGTCTAGTAGCTGACAAGTCGACCTAAATGAAGATTCGTGTCCACCTTGAAGAATCCTATGTAGAGAGAAAAAATTGTCCTCCATTTGCCACTCTCACTCATCACTCATTCTAGCGAAGAAGAGGAAGAATAAGGAAGGTAAGGAGAGGAAGTATGAAGGTGATTTTTTTTTGGGCTAATTCTCTCTCTCACATGCTAAAGAGGACTAGGGTTTCTATGCAGACCTAGGACATCCATGTACAAGTTTGATCTTGGAGAAAAGAAGGCAAAGAGGTCAAGCGAAGGTTACCAAGGGTCTCTCTGAAGCTTAAGGATTCAGGTAAAGGAAAGAGAAGGTCAAAGGAGTGCTCAATAAGAAGATCTAAGTTCCCAAATGTGGTAGCAACAATTGTAGGGAGGCATAAATTTTGTATTTGTAGTAGGAGGCCAAGAATCTTGCAGCAGGACACTGAGGAAATGCTACTGGAAGAGATTTGATTAGGTTTGGCTAGATAAAAGTTGGCACCTCATCTCAAGAGGTTGGTCCTAGTCTTGGAGGGTATTGGTCGTAGTCATAAGGTCATGGAATTATTCAATTGAAGAGTATATAATGAAGAGAAGATATTTAAGGGTTTTCCTCTTAAGAGGAGAAGTTTTGGCCCTAGCTTGCATGCTATATATTGTGTCATTATTCTTATTTTTTTGGTAGTTTTTTTATGCTTCACAAATATAATAATAAGGAACAAATCTATCAAGTAAAAATGAAATACATTAAGTTATCAAGTAAAAGAGAATTAAACATAATCATTTCCCTATTGAATTCTCAACACTTGGGCCATTTATTTTTATCTTTCCCACTTCCTTTCTCCTTCCAAGCACCTTTAACTTTTGGCTTTATTTTTACTTGTTTGTAACAATGTTTTATCTTCTTCATGGAATCATCAAACGTTTGAGGTTC
The DNA here is from genome assembly GCA_034641835.2 of Pinus albicaulis. NCBI lineage: Eukaryota > Viridiplantae > Streptophyta > Pinopsida > Pinales > Pinaceae > Pinus > Pinus albicaulis. The sequence continues at coordinate 529,886,100 of CM076572.1, forward strand.
ATAAAACTCAATTTGGTCTCTAAATGACATGGGTAGCCTAGTAATAAATCTTATAAATTCTTCCTTGTCATCCTTTAGATATAGAATGTATCTTAGAAACTCTATAAATATGGTAATGTATCCATCATATGATAGTTATCCCATTTTCATATCATAGAATTCCTTTTCCTTGTTGTCATAATATCTATTTGATAAATATTTTCCTCTGAAGAGACTTTAAAAATCACCCCAAGTAAATCTCTCTTTTGTGATGCCCTTGACATTATTATAATCCTCCAACAATATGTCTTCTCTTCCTTTCATCCTGTAGGTGGATATATTTTCCTTCATGTTCTCAGAATAGTCACATATTTTGAAGAACGTCCTCATCCCAAGAAACCAATCTTCTACATCTTTATGTTTCCTCATTTTTCCATCAAATGTGGGTGGTTTGGCCTTCTGGAATTTGTTGGGAATTGTTAGGTCCATATAATACTAGTTTATCCCCTTATTTTTATTGTTATTGTAGTCCCCTTATTGTTATTTTTTTCCCATGTAGTGTTATAACATCATTTTCCACCTTTGTATACTTGATGCTCTGAGTTATGACCTTGGGCAGCCCTTTCCCTTCAAACTTGTTCCTTGATCTAAAAAACATTATTTTGAATTCCATACATGACTATTCCCTCTAAAAATTGCATTCACATGTGGGTCTATTTATACACAACCGGTGTATATAATTTGGAATATGAAAAAAATATAAAATTCCCTATTTTCTGGGCGGGGTTTACGAGTTACACGGGAAGCCTACCTACAGAAGCTTGTGGCCTAACTGTATCCCAACTGAAAAAAAGGTTTTGGGGCGGTATAAATATACCTGATGGGAAAGCCTTAAGGAGAGAGAGAGAGAGATAAGTATTGATATTATAGACATTTATTCCATGATCAAGTCTGATTTATCCATCTGCCTCCTACATTCCCAGATTGTGGAAACCCTTGTTTCCCTCACATAGATGTTCATCCCTTTTATATGACATCCATGTGTATGCTTTTGGAAGGGGATGGTTGAGTCTTGGGTTGGATGGATCTAGAGGACATTTTCTCTTGGAGCTGTGTCTGAATCAGGTGGTATTCCTCCACACATCTTTGCATTCATCAATAAATAAGATTTGGCTCATTCTTGATGTTTATGTTCTTAATGATTCATACATGTTATGATCCTATTACGAATGATTTCATGATTTTATGCTTATAAGCTTATATGATATAACACTAACATCTTGAACATGCTTTCAGTTATTACTAGTATATGTGCTTTTCTTAAGTGATTTGTAGGTTTCATAGCACTAGGAGAAGAAGAGTGCTTGAACCCTATGGGATCACCTTCAAACGTAGGACCTATGGGTACTACCCCTTCTTCCCATTTTACTAGTTTGAGCTTTAGGACTGTAAATTTGTAAACTCATTGTTGTTGTATGCTTCTTTCTCTGTTGGGGTTCCCAACCCAGACCCTAGGGTACTTCATCCTATAACATGTAGTCAGGTCATATTATTGTGTGTTGCAACGGGGTCCCCTGGGGTGTATTTTTGGGTTAATTTTGTCTAAGTTTTGTTGTATTCAGTGCTCCAAAATATTCAAAGGGGCTTTAGGGTGGGTCAAAGTCCCTTAATCATTGTAATGGGTTTAAAGGGAGAAACTATGAGTCTTAAACCATGGTTTGAGAGCATGGTATGTGTGCGTCTATGATAGTATAAATATTTAAGAGTCAAGTGATAAAGGAATCAATCGATGATGTATGGTTTTTGTTTAATGTTTTGATCTAAGTTTGGGTTTTTATGGGTAGAAAGGCTCCTTCTAGCTATGTGCATGGAGACCTAAGTCTTAAGCCATCTGTGGACTCTTCTCTTGTGTGTGCAGAAGGATTGAATTTACTGGATTGAAAGATATATTAATAAAGAAGGCATTTTTGGCAAACTTGGATCCTTATGTGATTTGTTGTCTTGGTTATCTATTATTGGTTGTTGATATGTTCTGTTACTGCGTATTTAATTTTGTTAATTGTTAATTGCATATATGCATGAATTAGTCAATTTTAAATGAGTAGATCTGAAAGAATTATACTGTTCGCAAAATATATTACAGTATTTTTTGCTAATTTGCAGAAGGATTAGATATGTTTATTGTACATGTGTGAAATTGTTATATTATCTACACTGAGTCCGATTAGGGCCACCTCATCGAAAGCTTCCTTAGGGTAGGGAAACCTGGTTTCAGTACCCCACCATACTACTTCAGCGAGACTTTGATCTGCACAAGGAAAACACTACCAAAAGGATCAATAGTTGGAGGGTTTTGTTGGTTGCTCGATAAATCCAAACTTGGGTCACGACCCCTCAATCCAACAAATGGTTACATTGTCGGGGCGAAGATCATTTTGAGTGATATTTGATGTTGTGGCATCCGACACAGAATTAACTACAAGATTGGTTCGATAAGAAGATACTTGAATTTGCGATCCAAGAAAAAATAACCTATAAATTGTGTACCGAAGATTGGGAAAAAAAGTATATCTACATAGAAGTCCACTAAATTTTTCTCTTCTTCCTTTGTGACCAAGTTGCATGAGTGGTTGTCTCCACTCACTAAATTTCAGACCTGTACAAAGGATGACACGATCACTCAATGGACCTCGGAGTTGGTACAGAAATTAGAGAAGACTACCAACAAGATCATTCGTGCGGTAGATCATTGTATTGATATTGCTATGGGACGATTTGTGACTGAATTTGATATTGATCAATTTGTATCATATTCTGAAGTTTAATGAAGGTTTTTCAAGGGCCCTAGAGGTAATTTCTTATGCTCTCTAAAGTTGTGGATTAAAATTCATGATTTTGTGAACAGGGTAATTTGTGCAGTCATATTAAGTGAATGTCCTGTAGATGGCCAATGACGTGCAGTGGAAAAAATTACAGAGTAGATATAGAAAAGGTTTTGTTTACAATCCTCTCAAAGGTAAATTTGAAAATGATGAGGAGTGTGAAACTAGTAGGTATATTGAATCTATGCACTCTGAAGAATAAGCATTGCAATATCAGGATCATCTTGGGTTGTTGGTTGTAGTTCAGATCCCATCCACTCCTCTCACGAACTCATCTCACTCTAAGAAGTCATCCACTCCACCTCCACCTCCAACACCAGGCGCTATGATGGCTACCTCCATTAAATCACCTACTTTATGTGGTATCACGAATGAAGACACAGACCAATTATGATTTGTTACTGACATTGTATTGACAATGCAACAAGTTAATAATGACGATGTTAATAAAGCGCAACTGGCCATTGCTTTTCAAGACCACACACTGGATTGGTACAAAAGGTATGTGTAAACGAACCGTAATGAAACTATTGATAATCTGAAGGTCACATTAAAAGAACAACACAAGAGGCCAAAATCGTTTTCGCAATGTGTAACTTAATTGAAGGAGATTCACCAAGAATTGAATGAATCTGTATGGGACGCGGATTCAGGATACCACCAGATCAGAATCACACTGAAAGATAGAAGCAAGACAACCTTTGTGACAAAATGGGGATCTTTTCAGTATAGAGTCATGCCATTCGGTCTGAATAATGTGCTAGCTATCTTCTTGCGCGTGGTAGTAGCTACGTTCAAGGAATACATCCATAAGTTCTTAGAAGTATAAATTCATGACTGGACTATCTTTGGATTGTTGAAGAAGCATGTGTCAATTCTACGTCTGATGCAGGATACTTGTCAGAAGTATCAGATCTTGCTCAATCTGAAAAAAAAGAAACTTTTGTGTCCCATTCGAGATCTTGCTATGTCATATTGTATGTTATCAAGGATTGATGGTGGATACCGCAAAAAGCATTGTTATTGTTAACTTGGAAGTTCCTACAAATGTGAAACAGTTGCGCTCAATTTTTGGATATACAGGGTATTACCGAAAGTTCATTCAAGGCTACATGCTAATCACTGTGCCCATGGAAAAGTTGCTAAAGAATGATGCCTCATTTTTTTGGGACGAACACTACCAAAATTTTTTTGAATTACTTAAGGAGAAGATGGTCACTGAACCCATATTGGTCTTTCCAAACTGGATGAAGGTATTCGATGTACACGTCGATGCCTCTTGCATCGTACTAGGAGATATTTTAGCATAGCCAAGAGCCGGGGAGATTGATCATCCTATTTCATTTGTAAGTATGAAATTATGAAGCGCGGAGCGAAACTACTCGACCACAAAAAGGGAAGGATTAGATATGTTCTACGCACTGCATAAATTCTGCCATTATCTTTTGGGAGGCCATTTTAAGATGTTTACTAATCATTCTTCTCTAAATTACTTGGTCAATAAGCCTGTTTTGGGGGGGGAAGATCTGCATATGGCTGCTGCTATTTTTAGGAGTATGACTTTGAAGTAATTGTGAAACCTGGAAGACTGAATGTTGGGCCAAACCATTTGTATTGCATTGAAAGTGGAGAAGAGCCAACCAACCTAGAAGATGGTTTACCATATGCGTAGTTGTTCACCATCAAAGTAGTCGATGATCACTTTAGGAATAGTATTCATTTCTTGACCACTGGCATGTGCCCATGGAATAAACGCTACAACAGAAGAAATATTTGGTCATGCACACAGCTGACTTTTCTCTAATTGTTGATCAATTGTACAAAATGGGTGCAGATGAAGTCCTGTGGAGTTATGTGTTGGAATTTGAAAGACGAGATATCTTAGCTGAAGCTCATGGAGGGGTTGTAGGAGGTCACTATGCAGGGAAATAAACTATGCATAAGATACTATGAGCTATTGTATGGTGGCCCATGATGCACAGTGACACACATGCATATTCTCATGTTTTTTATGTATGCCAAAGGACGGGGAAACCGTCATGCAGATATGAGATGCCCTTGCACCAAAAAATGGCGTTGCAAGCTTTTGAAAAATGGGCCATTGATTTTTTCGGACCTATCGACCCTACAAGAAATAATATAAGTGCACAGCTAATCAGCACGGTGCTTCCATCCCCCTTGGATAATCATCTACTTCAGATCCTCATGCCATCCATTATAGGTTATTTTCTTATCTTAAGCACTACCCTGCAAGGATGCGGAGATATTAGCATCGACCTAATGGTGCTACTAGGTAGAAAGCTCCATGCTATCCACAACATGATCGTTGATGAGTTGCAGTACCGAGAGGCTCATGCCTTCCAAACTGACAAGGATTATCAGTAGAAAGCAGCAGTGCTGCAGTAGAAGAAAGAAACTGCAGAGGAGGCGCATCGCACAGCTGTGGATCTTCACCACATTAGAAGCAATGATCGATCAAGTGTGTGGTGACCTGCCAGAGGTCACTATCCCTTAATCATTCATGCAAAAAAAAAAGCTAGAAAGATTGGTCATAGCTCTAAATGCATTGCACACAAAGATTCAAACCGTCTAGGTAGATTTCTAGCAATAAATCACCGAGATATAGATGAATTTCCAACCTGAGACACTGCTAGAGATCCGAGCACGGCAGAGGTAAAGGCAGCCACAAACAATGTAGCAGAAATAGTGTCCAAATGTAGAACACTATTGGATGAAGCCATGGGTATTTAGACATATGCCCATAATGACCCAATGGCCCAGTGGTTGAGAACTGATCTTCGCATCAAAGAACAACAGTTTACTTAGATCAAGATGGTATTGCCCACATTAGTAACAATGCAGAGGCTTGCTAGACTTCATGAAGGCAAGGAAATTCAGACTGAGATTGAATACCTTCCCCGGCGAGAGCATCTATTTTAAATGAGGATGCAACCTTGGGCTAAAGAAGCCCTCCAACTGCCATAGAATCTTGAGAGTGCCCTCAAAAGCCTCCAACAAATATAGTGTAGTATCAATTTGGCAGCTAAGGGGCCAACAACAACAAAATTGGTTGATGAAGTGTAAAATTTTACCACATAGAGCATTGAAGTCATCATGCCACTATGGAGCTCTATCGAACCATTGAAGGTGAAGATAAAGGAAACCACCCCGCAGTGCCTCAGGGCGAGTCAGGAGATTGTGTTGAGGGCTTGTTGGAGCGGGGTCCCCTCGAGTGTATTTTTGGGTTAATTTGTCTGATTTTTATTGTATGCCCTGTGCCCAAATTTTCAAAGGGGCTTTCGATCGGGTCAAAGTCCCTTAATCATTATAATGGGTTTAAAAGGAAAAACCATGGTTTGAGACCATGGTATGTTCATTTCTATGATAGTATAAATATGTAAGAGTCAAGTGATAAAGGAATCAATCAATGATGTATTGTTGTTGTTTAATGTTTTGATATAAGTTTTGGTTTTTCTAGGTAGAAAGGCTCCTGTTGGTTGTGTGCACTGAGACCTAAGCCTTGAGTTGTGTATGGACTCAGCTATTGTGTGCACAGAAGGATTGAATGTACCGAATTGAAAGATCTCTTAATAAAGAAGCCATTTTTGGCGAACCTGAAACTTTATGTGATTTGTTGTCTTGATTATCTATTATTGGTTGTTGATATGTTCTGTTATTGCGTATTTAATTTTTTTAATGGTTAATTTCATCTATGCGTGAATTAGTCGATGTTAAATGAGTAGATATGAATGAAGTGTACTATGTGCAAACTATACTACATTATTCTTTGATAATTTGTGGAAGAATTAGATTTGTTGACTATGTATGCATGAATCTGTTATATTATATGCACTAAGTCTGAATAGGGCCACCACATCAAAATCTTCCTCAGGGTGTGGAAACCTGGTTCTAGTACACCCCCATACTACATTGGGTGCAACTTTGATCTACACAAGCAGATCACTGCCGAAAGGGCTAGTAGTTGTAGGTTTTTTATGGTTGCGCAATAACTTCGAAACTGGGTCAGGACCCGTCAAGCCAACATTGTACCCCATAGAAGCTCACTATTGTTATTTTTTTTCCTTTACATTATTATTTTTATGTCTTCTTTGATTATATTGTGACACCCCAGACTTCTATATATAGAAAGGAGGTTTTGTCATTTGAATCATCCAAGAATTGTTCACTTATGTAATGTAAAGGAGATTTCCCCCTAGAAGAGGATAATGTTTAAGTTTTTGATCTATATTTTCTTCTATTTTGTGATTTAGTTACATAACATTTCGTATCAGATCTTTGGATTATAGGGTTTCACTTCTTCAAACAGGACACCTTGGAATTTTTTCTATAACTATATGTATCTGAAGCTTCATAAGATAAAATTGAAACCTTTTGGATTTGAAATACTGGTGAATCTCTTGTGTTAATTTTAGATCTTGGTTCGCTATATGTTTCGAGATATTATCTAAGAAAGTTAGGGTTTTTTCAAGCTCTATAATTTCATCTCAAGCAGGTGACCAAGGGAAAACCATCATAAATTTTGTTTCAGAGATTGGATTTGAATTCTATAAAAAGTGGCCAAAAGTTCACAAACTATATTTTTTCCTTTATCAATTTGAGAGATGAATATTTAAACAGTGAGATGTAGAATTCCTTATGACTTCACTCTACTAAACTTGTCCATAATCAAGTCATCATGGGAGATTTTGCATAACGCAATCTTGAAGAATCCAAATTTGGTTTGACTTGTGGAATTGGAAAGAAGACCCATAGGGCTACCACAGGACTGAATTCCAAATCTTGGAGATAAAAAATCACAAAGATACAATAGTTTCGATATAGAATTCCTAAAAATCAAGAAAAATGTGTGTATTTTTTTAATTTTGCATAATGTTTTTTTGAAAAATCAATTTGAAATGATTTAAAGGGAAGATTGAAGCATATATATCAGTATTTGGTTCTAATATTCCTACCAAACAAAATAATTCTACACCCATTAAGTCCTCATAAATCTCTTCCATGACGGCTGAAGAGAAAGAAATGCAACATGATATATCTAAATTACGGTACCAAGTGCAACAAATTTTTCTCTCACAAAGAGTAACAAAAAATTAAATAGAAGATAATATAGATGGTTTGAAGAATGGTATGGAGGTTAAGGTATATGGTATAGAATAAAAAATGAAAGTAAACATGGAATATTTGAAGAATGGTATAGAAGAAAAAATGAAAGGAAACATGAAAGATTTGAAGAATGGATTAAAAGCAGATATGGAAGGTTTGACAAAATTTCTACAAGAAATGTTTCCTAATGAATAAAAGGTATTATATGAAACTCATGATGAGAAAAAAATATTTGTTAATCATGATTTCATAGACTCTAACGATAGATTAAATACCCACCATATTTCAAATATCGATATGAGGAAGTTTGATGGCAAGGATCTAGTAACATGGATACTACAGATGGAGCAATATTTTGATCTCCATAATGTGCAACACACACAAAAGTTACACATTAAAAATTAGAACTAAATTAGTTTGTATGGTATTGATGGCTTTGTTCTTGTAAACCACTTGTAACTTGGTTAATTTTTATGGAGGAAATGATAGCACATTCTGAGGATACAAAAAAAAATACCTTCTTTGTCCAATTGATAAATTCTCAAACAAAATGGTTCAATGGAGGGGCACATTGAGGACTTCCAAAAATTGAATATCAAGGTAAATGATATTCCGAAGGAGCATAGGATTAATGTCTTCTTAGGGACCTTAAAGGATAACATCCAACATGAGGTCGCCTTGGGAACCTGATTCATTGGAGAAAGCATCCAGGGAGGCAAGAAAAGTTGAAAGAAAAATTGTGGCAACAAGGAAGTCTACCACTCACAACAATAAAGATGGAAGTGTTGTTTCTCCTAGCCTTCGAAAACCTACAAGGTTGACACCACAACAATTGTAGGAAACGGGAGAAAAAAGAATATGTTATAATTGTGATATAAAATACACTAAAGGTAAAAAGTGTGATGAGAAGAAACTATTTTACCTAGATTTTGACGAGGAGGAAGGAAAGGAACAAGAAACACCAAAAGAAGAGGATATAAACCAAGAACCAACCCTATAGAAAGAATAAATGAATCTAACCAAATATTGTACTACATTGGCAGGAATTACCACTCCTAAAACTCTCAATATAAAGGACATATAAAGAAGAAAAAGGTAATAGTGTTGATTGATTTGGGTATTACCCATAATTTTATTCATTGTAAGATAGCCAAGGAATTGAATTTTTTCCTATATCCAGCATCGGAGTGTCAAGTGATGGCTGCAAATGGAGGAAATATAAATTTCTCTGGAAAGTGCCATAATATCAAGCTATCCATGGTAGAATATGTATTGAATAGTCCAATGATTTCCATTCCAATAGGGGGTGTTGATTATGTACTAGAATTCCAATAGTTACAATATTTGGGTACGATAGATTTTAAATTTCAAGAAATTTTCTTGAAATTTTTCTGGGAAGGAAAGGAAGTTGAATTAAGGGGTGTCACAGGGAAAAAAAGAAATATAATTAGCTCTAATGGCATGAAAAAAATTATAAAGAAATAACAACAGGGTGTAATTACACAATTATACTCACTAGAGGTTCAAACATCGAAATCATCTATTTCTCCAGATCTCCAAAAAGTCTTGGATAGTCATTCCAAGGTATTTGAGACTCCAAAACACCTCCCACCTATTCATGGTCATGGTCATGCTATTAATTTGATGCCAGGAAGTGTTCCTCCAAACATCAGGCCTTACATAGATCTGTATGCCCAAAAGATTGAAATTGAATGTATGCTTGCAGAAATGCTAGAGGCTGGTATAATTCAACCTCGTCAAAGTTCTTTCTCTACTCTAGTAGTATCGGTTAACAAGAAGGATGGATCATGGCACATGTGTTTGGATTATATGGATCTCAACAAGTTCACTATTAAAGATAAATTTCCCACATTGATGAATTATTTGATGAATAACATGGAGCAATTTACTTCACCAAGTTGGATCTTCGTTCAAGATAATGATGAAGACTGAAGAAGTTTCGAAAAAATAATTTAGAACTCGTGAGGGTCATTATGAATTTTTGGTCATGCCCTTTGTCCCTATGAATGTACCTTCTACATTTCAAGGTTTGATGAATTACATTTTCAAACCCGCCCTTAGAAAAAATTTGTTAGTATTTTTTTATGATATATTAATCTACAACAAGTCTTGGAAGGATCATGTTCAACATGTTTATAGGGTGCTCAAACTGGAGGATAAAATATTATATGCAAATACCTCCAAATGTTTATTTGGAGTACAGGAGGTGGAATATCTAGGTCATGTTAGGTCACTATAATACTAGTGTATCCCATTATTGTTATTGTTATAGTAGCCCCCTTATTGTTATTTTTGTGCCCTTGTAGACCCAATATTGTTATTATTGTGCCCCGTAGAAGCCCACTATTCTAATTGTTGTACCCTTACATTATTATTTTTATGTCGACTCTAATTATATTGTGACCCCTTAGAATCCTATAAATAGAAAGGAGGTTTTGTAATTTGAATAATCCAAGAATTGTTCATTTATGTAATGTAAAGGAGGTTTCCCCCTCGAAGAGGATAATTTTTAAGTTTTTGATCTATCTTTTCTTCTATTTTGTGATCTGGTTTCATAACATGCATATAACCTATTTCCCTCTTTTTATGGTGATTCCAATTGTGATGATAATGATGTCTCCTAGTAGTATAAACTATAATATCTACCAAAGCGATGCTTGTAAGTTCTAGTTATTCTTTATGGGGTGCTAAATGGTGAATTTCCTCTCATAGTCTCATCACTTCCTTTATGTTCATTTTCATAGACTTGCTACCATTTGCCCCATTTTTTCTCTCTTCTTATTCTAAAGGGCTCAATGTATCTCTATAGATAGCCCCCATCTCACGTTGCTTCAATATTTGTAAGTTAGAAAGGCTTTTTAGTATGACTACTTTCACCTCATCTTGCCTCCCTTGGGCCTTCACCAACCTTTCAATATATTTCCTAAAGCTTATGATCTCAACCTTCAAGAATATTAATTTATCCATCTAGTCATGAGAGTCAGTCCCTCCACTGAAACAACACAATTAAATGTAGGGGAAGGGTTGGGGGGGGTGGGGGTGGCGCGCTTCTACCTTCATAATATTGAGTGCCTTCTACATGTATCTATCCATGGTGGTAGTGAAAATGACTTAGGGAATAAAACTCTTCACCCAACCAGAGACAATATACAATCAATCTTACTTGCAGTTGTCACCCCCAATTTAGATTCTAGAGACTGAGGAGGTCTTGCGGAAGGGAATATACACCAAATTCCAGCTAAAATAGGGACACCATAGGTCCTCCTACCTCCACCCACTAGCTACTTAGTAGTCAACCAATACACAAGGAACACAAAGGCCTCCTAACTCCACCTTCAACTATCTAGTAACCACACACACACACTTCATGGAATCCAAAGGCTTCACCTCCACCCTAGAAGAGTGCAACATAACGTTTCCACCCAATCAAGGGAATATAGAACTCACTTCCCTAAACCAAATGAAAAAATAAGAAAAAGAGACTCCAAATCTTCCCAAATCAAGAATTGAAGGCCTAAGTATCTACCCTAAGTTGTTAAGACAATATAGAGAATGTCATCCCCACCCTATAGCCCCCCAAGGCATCCCGACATTAAACCTCACCTAAAGGAAGTCTAGTTTTGCTATTGTTACTCAACTGAAAATGTAAATATCTCCTGAGAGCAGTAACTGAGCCAAATATCCTCCACATTGTTGTAGGTATCATCAGTTATTTTATAAATTAAGCACTTTATTTTTTTCTCTATTGTTTACACCAAAATTTCTTGTATTCCTTTGAGCATGTTTCAAACACCACCAACAAACCCTTTTTCGATCTGATTTATTGAACACAATGCATGTTAAAAAATATCCTCAAATATTTCTATGCATGCCTTCTCTGGGCTGTCAAAAATATTTACAAGGATCTTGTGAAACCCTCCTGTGTGTGCATGCTCTTCTTACTAGTGCTATTTGTGTTATTTTGAAAAGTTTGTTATCTCTTCAAATTATCTCCCTTGTTTCTTGTATGTGTGTGCTCTTTCCCACAGCCTATGCCCTTGCTTCTCCAACCATGTGTTTTTCCATGACGTCTCCCCCCATTCTCATATGTAACTCCTGTGATATTATATTTTTTGTCATTTTTCCTATCTTGTGATGTTTCTAAGCAAGAATGGGCTATGTCCCTTCCTTTTAGTCCATAAATTCACAACACCTGTCCCTTTAAAATACCACACTAGTTCCATTAAGAACACAACCACCAGCTTTCAATGGTTGTCTAAATATTTTATTTTTTTCACAACAAGTAAGATGAAATTCCCAAGAAATTGACCTCCCTCAGTCCCTTGGAATTCATGTCCCTTACTTAGCCTATTTTAATTTAAAATTCAAATACAAAAATATCTACATGGCATGCATAAGCCAAATACAATTGGGTTTTCACACCCTTCTCTCCACTTGTAGTCCCTTGGGTTGTGCTACCACCGCTAGGGAATCTTACATGGCCAAACGGGGATATTATCAAAGTCCTAGGGTTCCAGGATTTTTTGCTTCCCTCGAGGGTTTCTAGGTACCATCCAAGAGTTCATATCAACCCTAGTGGCCGATAACCTCCAAGCTCATATCCCCCATCAACCTGCACTCAAGTGATGCACACTCTTCTCTACACCTACAATCCCTCATTTTGTTCCACCACCTCCAAGGTGTCTTACTCCAATGAAGAGGGATTTTCTTAGTATTGGGGCTCCAATATTTCCTTTTTCCATGATTATCTAATTCTAGATATTCGCTTTGTAGTATCAACATCTTTTCCCTTATGTGCATTTCCTTTTTTTTCTTGGCACTTGTCACTCCCTAAAGTCACTTAATGGAATTTCGTTATATCCATGAGCTATTTTTGTGCTTATTAAATCATATGAGCCACTTTTTCTGTATATGGAGTCTTAACCTCCCATACTCTTTTCATATGAATTGGTTTACAACCATATATGTGTTTATTAACATGCACAAGTTAACATATTTACAACGCCAGAATTTCTAGCCTCAAATGTATAAACTATATATACACATGAGTACACTGGCCCCAAAATATATACAGACACATACACATGGTAACGCCACCCCAAAAATCTAATTCTCATCTCACTAGCCTAATTAATATATTCTGACTCATCATCCTAAGTCTCTCATGTGCATGATATTTACAATCCATGGATCAAGTAGAGTTGTTAGAAGTTTTTTTAATCCCAAATATAAAGATATAAAAATTTGCAATTCCTTTCAAGCCCGTAGTAAGTTTTTCAACCTACACTTATCCTTTTTATTAATTCTATAATTTAAATTGAGTTTATGATGGATTCTAATTCACAAATAATTATATAAAGGAACTTCTTCTAACGATAATTTTTCCTAAATGAAAGTATCATAGGTGAACATTTTGGATTTTGATGTATACACTCATATCCATATTGGAGCATAAATCTTGGAGGAGTATGAGTTACTTTCCAAGATTCTAATGACTCGTTTCCAAAAGAACAATATCATCAACATAAAAGGGAAGTTCTATGACCATAACAGTGAGCACGAGGCCAACACAATATACATCTTCTAAACACTCTTTTATCTTATCAATATATATGCCAAAAGGAGTAGGGGATAAAGGATACCCTTTCTTAACTTCAATATTACATTAAATTTCATTCAACCAAACCTTAGTCATCCTAAGCTTGGAAATAAATTGCACCACATTGTCACAACAACCCTCAACTCAAGATTAACTATTACCACTTCCATCCTCTTCCATAGCTTTGATCTAGGAATAATGACAAAAGCTTGTATAAGTTCAACAAAAAAAAAAAGAGATCAAAATTTTTATTGCAACATTCCTTTTCAATTATCCTAAGAGTAATAATATGGTCCATGTTTTAAGAATATCTCCTAAAACAAACTTGGCATTTAGATTTTTTACCATGGATTTTTAGCCAAACGCTAATCATATTTTCCAAAATAATCCCATATAGCTTGGCTAAAATGTGACTAATCATATTGGTCTTGCAATTACAGGGAATTATTTTATCCAAACTCTTAAAGATATACACATTAAGGTTATTTTTCCAAGGATTAGGGAAGCCTTGCATCACTGCTAAATTAAGGAACTTGTGCATGTGCGAGATGAAGATATATTCTCCCATTTTAAAATTTTAAGCTTCATAACCTTCAATGTCATTTTCTTTCCCTTTAGCATGATGCTTAACACCAAGCTCATTTTTTTCAAAGAAAAGGTGTGATCCTCTATAGGGACATTCAAAATGGTGTCCATGGAGTTAGGGGATTCATAGAGGTTTTTAAGGTAAATATTCTAGCTCTTCAAGGGAATAATAAAAAAATTCCTCCAAAACCTTTTAGGATCATAGTTAGAGAGATTCAAGAATTGCGCTTTCTTTCTACTTATATAGTATCTTATTTTACTTTTGATAAGTATTTTGTACACACTTATCTTATCAGGTTTTAAGGTTTCATTAGGAGCATCCCCAATCGTCCTTGTGCCAACTTTACCATCATTATCGTACCAAGAGTTGATAGTTCTATTAATAATATAAAACTATTAAACTAACAACATTAGTAGTTGTGATGTAGCATAGTCCCTGAATCTACCACTAATTAATTGATTAAGGTAGTGTGGGGTTCACATTTCATCATTAGCATGGGGTCCAATTTTCATCCTTATTCGAGAATGTTTTCCCACCTTCGCACACCACACATATTCCTCCACTTCCATGCAAATTCTTGCACACGTATATTTATTTTTCCATTCATTTATTATTAACTTCTAACCATTTTTCATCTCGTTCATAATTATTTTCTATTTTAATTAAGATGCATATTTTGAAGTGTAATGTAACACCCTCTTCCCACATCTACCCAAGTAACTATCCAACCGGGGTAAATATGTGACGAGAGGCTACTAATATGAGATTCAACCTCCTAGATGACCTTGAGGAATTGGAACCGACGAAACCCTCACAAACAGACCTTACACTACATCAATAACACCTCCAAGAGGTAAACCAACCTATCATACCCCTAGAACTTGAAGGGGGCCCGATTTTTTACACTTTTAGGCCTTAGCCGCACACATGTAAGGGCAAGGGAGATCCTAGAAACCTATAGCCGTGTGCATGCCTTGGAAAGGCCACGACCAGGGCCCCAAAAGGTGAATTATGCGTCTACATCTTTGGGATTCACACCACATTTTTAACCCCTGAGCCCAGGTCACTTCCCAAAACTTCTTGTAACTTCAAGAGAGGATAAATAACATTAAAAAAAATACATGGAAGATATTACATCATCAAGAACTCATTTGAACCCACCCAGCCATGAAATGCATTTCGTCAAACATGTCACAAAAATTTCATCTACAAGTATAAACAACACATTTAAACATGGGGCTCTCTTTCAAATCTGAGAATATATAAGAACATTTCTCCCCTAAATGATAAGCTACAATACAATATTTTTGACCACAAATAAATTGTGCATTTATTTATCGATAAAAACATAGATAAATCCATACATCATCATGGATCAAATACATGCTTATAACTAGCATAATAAGAGAATAAATACAATGGATATAACGACAAATAAATCCATACATAAACCAACAAATTTTTATATTGAGTAGAATAGGAATGAGCTCTTCATCACTGAACATAAAAACCAACCAGAGATGGGACTTCCATGTTCCAGCCGACCATAGATTGGCTGAGCCAAGTCTCACTTCAACCAATAACCCCTGTGCCATATTCCATGCATGAATGTTGGACTTTATCAAAAACAATAATCAAGACCAAACCAAGGCTCTAGATACCAAACCGTATTAATCCCAAAACCATTGATTCCACCTCACGGTTGAATATCACCAACCATCACGAATTCATCTCTATCCAAGTTGTTCCAGGGCTCCAGAATGTTTTTTCCAACCAGGGTTTCCAGTACCAGTAACTCAACCCCAACTTTTAGAGGGCTTACATATCGTTTGTCCAACCAGGGCTTCCAAGACTAGTAACTCAACCCACATAGGGCTTCAAGATTGTTTGTCCAACCAAGGCTTCTAGGACTAGTAACTCAACGTAGATTTGTTCGTCAGCCTTCTAGAGAATTTTTCCAACCAATGCTTCAAGGAACTAATAAATAAACCCATAGCTAAGGGAATTATGAGAATCAACCAAAAAATTTCAATAGAAATAAACCCACAATACCATGGTTTTCCAGGAAGTGGAAAGGCTAGGAAAATCCACATGCATACCCATGGATTCCAAAACTAGTGAGGAAAACATACATGAAATTCGTACCTACAATCGAATCCTATTGCAGTTGTCAATCATGATGTCCACCTACACTTTCCTATTCCTTTTCCTTGTTTCTCCAAATCACCAAGTATCCACACTCTCCAAGAGTTCTACAAGAAAACTCCAAGTATCCAAGAGTATGAGAGAGAGAGAGAGAGAGAGAGAGAATAATGAGAGAGCTCATAAAATGCACTGAAAAATGGTACCAACTGGTCCTTAGCAGCCTCTTTATAGAAGATGCCTCTATTTTCTTCATTTTCCATTATTTTCCTTCAATTCCTCCTCACGTGCAACCTATGACCTTTCATCTCCCTTTTCTCCTAATTTCCATTATTGTCATAAATAAATGTGCAAAAATAAGTTTTGCCTCTTCAATGCCTTAGCCATAGCCTTTTCCAATTTCCTTAGTCATAACCATGTGAACACCCGCACTAGGATGTTTTTCCCAACATTCAAATTGGAATACGTGTCCCATCAACCATGGTTATTATTTTAACTTTATTACATGGAGTTTTCACTAGGGTTGCTACAGAACCCTCCCCCTTCTGGGACATTTTCTTCAGTGTTAAATCACAAATATACCTTAGCAAAACCATTGAAAAGAAAACATACTTCCCATGGAGATTTATAACATAGCTCGATGCAGTATTTACCATGATCGCCCTGCTGAAAAGAAACCAACATGACATCATAACAACATGACAACTATAATGACATGACTCCATACCACTTATTGGAGATTTATAACATAGTTCATGGCAGTATTTACATCCATATAAATATGTACGTACATCCAACCATCACATCAAAAAATATACGAAAAACATCGCCAAAACATATGCTAAACAAACCCAACATTACACCAAAACTACTTTTCCACAACTGGAAAACAAGGATACATGGCCTGCATCTGATCCGCCTTCTCCCATGTAGCTTCATCAGACCCAAAGTCATTCCATTGGAATTTAACTTGCTCTATTGCTCAATTCTGGAGCATGAGCGTATTTTTATTCAAAATTCACTATGGTTCTAGCTAGAACTCTCCTTCTTGCTCCACCTGCAATACAGACCAGTCAATAACATGATCAACATCTCTAACATATTTCTTAAGCAACGATATATGAAAAACATCATGGAATTTCACTATGGAAGGTAGTGCAAGTCGTTAGGCCACTGGTATGATCCTCTCAATGATCCTGAAGGGTCAAAAAAACCTTGGTTCCAACTTCGTACATGATCCAATCCACAAGGAGCTCTTCTTGGGGTTAATTTGTAAGTACACCCGATCCCCAACCTAAAACTCCCTGAGAAACTTGTTCTTGTCTGCCAAAATCTTCTTCCTATTTCCTATTCCATTTATGCCAACATATATGGTTTAATCAATACCCTATTAACCATATCACTCCAAATGATATGAGTTGCATCTCCTCCCATACAATGCCTCAGATGGACTCATACACAATGACTCCTGAAACCCGTTGTTGTAGGTGAACTCCACCAGTGGAAGATACTCTTCCCACTTGCACTATTTATTTATCACATACATCCTCAACATATCCTCCAATATCCTATTGACCTTCTCAGTCTATCCATCTATCTGTAGATGATAAGATGTGTTGAAGGCCAACTCAGTACCCAAACCTGCAAACAAATCCTTCCAAAACTTGGAAGTGAACTTTTCATCCCTGACGGACAAAATATTATTTGGAACACCATGAAATATGACCATGTCTCTAATGAACACATGTGCTACATCACTAGCTGAGTATGTGTTGGGAAAAATACTGAGAGGCGGGGGTGAATCAGTATTTAGGGCATACTCAACCCTTTTTTACTTTTTCTTACTTCTAAAACCCATACGCTACTTTGCTGAACCAAACTAGCGTATACACGCGGATATCCTTCATAAAACTCGCGTATACACAGAGATCTAGTTATGCCATTAATTCTTCACTTATATCATTCCATCATTCATTCATTAGATGTTCTATAAACAGTAAACATGTGCAGTAAGAATAGAATAAACCATCACACATAAGCATCACACATGAACACTAGGATTTTAGGTGGAAACCAAGCCTGGGAGAAAACCACCACCAGCCACCACCCTCAATATTTTATTACAGAGAAAACATCTTACAATACATGTGAAGGCATTTCACCAAAGACGCAAGCACCCACTCATTGCTGACGTGCCTTCTCCCCAGTGAGCCCAACTTCATCGTTTTACTCAGTCTTCCCCGGAAGGGAGCCACGACCCCCGATCTCGGTTTACCAAACCCTCACCCTCGGAAGGGAGCTACAACCCCCCCCGACCGAAGGCTGCCACCCTGCAAGACCTCTATGGACCACGTTTCATCAATTTTCACACTGGATCCAAAGCTTCCTTTAGAACACAACTTGCAGGCCACGTTTCATCATATTTTCAGACTGGACCCACTCCACATATTTAAGTTCAATCATACAACCAAAACTGATACTTATCAATTCAGTCAAGTCAGATCTGTAGAATACATCATTAACAGATAGCAGCAACACAGAAGAACAGATCAGACCTTTTATACTTCAGACTTCAGCAAACCCTAGCTTTTCATACGCGCTTTCCTTTCACTGATACCGCGTATACACGCGCTTTCTACCATACAAACCCGCGTATACTTCTGCACATATTACAGAGCTAATTTCACTGCGCATACACGCTTTCTCTTCAGCTAAGCTGCATATATACGCGCTTCTTCTACGGAAAACTAGAGTATGGTTCTTCAGACATTTAGGTCATTGCAATTCTTCAGAACAGACACATCACACAGATTTTACCCTTTACGTCAGACAGATGTTCGCCTCCTCTCAGATCTAATCATTCCATAAATAGATCTAGCAGATACAAATACATTCCAGATCTAGATTTCCTTCTTCATCATTTCTTCGTTGGTGCATCATACATTCAGATCTTTCATTCAACTGTAACCCTTTCCATTCAGATATACTTCAAAGAGAAGTATTCATTCAAGCTCAGACATCTTGCACCCACGCTCATAATTTGCACAATGAATTTCTTCTCTTTATATAGGTTTACCCTTTTTCAATACCATGAGCCAAAACCACATTAATTCCGATGGTATTTCTGGACGGGGTCATTTAGACGAATCGTTACCCAATACAATGGGTCAATACCATGGTGGTTACCCCTGGTTTTTCACTTTATGAGCGCTTTTGCCCATACGCGACTTGGCACGTTATTACCCGTGTGCATACGTGACTTCTCCTAGACAAATCCGCGTATGTATTGAGACATGCTCTTTTCATCATAGAACTAACACATACTGAATTCCTTTCTTCATTATCTTCTGTACTCACTGTAGATACATCAGATTTACATCATTCAGCAAGTTTATCAATACATAATCTATCAAGCACAACTTCATCAAGTAGGTTGCCTTCATCTTCATCAAGTGGGTTGCCATTCAAGGACAGCACTCTATCAAGTGGGTTGTCATCAAGGACAACACCCAGCATCATATTGCCAACAAACATCATATCACATCAAATTTACATCATTTACCAAGTCCATCAAGTCAAGAATAACTTCAACATGTGGATTTCCATCAAGGACAACACATGTCAACAATCTCATGTCTTCATCTTCATTCAGTGGGTTGCCATCAAGGACAACACTCTGCATCATATTGCCAACAATATCCCCCTTTGGACTTGATGGCAACCATGATGGTGTTTGGTTACCACAACAGATAGGTACATTAAGAATACAATGACACCATGTCACTCTCCCCATTCTTTGACACCATTTGTTTCCTTTATTCAAACACCATGTCATTCTCCCCCTTTGACATCAAGGGCAAAGGGCGGATCAAAACCAACACACTCTCCCCCTTTTCTCCTCATGTAGAAGAAGTGTTCTGCAGATCTGATGTATATTCAATTGACCAAGCTGCCCCTTGAGTTCATGCTGAATCTTCAAACATATTTTTCAAATGAAGTACATGACTCTATGAACTTCCTATCACAAAAGACTCATACTTACATCAAAGATCCAACCAAGTGCATTTACATATGAGACCCAAATACCCAACCAAGTGGGTTTACACATCTCAACTCAACTACCCAACCAAGTGGGTTTACAAATTTGACTCAGCTACCCAACCAAGTGGGTTTTACAAATTTTGACAAGTCCTTATATGACTGAATATTACAATTTTACATCATGGGTCTCAACATGACCTTTTCATCAAAATACAAATATAACTTTACATGACCAATACCAGAAAGACCTCAAGAAAGAGATCATTTTTCAGAAACAACATAATGCTAACAATGCATTATACTCAGCAAGGCCAATGCTCCCCCTGAATCTGTGCATCCAAGCATCCTTTCCATATGACCAAGGCTCCCCCTTAGTTTATGCATCCTGAATACTTTCAACCAATCATCAAGGCATCTTTATCAAAACATCAGAGATCGAAACAATATTATAAGAACTGGAACACCACCAGAGATACTAGAGATACCAAACAGTACTGCAGCTGTGCTGAAGAAAGATGACCCCAAACAGAAATTTGTCAGCAATCAGAAATACGCGGTTTTATGTGCATGAACTCGCATATATACGCAACTATGTTTCAGTAAATCCGCGTATCCAATATCATCTTCTATATTTTAACCAGATCTGATTGTCTGTGAGGCAAAGACAGTGTTCATCTTCTTTCTGAGATATTTGAATGCTTCCCTGGAATACAGATAGATAGAACAGTGTAGTTGTATCTTCAAGCGTCATCCAACAGTTGTAGCATAAGCACATTAGTAACCAAGCCTTCAGATTCTTTGCAGCATCAATACAATCTTTCCAAGAGAAATTATCATATCAGAACAACATCTTCAAATATGTGTCAATCATCCATGTGGTCCAATATCACCATGATCTTTAATATTTAACATGAAGTAACATATGTAGGGAAAAGATCTCAACCATAGTAACAAACTCTGCATGATCTATTCTTATTTCTGAATCAAACGACTTCCAACTCATCCATGTGTGAGCACAAAAGATACTTTTCAGCAAACAAGGCTCAAAATCTCATCATAATAAACCATATACCAAGTCATCATCATTTGAGCATGAGTATCACAATAACCAAAGAATAAGCAGTCATAGTGCCAACAATGCAATCATTAGTATTCAACCTGCTGCTCCCCCTGAACCAGTGCTCCTCCTTAACTTGTGCAACCTGAATATGTTCATCAGTAAGTCATCAGCAACAATCTCTGCATGAACTGTCCTTATCTCTGAATTATAAGACTTTCATCTCAGCAACGAATACTCTTCATCAAAACAAATAGGACTCATCCATAATCTTCAACATAAGAAACTAAGTATCATATCATCATAATTTAGAACTGAGAAACTAAGCTGATACTGAGTCAATAATACAGTTATTAACAGTCAGACTGATGTTCCCCCTGAACCTCTGCTCCTGATCTCCAGCTATCATCCCAATTCTCTTATCATCAATGCATACGCGACTGTGTCTGCTGGAACTCGCGTGTATACGCGACTTTTGTTCATAGAACCCGCGTATGGAAAGTGAAGCATAGAAATTCTTCCTTCATCTCCCCTTGAACTTGTACCTCCTGTACCTGTATTTTCCACATCAGATGCGCTGTCAGAAATAAACATAACCAGAGTAAACAAATCAACCATGAGAGTCATCATACATTGCTCCCCCTGTGACGATACATTACTAAATCTCATAATGTATCCCACATAACTTCTTGCAGTCATTCAGTGAATTAAGCTTCAGAAGCGGATGACTGCAGTAGGGTCAATATTCCCTACGTTTCTGATCGGTCCTCCATCTTTTTCTAGATTTGTTTGAACTTTATATTTGTGTGTTGGAAGTTATCCAATTTCTCATATATGTTCATCCTGCATTCCTTTTCCACATGACCATACTTATTACAAGCATAACATCTCATGTGACCAGAGAAGTAAGCATAAGGATCATAGTGTGTTTCTCTGTTCTTCCTCCTATTGCAATCAGCTGCTTTGTGACCATACTTGTTGCATGAAAAACAATATCCCTTGAAGCTACCAGAGTACCTTTCTGAGTAGAATCTGTTTGTTTTTGGTTGAATTGTTCTGCTTCTGCAATTTGCTGCAACATGCCCATAATTATGACATTTAAAACATTCAACGTTCTTGAATGAATTCCTTTGAGAATTCATGATTGTTGGTTGACCTTTTTTTTCTTTCAACTCTTCAGGTTTTGTATTGATTTTCTTTGAATATTTAGCACTTCCTTGTGAACTAGATTCTCCTTTAACAGTTTCATGAAAACCAAGACCAAGTTTGATAGCAGGAGACCTTTGATTACTCAGAATATTGTCCAAAATCTTAGTACTATCTTGAAACCTCAAAATTTTAACCTTTTCTTCTAATTTACCTTTGAGAATGTTTACCTCAACCTCCAAGGCTTGACATTGCTTCGTCATGCTTTCTTCTTTCCTTCTTCCATATTCTACTTGATCATTCAGATTTAGAATCTCTTCTTTTAACCAATTTTCGTTTTCTTCACATGTTTGTTGCAGCTCTTCATTCTTCTTAATTGATTTTTCCAGATCTTCTTTGAGAGAGATGATTTCTGCTTCAAGTCCTTCCTTTTCAAACGACAGAGGTTCTTTATTCTTCTTATTTGATGCTTCGAGATTTACTTTCAGAGATATGGTTTCTGCTTCAAGTCCTGCATTCTTCTTATTTGATTTATCCAGGTCTTCCTTGAGGGAGATGATTTTTGCTTCAAGCCCTTCCTTTTCAAATGATTGTAGAGGTTCCTCATTCTTCTTACTTGATGCTTCAAGATCTGCTTGTAGAGAGATGATTCCAGCTTCAAGACCTTCATTCTTCTTTTTTGATTTTTTGAGATCTGTATTTAGATCGTTAATTTCTGCTTCTAGTCTTTTCATTCGATTGGATGCATAAGCATGAAACCTTTGATACTTTTCTATAGATTCATTCTCCTTAGATGATTTTTGCTGATATTCATCTTTAATCTTGACAGCTTCTTCTAGATCCATACTATCACTTTCACTATCATTACCTTTGCATATGTAGGTAAGTGAAATACAAGAACAACGATCAATACCTGTTTCATCTCCTTCAATTTATGCTATACATGATTTCTGAGGTATCTCCTTTCCTTGGGTAACCTTCTTCTTTTGCTTCTTTTCCATGAGCACTTGTAGAGCTTGGTCAGAATCTTCTTCATCTTCACTGGACACTTCATCATCATCTTCATTTGTATAATAACTCTTCCTCTTTTCAAATTGTTTCCCTTTACCATGTTTTTCTCTATAAGGACATTTAGCAACATAGTGACCAACTTTTCCACACTCAAAACATTTGAAGGGAAGCTTACCTTTGAATCTTCCAGTACCTAGTTGGAGTTTTCTCACAAAATTCGCTTCTTCTTCTTCGGATATATAGCTGGATTCTTTGACAACTTCCTTTTCTTTTCCTTTTGTAGATACCTTAAAAGCAGCTTCTCTTATTTGAGAAGGACCTCCTTGTCTCATTTCAAAAGCAGTCAGAATACCATGTATTTGAACAATAGTAAGAGTTTGCAGATCTTGCCTTTCTTCAATAGCTGAAACTTTAGAGTCAAATTTCGAAGTCAAAGATCTCAAGACTTTTTCCACCAAACTAGTATCGGTTATGGTTTCACCCAAATTTCTCATTCGATTTACAATATCATCTAGACGAAGAAAGAAACTGGCAACACTTTCAGCACTATGCATCTTCAAATTTTCATATTCAATTCTAAGAGTTTGGAGTTTTGCACTTTTTACCTTTGTATCTCCTTCATAGCTCAGAATGATTTTGTCCCATATTTATTTTGTTGAATTTAGCTGCATCACTTTAGCAAATTCTGGTTCAAACATGCTTCCTAATAAGACATTCACTGCTTTGGCATTGATTTCATACTTCTTCCTTTCAGCTGCATCAGTAGGAATACTTTCCGGATATTGATAGCCTTCTTCCACGATTGCCCATACTTCTGCACCAAGACTTTGCAGATATGATTTTGTTCGTACCTTCCAGAATATCAGATTGCTTCCATTGAATAGAGGTGGCTTTAGAGACATTACTCCTTAATGACTTCCCATTGCGACGGATCTCCTTCAAGCGATCAAGCTTCTGTAGAAGAACCTAGCTCTGATACCAATTGTTGGGAAAAATACTGAGAGGGGGGGGGGGTGAATCAGTATTTAGGGCATACTCAACCCTTTTTTACTTTTTCTTACTTCTAAAACCCATACGCTACTTTTCTGAACCAAACTAGCATATACACGCGGATATCCTTCATAAAACTCGCGTATACACAGAGATCTAGTTATGCCATTAATTCTTCACTTATATCATTCCATCATTCATTCATTAGATGTTATATAAACAGTAAACATGTGCAGTAAGAACAGAATAAACCATCACACAAAGCATCACACATGAACACCAGGATTTTTAGGTGGAAACCCAAGTCGGGAGAAAACCACCGCTGCCATTGCTCAGCCTTCAATAATTTATTATAGAGAAAACATCTTATAACATATGTGCTGGTGCAGACTCCTACCAGCACGCAGGCACCCACCTGCGCTCGTTTACCAGCCTCTCCTGGAAGGGAGCTCCAACCCCCTGACTCGTTTACCAGCCTCTCCTGGAAGGGAGCTACGACCCCCTGATCTCGTTTACCAGCCTCACTTGGAAGGGAGCTACAACCCCCTGACTGAAGGCTACAACCCTCAGCACCTCTATGGACCGAGTTTCATCAATTTTCACACCGGATCCAAAGCTTCCTTTAGAACACAACTTGCAGGCCACGTTTCATCATATTTTCAGACTGGACCCACTCCACATATTTAAGCTCAATCATACAACCAAAACTGATACTTATCAATTCAGACAACTCAGATCTGTAGAATACATCATTAACAGATAGCAGCAACACAGCAGAACAGATTAGACCTTTTATACTTCAGACTTCAGCAAACCCTAGCTTTTCATACGTGCTTTCCTTTCACTGATACCGCGTATACACGTGCTTTCTACCATACAAACCCGCGTATACTTCTGCACATATTACAGAGCTAATTTCACTGCGCATACGCGCTTTCTCTTCAGCTAAGCCGCGTATATACGCGCTTCTTCTGCGGCAAACTAGTGTATGGTTCTTCAGACATTTAGGTCATTGCAATTCTTCAGAACAGACACATCACACAGATTTTACCCTTTACGTCATACAGATGTTCGCCTCCTCTCAGATCTAATCATTCCATAAACAGATCTAGCATATACAAATACATTCCAGATCTAGATTTCCTTCTTCATCATTTCTTCGTTGGTTCATCATACATTCAGATCTTTCATTCAACTGTAACCCTTTCCATTCAGATATACTTCAGAGAGAAGTATTCATTCAAGCTCAGACATCTTGCACCCATGCTCATAATTTGCACAATGAATTTCTTCTCTTTATACAGGTTTACCCTTTTTCAATACCATGAGCCAAAACCACATTACTTCCGATGGTATTTCTAGACGGGGTCATTTAGACGAATCATTACCCAATACAATGGGTCAATACCATGGTGGTTACCCCTGGTTTTGCACTTTATGAGCGCTTTTGCCCATACGCGACTTGGCACGTTATTACCCGTGTGCATACGCGACTTCTCCTAGACAAATCCGCGTATGTATTGAGACATGCTCTTTTCATCATAGAACTAACACATACTGAATTCCTTTCTTCATTATCTTCTGTACTCACTGTAGATACATCAGATTTACATCATTCAGCAAGTTTATCAATACATAATCTATCAAGCACAACTTCATCAAGTAGGTTGCCGTCATCTTCATCAAGTGGGTTTCCATTCAAGGACAGCACTCTATCAGGTGGGTTGTCATCAAGGACAACACCCAGCATCATATTTCCAACAAACATCATATCACATCAGATTTACATCATTTACCAAGTCCATCAAGTCAAGAATAACTTCAACATGTGGATTGCCATCAAGGACAACACATGTCAACAATCTCATGTCTTCATCTTCATTCAGTGGGTTGCCATCAAGGACAACACTCTGCATCATATTGCCAACAGTATGTAGTCTTCACTAAAATGAAATGTGAAACTTTGGTCAACGTTTCCACCACAACCATGATGGAATCATGTTGTCTAACTCTCCTTCGAAAACCTGTTACGAAGTCCTATGAAATTACCTCCGATTTCCACTCTAGAATCGTAATCAGTTGTAGCAGTCCACCTAGATGTTTACACTCTGACTTAACCATCTAATTATAGAAACAACTGGCTACAAACTTTGTCACATCCTTCTTCATATTCGTCCAGTAATAGAATCTCTTTACTAAAATCAAATTCTTCTGGTAGCTTGGGCAACCTGAATATGGTTTCGCATGAAACTCCCTTAAGATCACCTTCTTGAGATCGCTCTTTTCTAACACATATATCCTGTCTCTAAATCTAACCAATCCATCCACTGTGAGATAGTATTCAAAATCATGTATACCTACACCTATTGTTACACCATTTTTTGGTCATCTAATCCATTGTTATTAGATGGACCCAAGTACACCAAGTAAGACCAATTTTACCCCAAGTAAAATCACATTCACTATGAAAAATAACTTAGTAAACCACCTTTATTAAGTTTTTTATGGTCTAAATAGGAAACCCCATGGGGAAACATTAAATAAATCCATATTTGTTTGATTTTCCTCAAGGAATAATTAGTTAAATAGCAGTTTAATTAATATTCCTGGTTATATTTAACCCAAAACAAGGAAATTAATTAGGTAAATCATTATTTATCTTATTATTTTCTAAGAATAATTATTTAAACATTGCTTAAATAATATTCTTTGTTAAATATGACTAAATCTCCCTTAAATAATTAAATAAATCATTATTTATTTGGTTATTACTCAACCATATCCTTAAAATGATAAATAAATCATTTATTTATTTATTATTTTTTAACCACATCCTTAAAATGATAAATAAACCATTTATTTATTTATTATTAGTTAATCACATCCTTAAAATGATAAATAAATCATTTATTTATTTATTATTTACAAATAAGGGGATTTGACTCAAGTCAAATTCCTTTTCCCTCCAACAAATATAATAAAATATTCCATAAAAGTTGGATCTTGATTTGGTTAATAATATTCTAATTATGCACCAATATCTAGACTAACTCAATATTTTATTATAAATAGAAGGGTTTTCCCATTCATTTGTCACCTTTTGTTTCCTAAAGATCACTTTGGATCTCAACCCTTGGTCTACCTATTGATCCACCATCATAGCCATATTTTTCCATTTTTGTCTGGGTTTTCTCACCATCAAGAAAGAGGAATTCTAAATCTAAAGTGCTGAGGACTTACAAGAACCCATCCCATTGAGGAGAACAGGGAACACCCTCTTGTGTTTTCCTCCCAAGTGCCATTAATAAAAATTTCATTGGATATATTCTTGTCTTGTCTATTGGATATATGGAGTAAATCTTGTTTTTTCTACTGTTTAATGTCTTCTAATGCATAGATCTAGATTTTTGTAGCATTTGTCTTGATGATATAACTACAGATCTAAATATATTAGAAGTCATTTCTGTTGTTAGAGCTGTTTGTTATGCGCAGCTAAAGTGGTCTTTTTACATACACTTCGAATCAAGATTCATACTAACAACTGGCGACTCCACACAGGTTTACGATTACGACCGCTGTCATTTTTCTTATCCTTGCATATCCAGCTGCTTCAAACCCTAGGATTTCTCTTCAGCCCCTTGTTTTTGCTTTTCTTGATGTTGTTTTTAACCCATAAAACCCTAAAACAATAAAAATTCTGACTTTCGTGTGTCTTCAGACCTATTGCGCAGGTGACAGACATCAGCTGCAGCTGAGATGCCGAGAGTGCCGAAAGTGTAGGTCACACTTTTCAACCCAAAACCTGTGACCTAGACCTTCAGGGCACACTTTTCTGCCCAAAAAGTGTGACCTTTGCCGAAAACAAGTCAGAAACTGCGACCTAGACTTTTTGCAGGGATTTTTCTAAAATTTTTTTGGGTTTGTCTGAGCCTCTGTTCAGGGTTGTCTGACCTTCGTCTCCACCCGTTTTGGACCTATACTTGTTCTGTTTCGCTCAAATAAGTGGGAACCTACCCCCTAGGGCTTCAGTACCCTCCACTTTTTGTGAAAGAGTTTTTGCTATTGCAGGTTGTCTGAAATTTCAGAGTCTTCAGCCATTTTTTCAGATCTAATACCTTACCTTCAGGTCCACTTCAGATCGGCTTGTTATCCATCCAAATCTCCTCATTTAGCTTTTTTTGGGTTTTCCTTTAGGGTGCACTCCACTTCCCTCCTGGAGATATCCTTTCGCCACCTCTTTTTTACAACAAATCTTCCTCTGATTTGTTGTTGTTTCTGCACCACTTTCCAGCAGATTTTGTCCTTTACATCCCTGTCCCTTCTGACCTTAAATCTATTGGTTGTTTTAGTGTGTTTTGATTAGTTATTTTCACTCAGTGCCTATAGACTAGCTAGTTGTTGTGAGCCTCGCCTCCTTGGGTTTAGATTATTGCATTATTATTTGTTTATTTTCTATTTTTGCAGGCCTATATGTTGTCATTTACAGGTTTATTTACAGCTATACAACATCACTTTTTCTTTTTCTCTACAAACGTCTGGGATTAAAAATTAAAATTTACACACTTCTACACACACACCCTAAGAAAAAAAGGGCTTGGTTAACATCGCCAAGAAAAGACTCTAAAACATTGAAATCAATTGATCCTACACCTCTCTGCCCTTGTTTCGACATTGTTATCAGTTGATCCTGCACCTCCTTGCCCTTGTTGGTCTCTTTTTCCTTTGTGCCATGTTTGTGTCATCACCATTATGCCACCAAGGCATTCATCCCGAAGAATTCTTGGCCTTCATCCTCAGTTTCCAGTAGGGAGACCTACTCCTCCGCATAGGATTCAAGTTAGTCCTCAACCAAGTCCGCACTCCGACTCTTCTTTTGGTCCTTTGGGTTCTCCTTCTCATTCTGCTTTCGATTCTCCCCCTGTCACCTTCACCATGTCTGGTGTAGGACCTAATACTGGTGGTAACCCCGGCCTTCCCGCCGGGAATACCACTAGTGGGACTGCAATGGACGCTACCCCAGCTACACCCTTGCTCCCTTTCATGGTAGGCCTCAGCCTCCCCAACTTTGACTAGTTGATAAACGACCCTATACACCATGACACTAGTTGGCCCACTATGCCAACAAAGCTCCCTTCAGACATCCCAAAGTTTGAAGTTCTTGCTGGAAAACATCCCTCAAATCATGTTAGATCTTTCCACATGTGGTGTTCATCTAATTCCATTACCGATGACTATGTCCGTCTTCAGTTGTTCCAACGAACGCTTACTAGTGAAGCTTTTAAGTGGTATTTTGATCAGGCTCCTTCCTCTCATACCACCTTTGCAACTCTTGCCTGGGCATTTTTGTCTTATTTCCAGCTTCCCCTTCATTACGACACTGGTACCGAGCTCTTGACCTCCTTCCGTCAATCGTCTGTGACCCGCCTATCCAACCATGTTCAGGAATGGCGGAGAAGAAGGAGCCTATGTCGAGCCCCTACCTTCGAAGACCATGTCTACATGGACTAGTTCCTTAGGACTCTTTTGCCACCTATCGGGAGAGACGTCGCATCGTACTTTCCTCAAACCGAAGAAGCCGCTCTCCATATTGCGTTAAAATATGACTTGATCTACGCTCATTCTGGTTATGTTTATACCGTTCTACCTGATCTTCCTAGACTTGGTGGTGTCAACATACCAGGGGCATCTCACGTCGCCGACAGTATCGTTGGAGCTCTCTTTAATCCGTATGCTCAACCTTCCATGGGCTATGATTTTCCTCAGGGAGGGGCCAGCACCTCCTGCAATTTTCCCCCTCCTGGTAGCACGTATCCAGGATATGGCATGCCTCCTCCTTTTTCCCAACCTCCTATTTACCACACTGCTACCCAAACTCCTTTTTATCCGTATCCACAGCCTGGTGCTCTAGCTCCTCTAGCACTAGCACCTCCTCCTCCCTTGCCTTCTCAACCCCCGTAACAGTAACTACCACCCCCTCAGGGACAGGTTTATGCACAGCAGCGCGTGACTAATCCTCCTCCCTCAAAAAGGAAGAGGAAAGGCACTCAAAATCAAGTTGCCCCTAGTAATCCTAGACCTAATCAAGGTAATTCTCTTAACACTACTCAGCCCAAGCAAGATAGGCCTCTTCGTATGAACAAGCCCTGTTCTGGTTGTGGTGTTTATGGTCATTATACGCATTATTTTCCTCTTCTACCACAAATGCGATAGCTATGTGAGTCTCAAGCAACATTGAGAGGACAGCAAGCCATCCCTTCTGTTCCTCCCAGTCTTGCACCTAGTCAGTTGGTTGTGCTTACTGATCCTTTCCCTCAACAGGGATTTGTGGCTACTCAACCACCTGAAGGACAGGTTGCCACTCAATCTCTTCCATCTGGTTCCCCTGATTACCATATTTTCATGATGTCCTCTTATCATCCTTCTAAACCTTCTTCTCATGACCCTTAACCTTCAGTTGGTACTCATGACCCCCTTTACCCTCCTGGGACAGTTCCTCCTGACCTCAACCATCTTGGCGCTATCCCGCCTGGTCATTACCCCTCTCGTCAGATACTGTTCCTAGATCCCCCACCAGGAGTGTACACAGTACTTGTTATGGCCACCCTCTCTCTTCCTAACCTGACCCTTGGGATTTCCGTCCGGTACCTCGATCCTCCAGCCTCTACCCCGCTTCGTCAACCTAAACCTTATCTCGCTTTGACCCCATTTCAGCTAGTCCGTATGACTTCTCCCACTATAACAGTGCCTCATTCACCTCAACAAGAACCACCTCCCATTGTGACCGCTTTGGGTAAGAAGGGCAAAGCTCGCAAGGGGGCATCAAAGGAAAAGGCTACCCTGACAAACCTTGCCCTTTCTCGGTCCCCAAAGCATACCATCCAGTGTGTTGTGTGATTCTGTCGGCCATGCCACCCATACTTGTCCATAATTTCCTCACCTCAAGTCCATGGTCAATGAGCCGTTTCCGGAATCTGATATCCCAGAGGTATATGTCACTATACCCAATTCAATCCCGAAACTCAAACCATTGTGCACAAATCACCCTTGTGCTTTGTGTGATTTCCATGGTCACTACACTCACCTTTGTCCTTGCCTCGAAGAGTATCATTCCTCTTTAGAAGTCTTACGCCAATTCGAGGCCGAGCGGAATGAGTCACCCGCTCCCTTATTTTTACATCTTGCTTCGGCAACACCCGAGGATACAGATGCCCCCATTAACTTTTCCCCTTATGATGTTGAGATAACGGGGCCTTGGTCAAAAGTCCACGATGAGACCTCCCCTGATGTTTCACCTGACCTCCCTTCAACACCCTCCCTAGTCCCAACATCGGTGGATCCTCTGCCTACCCACTCTTCTGTCACCCCTTGTGATGATGCGCATGCGAACCTCTCCTCTCATGATGAGGAGTAAGGTCGCTTTGCCGCGTCAGGTGTTCTTTCTTCCATCAATCACCCCATCTTCTATTACAATGACGACATTATGGAAGCAGCGACTACTCCTGACTTTATCTATCCCCCCTTACATCGAATTCATGCATTCGAACCACATGCACCTTGTGGCCATTACATTGACACCCAATGTTTGGGTAAGGGGGCACCCATATTTGCGAGACCAGGAGAAGCAGTGCTCCACCACTCTCCTAGTGAATCCAGTCATTTCAACTCTAGTCCCATCATTCTTCCACATTTATAAGAACCTCTAGAGTCTTATATCACTTCAAGATCACTATATAGATGATACCCCTCATCATTCCTTCATATTTCATCAACAAACCAGTCTAATAGACATTGTGTTTGAACAAACTATGAGCTTTCTGGGAGAACATCAATTCATTATCCCCAAGTCCTACTTTTGGGATAGCAACACCATGTATGCCAACCTAGAAAATTAAAGTCCATTTGATTCATATATGCAATACCAAAAGAGATTGGTAATTGTCTATTTCCTTTCTCAAACTGCATAAACATATCAAAAACAAGTGGCACACCACATCATTAAAATGTGTTTAGATCTCCTTTTTTCTAAATACATTTTGGCATGTCCATAACATGCCTAGGGGCAGCCATGCCCCTCAACCATAAAATCCTGGATCTCAGCCCATAACAGCATTGAAACCCCCTTTCTATGATAGGGCATACTTTCCAGGTCCTTCTCTGGGACAGGTAACAGTTTTCTGCCTAGTACCTCCTACCCAGGTCGCAAAACAAACCCCAAGAAAAGTACGAACTGGTCTGTTCATGAGCTCTGGGTACCTAAGCTAAAATTTCAACTCACAAAAATGAAAAGTAGGATGAGACATCTTACCTACAATTGTCGGTTCTTAAATTCCAACAATTGGTTTATATGCTACAACCGCCGCAAGATTTAAGGCCTCCTCTCCTCACAATATTCACCACAGCTCCACCAACAAATAAGTGAATCTGGAAGGAAAATGCCTTATTAAAATAAAACCCCTGATTTTTCTTTCACTTACTGCGACCAAATCGTAGCTTAGTTTGACAAACCGTCTATACCATTAGAAAGATCCGACCAAGCCCTCAAATGGGTATCTATTATATTTTTGTGATTTGATACTTCACCTAGACACATTTTTTCCAAGCAACACCATTTCACCCTTCCTCAAAATCGAATTTCTTCACTTGCAACACTCGTACCGGGGGCACCATGTCGCCTCCATACTTTTCCACACTCGTGTTGACTTTCGTCGTGGGTTACCATCTTGTACTCATGCTTTTATGGTCCCCATTGGACCCTTTTCCTATGTGGCAACACCATCGAGTCACCCTTGTTTAAAGCATCCGAGTTGAATCATAATTTCTTTCATGGAGTCTATCCCGAGTCCCTTTGCACCCTGCTATAGTCATCCATCCTTCATTGCTTGGTCCCTCCCTCGTGTCGCACATAATGGCCTTCAGTCCCACTGTCCCCTATCCATGATGATATTGTGTCAGTCGCTTCCAGTTCATCCATGCCATTTATGCTCTAACAAGGTAGGCCATCTGTTTGCTACTCATTTCCCCCCATTTCATCATCATCATTGGTGTCAGTCTGTCAGTCACTCTACTATTTTCTCTCGTGCCTTAGTTGAGGATCCCTTATTGCCTCACCTATGGTAGACCTCCTTCTGTTGACATCAGCTCATTCATTCCAAAAGACAGGTCTAGAGGGCAGTGTACCTTGGTTCCAGATTCCACTCTTACTCGGTGCCTCGGATCAGGCAAAGGGACTCCTTATTGCCCTTTGACTTGATTGTTTCTCAACTCCAGCTCCTTTCAGCATGATCAAGATCTGTATACTTGATGGTTCAATGATGCAGCAACTGACATCGGTGATTATTGGGTGTGTGTGAGATGTCTCAACCCTCATGAGGGGGTGGCCCTACAGGTAGCCCACCACACACTCGGATGACCTCTTCATTATAGCCTTCGATGCAGCTCCATACATTTGATGATGTCGGCCTCAGCTGCTTGCAGCACCTTTTTGTTTGCATGTATCAGTCAAATTTTCAGAGCCCTTTCCTGTTTTCAATGCATCTGGGTTACATTTATATCTCATGTACTCATATATCATTGTACAAGTCCTGGCTGTTATCCCAGGCACAATATGTATGTGGGATTCATTATCGTGTTGTTTATCTGGCTCATGTTTATGACCAGCATTATATCGTCTCGTGGTTTTCCGGACGCCTTATTGTTTGTACTATTGCCTCAGCGAGCATAGGTATGCCTCCCCCACCGCCTATAGCAGGAACTCACTGATCAAAAGACTTGTCGCACCTGCAAGTCACCTCCTCAGGGTCTAGTTCTTTTAGCACTTTGGTCTACCTTACAATCCTCTCTCTTTGACTTCCCCGTTGTTGTCTAGTGTTTGAGTTCTTACAACGTACTTCGGTCATACGGTTAGCTCCTAACACTCGCACGCTGGGGGGCAATCTGTTACACCATTTTTTGGTCATCTAATCCATTGTTATTAGATGGACCCAAGTACACCAAGTAAGACCAATTTTACCCCAAGTAAAATCACATTCACTATTAAAAATAACTTGGTAAACCACCTTTATTAAGTTGTTTATGGTCTAAACAGGAAACCCCATGGGGAAACATTAAATAAATCCATATTTGTTTGATTTTCCTCAAGGAATAATTAGTTAAACAACAGTTTAATTAATATTCTTGGTTATATTTAACCCAAAACAAGGAAATTAATTAGATAAATCATTATTTATCTTATTATTTTCTAAGAATAATTATTTAAACATTGCTTAAATAATATTCTTTGTTAAATATGACTAAATGTCCCTTAAATAATTAAATAAATAATTATTTATTTGGTTATTACTCAACCATATCCTTAAAATGATAAATAAATAAATAATTTATTTATTATTTTTTAACCACATCCTTAAAATGATAAATAAACCATTTATGTATGTATTATTACTTAATCACATCCTTAAAATGATAAATAAATCATTTATTTATTTATTATTTACAAATAAGGGGATTTGACTCAAGTCAAATTCCTTTTCCCTCCAACAAATATAATAAAATATTCCATAAAAGTTGGATCTTGATTTGGTTAATAATATTTTAATTATGCACCAATATCTAGACTAACGCAATATTTTGTTATAAATAGAAGGGTTTTCCCATTCATTTGTCACCTTTTGTTGCCTAAATATCACTCTAGATCTCAACTCTTGTTCTGGCTATTGATCCACCATCATAGCCATATTTTTCCATTTTTGTCTGGGTTTTCTACACCATCAAGAGAGAGGAATTCAAAATCTGAAGTGCTGAGGACTTACAAGAACCCATCCCATTGAGGAGAACAGGGAACACCGTCTTGTGTTTTCCTCCCAGGTGCCATTAATAAAAATTTCATTGGATATATTCTTGTCTTGTCTATTGGATCTATGGAGTAAATCTTGTTTTTTCTACTGTTTAATGTCTTCTAATGCATAGATCTATATTTTTTCAACATTTGTCTTGATCATCTAATTGCAGATATGAAGATATTAGCAGTCATTTATGATGTTAGGGTTGTTTGTTATGCGCAGCTAAAGTGGTATTTTTTCGTACACTTCGAATCAATATTCATACTAATACCTATATTGGTACCTATACCACTACCTATACCTATACCTGCACCTGTACAACCACTTGTACCAATACCTGTACTAGCACATGTACCTATACCAACACCTGTACCTATACCGAGACCTATACCTATAACAACACTTATACCTGTACATGTGCCAACACATGTACCTGTACTCTGTTGCATCCTATGCACAATCTCCATGTACCTATGATCCAGTTCTCCTTCCTGCAAGATCATATCCCATAAGTCTGTCCCACAGGAGCTCATACCTACTATATGATTTACCCATACATTCCTGCTAAGAGCATCTGCGACCCCATTTTCCTTTCCCTTGATGTACCTAATATCAAAGTCAAAATCATTGATCATACCCAACCATCTAGCCTAGATGACATTCAAATTCAGATGGTCAAACAAGTTCATCAACCCAATGTGATCACTCGTAAGTACAAACCACATGCGAAGAAGATAGTGCCTCCACATCTTCAGTGCATGAATGATCGCTACTAGCTCAAGATCATGTGTCGAGTATTTTTTCGCGTGCTCATTTAGTTTTCATGACTCATAGCACACCACATGTCCATCCTACATAAGGAATCCACCAATTCCTCTCCGAAAATAATTTTTACACACTACAAACTCCTTATCCGGATCTGCAATATTTAAAACTGGAGCATGTGTGAATAACTCCTTCAGTTGCTCAAAACTGGCATCATGCTCTTCTGTCCAATCAAAATTCTTACCCTTCCTCTACAATGATGTAATTAGATAAGAAATCTATGAGAAGTTCTTGATGAACCTCTTGTCGTAACCTTCCAATCCCATTAATGATCTCACCTCATCTACACTCTTAGGAGCTACCCACTCCATGATGGCACTTATCATTTTCTGGATCTCCTGCAATGCCCTCCTTGGAGACAACATGTCCCAATTAGTGTACCTCAGTCTGGAAGAAGATGCATTTTTTGAGCTTAGCATACAATTGATGCTCTCTCAACAACCTCAAAATTGCTGCAAAATGCTCGGAATGCTCTTCTTCATTTCTAGAATACACCAATATCTTATCAATAAACACAATCACAAAATTTTCCAAATAGAGACGCAACACATTGTTCATCAAACACATAAATTTAGTTGGGGAATTAATCAAACCAAATGGAACTACAACAACCTCATAATGCATGTACCTAGTCCTGCATGTGGTCTTGTGGTTGTCCTACTCTTGATGTGTACCTGATGATATCATGATATCAAGTCAATCTTAGAGAACACCACAGATCCCTTCATCCGATCGAACAAATAATCAATCCTTGGTAATGGGTACATGTTCTTGATGGTCACTTTGTTCAGTTTCCTGTAGTCAATGCATAAGCTAAGAGTGTCATCTTTATTATTCACAAACAACACTCGTGCACCCCATGGCGATACACTTGGTCTAATATACCCTTTGTCAAAAATTTCCTTCAACTACAATTTTAACTCTACTAACTCTGGTGTACTCATCATATAAGGTTCCTTTTATGTTGGAGCTAACCCTAGCCTCAACTCAATCGAAAATTCTACTTCCCTATGAGGTGGAAACTCTGAAATATCTGATGGAAACACATCCTGAAATTGTTGAAAAACTGGATACCTGCTAAACGCATCTACATCCTCGACCTCCTTACCTTTATTACTATAGATATGAACTACAAATAGTATGCACCCTTTTCTATGATTGTGCCTGGCCTGCATGGTTGTCACCATCCTAACTGATGTGGATTTCCTCTTTCCCCGTAAGACTCTTGGTTCCCCATTATCATCCAAGCACTCAATATATTTTTCATAGGAATATACCTTGGTCCTATGAATATATAACCAATCCATACCCAATAGTGTAATATATGAACCCAATGGCAATATGTTCAAGTGTGTTGTTGTAGGCATACCATTTAACTCAAATGCACAAGATCTTACCCAATGGTCAACTCTTTTCTCCGTACATGTGGATAGCTACACTAACCAAGATTCTGCATTCATTTCCTTACAAAAACCACACTTATCCACCAAGTTAGGATTAATATAACTATATTTTGATCCAAAGTCAATCAAAATAGAAAAAACAATTATTACAAATCTTATCATGCATATGAATGATAGAAGCCTAAGGATCTGCCTGCATGTTATCCACAACTGCAAAAATACAAGGAATGTTATGCACAACATCTTCCCTTGTTTGTGCCTTATGCGCCCTGTAGATATGTGGCCCAACACCCTAATGTTGTGGAAAATATCTCCTACAATGATATTTTCCACAAGTGAAACATTGTATAGGCTTCCATCCCTCATCCTTATTCTGCTCCTCAGATCAAAATCCCTATCCTCTACTAGATGTATTGAACTTCTTAGGTGGGGCAACATTCTCCTTGTTACCTATATATTGAGGCCTTGTTCACTTATTGTCCCATTTTCCTTTATTCTTATCATTTCCTCTCCAATCTAGCTTAATTTATGATCTACACTTTGATTGTTCATAAAAATTCTTGAGTTTCTATATGACCTCCTCCAATTATCTAAACTCATTGAACTCAATCATATCTCTGAATGCAATCTAAATACCACTAAAATATATGAATCTTGGCCTTCTCTTCCTTGAGGTAAGGCACATATCTCAGTAACTCTAAGAACCTGCTAGTGTACTCCTCATCTGTTATGGAACCCATATTCAACTCATAAAAATCCTCACAGATAATTCTTCTATAATATCCTCTTGAACTCACTCCAACTCAACTAATCCTCA
This sequence comes from Pinus albicaulis, assembly GCA_034641835.2. Classification (NCBI taxonomy): domain Eukaryota; kingdom Viridiplantae; phylum Streptophyta; class Pinopsida; order Pinales; family Pinaceae; genus Pinus; species Pinus albicaulis. The sequence continues at coordinate 529,924,561 of CM076572.1, forward strand.
GAAATATATTTTACGTTCTTCACATCTTCCCACCAAATTTATGCTCTACCACTGAGGTTAAATGTAGGTATCCTAGCTTTCATATTTTCTATGTATTCATGCAATATAAAAAAATTATTCATACCAAGAAACTATGCATATGGATCCTGTGGTTTCTTCATCTCCATATCAAATGTAGATGGTTTTTCCCTTTTAAACTCATCCAGCAAATAGCCCATATCACTCCTCCTAGAAGTATGATAATGATGACTATCATGATGCATATTTGAACTAGAACTAGAATGATACCTGTGGTTGTCACCTATCCTATCTGGAGTGTCCAAAAATATGCCATATTTTACTGTGTCATCCCTTATATCCAACCTATCACCACCGGGAGACCTATTTCCATATGCTCCATTGGTACCATCCTCATGCCCATAGCTGATCCTAAGTGGCCCCTGTTTCTACAACTCTGAAAAACTTTGAAGGATGGTTGCATTAAGATCTAATTTATTTCCATGTTCCTATATAATTTTATCATTCTCTTCCTTACAACTCCTTATTTCATCCTTTAGGCTTCTCAATGTGTCTTCCAAATTAGGTGAATTTCCAACACCATGTTCCTCAAATGAATCATAGGGAGAATCTCTATAGTCTACCATTCTACTACTCATCTTTGATTTTTTCCTGCAATGTACACTGTGTTAGCTAAACTAATTCATAAATAAACCAATGTACCTATTGGCTTGAGGGGTCCTGGCCCAGTTTTAGATTTAAGATTAACCAAAAAAATGCTCTTACTACTGTCCCTTTCGGTAGTGACCTACTTACGCAAGTCAAAATCTCACCTGAAGTAGTATGGGGGGGGTGTTGGAAATAGGTTTCCACACCCTGGGTGATAATTTATTTATGTGAGTGTCTTCAAATCTAAAATAGTTGTGATCTAACCTTTGCAATAGAAGCCCTAACCAGAAACCCTAACCAGGAAGATCTAGGTTAATTTACACAGGTTACCCTGTGTGCGCACAGATAGAGATATGAGATCCTTTCAATAGTATTTAATGCATAATATTTATGTTTGGAAACAACAGATCCATTCATTTATCATCCATCTAAGACAGAAAACAGTTTCACAATCAATCCCAACACAGAAAACATAGTAAATAGAAATAACATGTAGAGAAATATTATAAAGCAGAAGACAGATGAATTTGATACTCATATTTCATCCAAAACATTCATTTATTCATTCACAGTTCAGATCTTCCTTACAATACTTTCATTCTACCCATGCACACAACCAACGAGGTCCACACACAACAGTACTAAGGTCTCCACGCACATAGGCAAAAGGATCCTTCTAAACCTAGAAAATTTCACTTCTTAGCTCAGAACATCAAAACATATCAAACTTACTACCTCATGCTTACTACTCGACTCAATATAGACTCCTATTTATATCTTTAGCCTGCACCCATCTAAGGTCCGAAAAATGTGGTTTGCGACCCCTAGTTCTAGCCTTGGGCCCATTACAACTCATGAGGGGCTTTGACCCACCCCAAATCCCCTTAACTGGTGCTTCTCTTAGCATGCACGACTTAACTTACAAAACATTACAAAAAATACTATATTTTTATCAAAATTCGGTTCGAAGGGACCTTGCTCCAACAGGTCCCCAACACAATCTTGTGACTTCTCCCAAGTCACAACGTTGTTGGGTTCTTCATATTGGTCTGTAATTCTTCAATGGCAGCAAGAAAAGGCGTCGGGATGCCCACTTTTTGATCAACTGCACTCTGCACTGTGTTCACCAACTTTTGCGATGTCATCCCTTCTGCAGCTAGATTGATTCTTTGCTAGGTCTGATTCAAATTCTTAACAGCTGCATCTAGGTCTTATGATAGCTTCATCGCCTCGTCAACCCATGAATTCACGTGCTTTGTCATGGTCTGCTTCTTCCTCCGTAGCTCCTCTACTTCCTCGCGTAATATTTGACTCGTCTGCAAGCCGACCATGCGTTGAGAAAGGATAAAAGTGAGCAAAGCCTCCTCGAGGTCATCAAAATCCTACTCCTTAGCATGAAATTATTGAGAAATCTTCTTGACTGGTGGATCTACCTACACATATGTCCACAATCCCATTGTTGTTCCGAGCAGTGTGGAGCCCTTGTCAACGGTGGTAGCGATACTTTCTGATGCTTCTTTCATCAAGGCTGCCCATTGCACATGCACCTCTGAGGGATTATATGGCTAAAAATTAGATTGTAATGCAGCAATCTGCTACTCACATTATTCCTTGACTGTCTGCACCTCAAAATGCGAATCTTTCAACGCTGCAACCAAGATTTCAACTTTTACCTATGGCACCACAGATGCAGGGATGGCCATTTCTGGAAGATCACCGCATAACCTATCAATCAAATGCTTCATCTCTGCTCACTGAGCTACATTGTCTATGCCTGGAGTGACTCTTTATTTTTGGCCGCAACCTTTTTCTCAGCATCGCTCAACTGTTGTTGCACGGGCGCCTCCCTACACTGCATATCGTTGGTGATGATGTTTTGGATAGTGTGTAGCTTTCCACTCGGAAAAATGGAGAGATCTATCCCGACCTCTGGGCAGGTCTGCACCTGCGTGCACAATTTCGGCCAAAGTGACTGCAGTGCCCGGGAAGGGGAAGATCCTACTATCTGATGTGGTAATGATCATTACTTTAGGTAGGCTCTCTTGAATCGACCTCACTTGATTCATGCTTAGTTTTATATTGTCGGTCTTCAGCTAGAGTACCTACAATCCAGATTGCAATGCCTCAACCGCAGCCTTGTACTGCTCTTACATGGTAGTCCATCTATCTTCAAAGGAAAATGCGATTGCATCTGCTACTTGTCTAGGTCATCTTTTTTCAAGGTGACCTCTTATGTGCCTCCAACCTTGGAGACTTTCCTCTTCTTTTTTGGACCCTTGGGAGTGTTTGCACCACGCTTTGTTCCACGTGGATATTCTAAGCCAGTACTATCCAACCCATCGGGGCCTCCAAGATCAACATCGGATTTTCCTCCGAGATCTTACTCTATGTATTTTTTTTCTTCCTGCTCAGGGTCCTTTTCACCGTCCTTTTTAGCACTTGTTTCTGCATATGTTTCATTGTGTGGCTCAGCTTCTTTTTCTTTGGATCCTAGATTTGTTTCTTTTCCTGAAGTAGATGTTGTAATGGGTTGGGTGGAGCCGAGCCCAACTTTGTACACCACTGGCCAGGCACAATGACTTGGTTGATCTCTGCTTCGGTCACCATGAAGGGCAAGATATACCGAACTGGATTGTTGCGCACTCTGACTTGCACATGGTGCATGGTAATATGAAATTCCGCAATGCTTTTATAATTTTCATATGCTGTTGGGGATAATCTGGGCCATGAATGGATTGTTGCGACGAGCGCGCCCTTAAATAGTGTTATCACTCTAATAATTCCCAAAGTTGTGAGATTTTGATTTTATAGTTTAAAGAATATTATAGGTAACCACAGACCTAATTTTAAGCTTTAGGATCTAGCATTCCTAAGGCTTAGAGAGGGCTCTCTCTATAATATTTAAGTTTGTTTTTATCTTTGATTTTAGTCTAGTTATATAGGAAAAATTGATTTTGCGGTTTTGATTGGTTTTGGTGGGAAAATCACTTAATGAGACAGATAGTTGTGAATCTGTAATCCATGGGGCAGATGGAGTCAATGTGTCAAGTAGAAAGATCAGGATCAAGGTCTAAAGTCAAATTTTTAAAGGGCAAGATAGCAGAGTCACTAAATATCTTCAAAGGCTAATTGGTGAAGTGGTTTTAATCAGGATAAAGAGAAATTAAGAATTATTTGATCCGGATAAGGAGTGAAAAGGTAGGGGTCAATTGAAATTAGGGATAAATTAAGGGTTCCCTAGTCTGGATATCAGTAGAAAACATGTAAATGAAAACCAGTCAATAAGAGAGTGCTTTTAAAAAATTCTGATATAACAATTCCTTATTTCACATTAAAATTTAGAACACATTTATGAATGGATGGAAAACATAAGAAAATAGAAAGATGACAGTAGAAAGTACTTCACTTTAGTGGCCCAACACATGAATCCAGTAATATGACGCTTTATTGCTTGAAATATAATCTTCTAACTTGAGCTTGATTACAAAAACCCTTAGGTTCAGAATGTTCCAGCTATAGAAATCTTCAGCTATTAATCCACACTAATACTTCAAATGATGAATTATTTATACAAAAAGTAATACAAAATATCCTAGAATAGTCCTAGAAAATTTTTTTGGAAAATAAAATATCTTATTACAAAAATATAGTGACAGCTGCATAACAAACTTGCAAGCTATCCTATTTATTAAAATAAAATATCTTTTCTGTTGGTTTTGGGCGGCAGCTGGCTGTTGTGTTGTCTTTAACGCTGACAAGTGGTATTCAATCTATTTCAAAGCTTTATCTCTCACTTGATACTCTTTAACTGATGCACTTTACCTATGATACACTTTAACCTATTCTTTTTACTGTTTTACTACTTTAAAAATATGTTTTTACTGTGTAAAAAAAACACCCTATTTTTTCATCCTCTTTCACTGCAAACTGTCTTTTTAAAGTAAATCTGTAAGCTTCTACCAAAACTCTTCTTCTGGTAACTTTTCTGAAATTCTCATCTGCTTCAATATACCTAACAAATGTTGGCTTGACTACAAAGAGGTTTTTTATCTCATTTTGTAAATAAAACAAGTTTTCAACACTTTTATGCAACACCTTTCCTGTTGGAACTCCTAGCCAATCTACCTTGTTTACTTGTTCTCTCGCAAATTCCCTGATATTCTTATTGTAATCTTCTTGCTTCATCAGCTTATCATTGATAACAAGAATGTTTGGCAAGCCTTTTTTTCTTAATGTGTCAAACTTAACCATGAATCTAGTTATGGCCATGTCCATATTTTGACACTTCTCTTCCAACTGTTTCATTAAATTTTTCCTTGAGAGTACCTTTCTTACCTTAAGAATTGTTTCAATTCTGTCAGTTATCCCAATCTCATTCAATTCTTGCTTGTTCTTAGTATTGAGAAACTTGATTATTTCTTGGGCTTCTTCAAGCTTAGCACCTAGCTCTTCTTTTGTCTTCAATATTTTTTCTTTGGTTGCTTTAAGCAAGTCCTTCTACTCATAAATCACTTGAATTGATGGCCAAGTATCATTGATTGACTCAATGATTTTCGACCATAGCTAATTTTTTATGTATGCCATGGGATATTTTAAGGTTAATTTTGTTTCTACCTTTTTAAGTTGTTCACTTAACCTTTTGGCCTTTTGTTCCTATGTTTTATCATTTATCTGTGCTAATTTCTTAGCATCTTCCAAGTTATTGAATTTCTCTTTCAATATATTGATCTCATTATTTTGTATTGACATATCTTCCATGGCTTTGATGAGTTTACTGGCCTCATCTGACTGTTGAACTGTTGAAGTGGAAGATTCAGTGGCTGAAGTAGTGGAAGAAGTAACTAGAACTATTGTGGCCAGTGGGACTTTTGGTGCTAACTCTTCTGCTAGAGTTGAAGGAATTGCTATTGTTACCATGGGAATAATTGTAGGAGGAACACTTTGAGTCTTTGCAGTTTTTTTTCTTGGACAAGCTTGTCCATCTCAATTTCCATCTCCTTGATTTGTGTTGTCATTTGCAGTATGAGGCTCATCATCTCGTATTCTTGGTTTACTTCTTGCACAATGTCCTTAGCCTGTGGATGTTCTGTTGGAGGTAGTTTCAGTTGCTTTTGGAGTGCTGCAATATCAGCATTTTTCTTCTTTACCAATTCTTTTGCAGCCTTCACATTAGCAGGGTCATACCATACTTCAATCATTAATTCCTCTAAAGACTTGATTCAAGTGTCTTTTACATATGAAGAGGCTTTTACAACCCTAAGTTGATATCTTATATTTTTCAAAGTGTTCTGGAGCTTTTGGGCACTCAATTCCTTTGTGGTCATGGTAGAATAAAGCGTTTATGAGCTTTTCTTATGGAACTCAATATAATCCAAGGGATGAATGTCCTCTATTGGAATTTCAATATCAGCTCTCTTGTAATCTGATGTTGTTGTAGGTTTAGGCATTATTGGCTATAGCACTGTCATTAGCAATTTTTTATTTGTATAATCAAAGGTTGAAAGCAGCCTATTTTGAATCCCTAGAGTCTTCTTCAAGTATTGTGAATAGATCTCATTATTGATCTCCTCATTTTTGGCCTTGATCTGTTTATAATTTTCTTTGATATCCATGTCTTTATCCTCTGCTTGTTGTGATGAAGATGCTTCCATGCTTTGTTATTTTTCAATCATATGAGTGTTAGAAGTAGTAGGTTGTTGCTCATTTTCAATTATTGTGTGAGTCACAGTACCTTTCTTTGGATTTTCTTCATCTAAAACTTCAATTGTTTCCTTATCTTTGTCTGTTGGATTGATTTTTGGTTTCTTATTGTACTTGAGCTTGAATCTAATTTCTGTTGTTGTTTCAGTTGTATATGTTCATTCTTCTCTGATTCTCTTTGTGGTTCTGTCCTCCTGAATAGCAGTCTGCAAAGTGTGACTAGTATCACCTTTATTGACAGATTCCATCAATGTATTTTCCAACCATTCAGCTTGGTTGGAAAAATTTTCAATTTCAGAATTTTTATCATGAATATATGGGGTTAATTTTCATTTCACCCTCATCTTATTGATTATTCCATAAGGACCATATTTCCATAAGAAACTTTCATCAAACTTATATTCTAGCAACTATTTTTTTGTCTTTGTACCGACTTCCTTGTTGTTGCATATGAAAGGACCCAATTGGTTTTTCAATTTGAACTTAGTTTTCTTTCTAGCAGCCAAAAATTTTATAGAATCTGAGTTTAGAATTTGTCTTATATACTCTAAGGAAAACAATCTTATTGGAAAGTACTTTGGAAATTTTTAGGGCAAGAGATTTGATCCATAAACCCTAATCTCTGTGTGGTTTTGGAATAAGTACCTATCACTAGTTCTGATCTACTTTGATAGCTGTAAAAATTTCTTAATATCATTACTTATCCTTGGTTGTACACTATTTGTAAGCATATTTATCAATGGGTGAATAAAACAGTCTGTGAAATCTGCATAAGTGAACTCTGTTGACCCTTTTCTGATTAAAGCAATCCAGAAAATAACTGACAATAGATTTCCTTCTATATCCAACTTTTGAAGGGCTATTGGGAATTTATCTGCCTGGAAGTAGAGGAACATATGAAAGAGGAAGGAGGTATATCTGAAAAACACCTTCAGTAGGAAGTTTTGCAAGCTGATCATGGATACTATCAGCTATATACTCAGCATAGTTATAAATGACTGTAGGGGGCTGACTATGCACAAAAGTGGATAGAAAACCAAGTATAGACTCATCAGTGTGCTCATAAGTAAAGTAACCAAGGATAAAATACAACATTGAGATAATGTTTCTTGATCCTTTTGGGAATTTGGAGGATGAATATGGAGGGCTAATCTTTGGGATTTCAACATATGAAGGCATGAATATTTGAAAGATTTGAAATCTTTTAGGAAATTATAAATCCAGATAAAGCTTTGCAAGAGCTTCTATAAACAATGGGACTGCATTAGGATCTGGTTGCAACTGAAGCATTTGGTTTATGGATTCTGCAGTGATAGTGAATAATACTTCTTTCTCGGCATTAACAATAGCTTTTTGGTCAGGGGAATAGTGAGCTTGACACAATCTAATGACCTCTGGACACTGATGGGTATGGGGAACTACATATTTGGGTAAATTGGATTCCCAAACAAGTACTTCATCAACCTAATCCAAGGATTTCTCTTGACTCCAGCAGTGGAGGTCAAGAATATTATATTCAATTGTTGGATCAGTGATTTTATAATCTACATTAGCTAAAGGAATATGCTCAACATCTACAACAGGAGGTTGTAGTGTATTGATAACAATTGTGTTTTTAGAAGCCATTTCTGGGTTTATTTTTGACAATTTAGCCCTTTGGATCTTAAAAACTCTGTTTTTAAAGGTTTCTATACACTTCTGTAAGTTTAGACTGTTTACAGAGATATTTAGGTATGACAGAGTTTTATTTTTGGATTTTTAACAGATAAACTTTGGATTTTATGCTTCAGACCTTCAATTCTGCTCCAAAATTTAATCTTTAAACTTTTTACAGAATCGAGAAAGGTTTAATAAGAATTTACTACTCTTTTCTTGGATAAAACAGACCTAAAATAGTCTAATTCATGCACAAAAAGGGGTTCCGAGCATTTATAAAAGGGTTTGAATCAATTAGAGGGTTTCTAAGGGTCTGTAGAATATCTAAACCTCTTCAATTTGCTTAAAACAGGTTACAATCTTCAGAAACTATAAATTAATTAGTGTTTTTTAAGTAAATATTACTTTTGAAGGAAATTAGGGTATTTCTTTTGGAAAACAAGCTTACAGAAGGCTTAAATTCAGTAGTATAGCTCTTTTCAGATGAAGAATGGGTATGTTTCTTGAAAAATACCTGTTATTTTAGGTATTTGACTCGAAAAGTGGTTTCTTGGACTGTTGAGATTGCAACAAGATGATGAGCTTAGTGGAAAGAAGTCACCTTCACTAAGTGGGCCTGTAGGCTATTTTTGGTGCACAGCCTATTTTTAGACTATGTCTATTTTTAGACATATCGATCATATTCTATGAGTTGCGGGATGCTATTTTTGGATGGTTGGTCAAGTTGGAAGAATAGTTGGACTTCTATTTTTATACATATTGGGCGGAATCTATTTTTAGATTTCCAGTCTAAAAATAGATATGTCGAATATTATTAGCTCTTAATAATATTTGGACTCTAAACATTATCTTATTCTCTTGGAGCACTTCAGTTAAGTGCACAGATGTGGCACATCAGCTAATAGAAGGAATTACGCTATTCCTGAGGGTTTAGTGGAGCCATTGCATGGAGACTTCCGGGGCCAGAACTCATGACAGAAAGTTCGTGAGCAGTAGAAGCAGTTACCTGAGTTTTGTTCAGCTTAACCTTGCTAGCTTAGACATGCTTGATAACTCAGTTTGTATCTAGTCTAACTGATTGAAACAATTAGTGAGATTGGTGTGAATTAATTATTAATTAATTCACTAATTAATAACTCATTAATCAACTCAAGAATACATCAATTAACTACAGTGCATGGACAATTTTAGTGGAGACCAGTGGAGAGGTAGGTGAAAGAGCAAGTGTGAATATCTGTTGTGACTATAGTGTTGAATTAGTTTGCACAATACATTGATGGAGATGCCAACGAGGATTGCGTAGTGAAATCCAGGTGAATTTGAGTTCATTCAGAGCTATTTTTCAGCAGGGATTGCGCAGTAGAGGCAGGCTAGCAGGTGGCAGAGGATCGGTGCATGGGATTTGCTAGATCGAACCTGATTAGTGTGTAGTAATTGGAGATTGTATTGAGATCTTGTGAGAAGCTTTGTATGATGATTGTTACATGATCTCTATGACATATATTATACAAATAGTTGGGCGTTTAACTTTAAGCTTTCCCATAAATCACTATGTTAATATGTGTGAATTTTTATGGTTTTAATTTGTGCATGCAATTGAATTAATTTTCGCAAGTAATGATCAATGGTAGAAGAGATTCTGTATTATGCATGAAGTCAAATACTATGTGATCAGGAGAATCTTGGATGTATAACGCATTAGTTATATAATTTCTACATGGTATCAGAGGGATATTGATCATTGGAGCAATTTCTGTGTTACTGAAGTCAAGTTTTTTTCAGCCGGTGGAATTCGAATTTGCTGCAATGTTTTCTTGGTGTCAAAGTTGAGCATTCATTGAAATGTCTTTCAACAGATTGCGATTGGAGTATGCCCTTAAGGGCAGCTCAAATTATATTTCATGGAAGGACAAGATGGAGGCGGTGCTGGATGATAATGGGTTGAAGGAGTTCATAGATGCAAAAATTCCAAAACCTTCTTCTAGCGATGCTATTGCACTTGACGCATGGCAAAAGAAGACAACAAAATGTCAAAGGATTCTATTGGAATGTGTGAAGGATCACATAGTGTCCAGCTTTCATGGTAAATCTAGTCCATTCTTGATGTGGAAAGCTTTGACAGACTTTTTCCAAAGTAGAAGTGACCAGAGGAAGTTGGCGCTTAAAGACAAACTCAGGAAAATAAAAATGGAGAAAGGTGACAGTATACCCAAGTACCTCACAAAGTTTGTCCAGTGCAGGGATGAGTTGGGAAGTGTGGGGGTCACTATAGATGAAGAGGACTTGGTGAGCTTGTCTCTCTTTGGGCTTCCGAAGAGTTGGCATTCCTACGAGGACTCTGTCAATGGTCGGGAGAAACTACCAGGATGGGAGCGACTTTGGTCGGATCTTGTGCAGGAGGAGATAAGGCGAGGTACCAGGGATGGATCTTCATCGAAGAATGAAGATGAAGAAAATTTCACTTTGGCTTCCAAAGCAAGCAAAGGGAAGGGAAAGAAAAATCTTTCTCAATCCGGTGCGAAAGGCAAGAAGCAAGACATGTCCAAGGTGAAGTGCTTTCACTATCACCAACACGGACATTACGCCACTAATTGTCCACAGAAGAAGAAAAATAAGCAGGCTACTGGATCTGCAGCTGGAGAGGCCTTAGCCTCGGCAGCTGAGCTATATTTTTTACACCGCATGCAGTGTCTCAAGTGTGATTGGTTCAAAGGTGGCTTGATAGTGGTGTGTCTTTGCTATGACCGGAGACAAAGATTTGTTCGTTAGATCTGGATGACAAGGATCTTGGAGTACATCAAGATGGGCGATGATGGTAGAGCAGCGTGCGACCGGTATCTTGGACCATTTCCTTTGAGAGGGATTCTCGGTAAACCTTTCATATTGAAGGATGTCATACATGTTCCGTGATTAAAGAAGAATTCGATCTCTGGTATTGCGTTAGAAGACAAGGGAGGCGATGTTGTCTTTAGCGAGGGAAGGCTTTCGGAAAGGCTTTCCTGCATAGTAAGGCAACTGGCGAGACCCGGAGGATAGGGGTTCGAGTCAAGAACCTTTATCAATTGCAGGTAGATGGCTGCGCAGCAATGGCAGGCAAGGCAGAAGGAGTGGTGAGCCGGGATGATGCCGAGTTGTGGCACGGGATATTGGGCCACCTTCACCATGGAGATTTGAAGATACTACAACAGATTTCTACTGGGCTTCCTAAGGGTACTCTTGCGCAGTCAGATCAGTGCAAGGGATGTACCTTGGGAAAATTTGTGAAAGCCACCTTTCACGAGAAGGATAGTTGTGCCACGACGATCCTTGAGAGAATTCACACAGACGTGTGTGGACCTTTCTCAGTAGCTTCAACAGCAAAGCACAGGTATTATGTGATATTTGTTGATGATTTTTCTCGTAAGTGTTGGATCTTCTTCATGCAGAAGAAGAGCGAGACATACTCAAAGTTCTATGAGTTCAAGGCACCGGTTGAGAAAGAATCAGGGAAGCAGGTGAAGGCTCTTAGGACCGACAATGGTGGTGAATTCATCTCTGGCGAATTCAAGGACTTTTGCACCGCAGAAGGAATTCGAAGAGAGCTCATAGCACCTCATAACCCACAGCAGAATGGGGTTGCTGAGCGGAAGAACAATGATCGGGGTGCTGGTACGGTGATGTTGCATGATCATGGCCTTCCCATACACTTGTGGGCTGAGGCATGCAATACTGCAGTATATGTGCAGAACCGTTGTCCTCACAGGATACTTGGCATGAGTACACCCGAGGAGGCGTTTTCTAGTAAGAGGCCTGATATTTCCCATTTGAGGATTTTTGGTTCACCTGTTTACATTCATGTGATGAAGGATGCCAAGAAGAAGTTGGAGCCGACTGCAGAGGTTGGGATATTTTTGGGGTACACAAAAACACCCCACAACTATCGTGTGTATTTTCCAAATAGTCAGATGACTGTTATGCGACGGGATATAAAATTCAATGAGGTGAAAGCCATGAAGTTGTCGCTTGAGAGGGAGCTACACTTGCATGCGGAGGAGGAACTTCTTGTTCCCAAAGATGAGCCTCTTGATGTGGATCAGCCACAGGAGGAGGTTCATGGAGTGGAAGAAACCACTCATGCAGTGCCAAACATCAGAGGGCGGAAGCACACTACAAAAGCTGAGCAACTGAATCTTGATGCAGAGAATATTGTAGGAGCACCTACATCACAACGCAGACAGAGACAGTCACCTGACTAATATATTGGATACATGGCTCTGATGAGAAATTGTATCGTAACGGAGCTATCCTCTTTCGAGGAAGCTGTGGGGGACCCTGCATGGGTAGATGCCATGGTGGAAGAGTATGATTTGATTGTCAAAAACAATGCATGGGAGATTGTCCCAAGGTCGGAAGGGAAATTAGTGGTAGGTCCGAGATGGATCTACAAAGTGAAGCAAGCTGCTGACGGGAGCATCGAGAATTACAAGGCAAGATTTTTTGCTCGAGGCTTCTCATAGATTGAGGGGATCGACTATGAAGAAACCTTTGCACCTGTCGCAAGGTATTCTTCCATACGGAGCATCCTTGCTCTCTCAATGCAGATGGGTTGGCACATTCATCAGATGGATGTGAAGCCTGCGTTCCTCAATGAAGTCATTCAGGAGGAGGTGTACATAGAGCAGCCTGAAGGTTTCGAAATATTCAGCAGCGAGTCGCATGTGTGCAGGATCAAAAGAGCATTGTATGGGCTGAAACAAGCACCTCGTGCTTGGTACACACAGATAGACAGTTATTTCACTAGACTTGGTTTTACCAAGAGTGAGGTGGATCCCAACCTGTACCAGATTGTGGTTGAGGGTAAGTTTCTAATCATTTTACTTTATGTAGATGATTTGATACTGACCGGTGATGAAAAATTGATACTCTCATGCAAGGCTAATCTTGCAAAGGAGTTTGAGATGAAGGACTTGGGCCTCTTTCATTATTTCCTGGGATTGGAAATTTGGCAGCAGAAGGGTGAACTATTTGTGTCTCAAGGCAAGTATGCCCGGGAGATACTGGAGAAGTTCAACATGCAAGGATGCAAGACTATCGACACTCCTCTTCCCGGTGGTTGGAGGAAAGAGGATGCTACACTACAGAGGTAGTGGATGCCATCTTTTCATCGAATGTATTGGTGGGGTTGCTTATGTATCTAGTCAATACACGACCTAACATATGCTATGCTGTTAACCAGCTTTCACAAGCTATGGTTAAGCCTACCAAGCTCTTTTGGAAGGTAGGGAAGCATGTATTGAGATATCTCACAGGCACATCGAGATATGGACTTTGGTACAGACAGTCAGATGAGGTGAAGCTACATGGCTTCACAGATGCAGATTGGACAGTGTGAGCCTGAACTTTATTTAAAGAGTACATCTAGAGGTATTTTTAAGATTTGGTTGACAAGCAGTTTGCAGAAGTGAAGCGTAGATCAATGGCACTCGGGCCTGGGTTGGAGGCCGAGTACATGGAAGCAAGTTTGGCTGCATGCGAGGCTATATGGATGATGAAGATCCTGGTCGGGTTGTTCGATTGTCACTTAGATCCTACCGTGATATATTTTGATAATCATAGTTGCATCAAACTCTGCTAATCTAGTATTTCATGATAGATCTAAACACATTGACATCTGGTATCATCATACTCGTATATTGTGTGCACGTCGAAGATCATGTGACTTTTCATATTCCTACGAGGATCAAAGATGTTGACATTCGACGAAGGTGCTCACCAGGAGCAAATTCGAATACCTGGCGAGGTAGGATCGAGGTGGCGCATAATCCCTATCTTGTTGAGAGGGAGTGTTGATATTGCAACATGATGAGCTTAGTGGAAAGAAGCGTCACTTGGTACCATATTTTCGCGCATTGGGTCAATTTTTAGACTATGTCTATTTTTAGACATGTCGATCATATTCTATGAGTTGCAGGATGCTATTTGTGGATGGTTGGTCAAGTTGGAAAAATAGATGGACTTCTATTTTTATACATATTGGGCGGAATATATTTTTATATTTCCAGTCTAAAAATATATATCTTGAATATTATTATCTCTTAATAATATTTGGACTATAAACATTATCTTATTCTCTTGGAGCACTTCAGTTAAGTCAATAGATGTGGCACAGGAGCTGACAGAAGGAATTACGCTATTCCTGAGGGTTAAGTGGAGCTATTTCATGGAGACTTCAGTTAGAACTCATGTGACAGAGTTTGGTGGAGTTTGTAGAAGTAATTGGTGGAGTTGTGTTCAGTTTAACTCAGTTAGACACAGTTGAGCTAGTTGTATCTAGTCTAACTGATTTATACACTAGTGAGAGTGGTGTGAATTAATTATTAATTAATTCACTAAATATTAACTCATTAATCAATCGAAGAATGCATCGCTAACTACAATGCATGGACAGTTTCAGTGGAGACTAGTGAGGAGGTAGGTGAAAGAGTAAGTGTGACTATCAGTTGTGACTATAGTGTTGCATGATTTGCAACACACAGTGGTTGGAGATGCCAATGAGGATTGCGTGAGCAAGGCTGGACCAATTCGAGTTCATTCATAGCCATTCTTCAGCAGTGATTGCGCAGTAGAGGCAGGCTAGCAGGTGGCAGAGATTGGAGCATGTGTTTTGCTAGATCGGACCTGATTAGTGTGTAGCAATTGGAGATTGTACTGAGAGCTTCTGAGGAGCTTTTTTGTATGAGGATTGTTACATGATCTCTATGACATATATTATATACATATAGTTGGGGTTTTTAGCTTCACGCTTTCCCGTTAAAACATTGTGTTCATATGTGTGAATTTTATGGTTTTAATGTGTGCATGCAATTGATTTAATTTCCGCAAGTAATGATCAATAGTAGAAGAGATTTTGTATTATGCATGAAGTCAAATAGTGTGTGATCAGGAGAATCTTGGATGTATAACGCATTAGTTATATAATTTCTACATGGACGTCTGGGAGATTTCAGAAGCTTGGTTGAGGTCCTTTAAACACAAATTGGAATGTCTGAGCTGTCGTAACAGAGAATTGGGCCGAATTTTGGTTGTTTATGCTTGAAAGCAGGGTGGAAGTGTCTTTTCTTCAATCAGAGGTTGTTTGTGAGTAGAAAACGTAGAAAAAGGGTTTAAACACATGCATTTTGCTATTTTATAGAAAATTTAGTTAAACAGTGTTTGCATTCAATGCCAATCAATTCAAATGGGAAGTGGTTTGGCACGGGGAGGCATTAGGGGAATTTTGAGGTCTAAAATGGACCTCCTAAGGAAATAATAAAATAATAGCTAAACCACTAAAATAATATTTATAAATTTGCAATTCACTTTTTGCACCAAAATCCATGTAACCATGGTTAAATTAATTTCAGAAGTTGTACCAAAATAAAAAAATAATAAAAAAATTGTATTCATGTGACTATAAATAAGAATGAGATTTTCAAGAAAAAGTCATTATCATTGCACAACTAATGCATTTGTCCTTTTTACTTAAATAACTTAAAATAAAATATACATATAAATTCATAAATTCTTAATTATAGAATATACTATTAATTAAAATTTATATTATTTAAATTATATAATAACATGTAATTAATATTCTATATAAAAATAATATAATATAATTTATTTATTTTATGTATAAATTTTATATTACATATTGAATTGATTTGATTTATAAATAAATATTTTAAAATATACAAACAAAATATTTATTAAAAAGTGTGTAAATACATGAAGATTGTGTAGGGATATGCATTGTTTTTTTCAAAAAATATGAAACGAAAATAATAATATTTTATTCAAAAAGTTTGAAATGACATTTATTATGAGTACTTTACTTTATGACTTTAAAAGTACTTAGAGCACTACCATGTTTAACCATGTGTTTTTGTCCACCATTGACAATGTGACAAGTAAGTACCTTTAACTCAAGCAATTCCATCTCAACCATTGGGGATGATGTCATCCCTTAAAATGTGATTGGTTCTCATAAAGTGGTTTTGGATTGTACATTTTCCTTAGGAGGCCCATTTTAGACCTAAAATTTCCCCTAATGTTAAATAACGCCAAGCAGTTTATCACGTGATCCGAGGGCAATAAATGGTTTTTATCAAGCAGATGTGATCCAATTTCTTTATGCCGCGTGGAGGAGAGGTAATGGGGAAATACCTCCCATATCGCAAATCCAAATATTATTAATAGTCACACCATTATATTAGTGATATGGCTTGTGTTTCGTAGGATCAGGCGAAGGGAGTGCGAACGATGACGATTGAGTGGTGAAGTTGCTAGGCATATGGGCGTGGGGCCCGAAATGCTTATGTGGTGGGGTTCAATGTTATTACGTTAAAACATAGTTTAAACGTAAAATTTTAGTGTTTAAACGGATAGATGGGATAGGAGGGATATGTGAATTTTTAACGTTTTTCACAGCAAATAGGCTATTTACAGTTGTAAAGTAACCTTTGGGCGGGTTTTAATAAAATTTATGTTTTAACCTATGGGGGAGCAGAATATATCACCTGTGGAATTAAAACCATAGGATAAATAATAATAAAGTGGGTTTGGGATATGTAATAAAGTGAATTAATATATTACGGGGTAGGGTATTATAGTGGAGTTAATATATTAAGTTAAATGTTAATAAGAAAATGAATATGAGCGGAAAAATACACAAATACACTAAGTAAAGCGTGTTTTAAGTATTTTCGGTGAAATTTTCTAGTGGGGACTCCATACTTAACTTTTCACACTTAATACTTAAGATAAGGCATTTTTCTAGGTTTTTTGAATATGTTTCTATGAAATGAAATTAGTTAAAGGGGTTTTTTTACTTTTCCTAAGAAAAAAAGTGTTTTGGCTTAGGAAAACGCATTTTATCTTAGAAAAAGGGTGTGATGTTGAGTAAAAGGGTTTTATGAAGGGAATCCAATACTTATTTCCAATCATTCATTAAGCCTTGGGTCTGGTCCCAACAAAAGTCAAAGAAATTCTCTAAGCCTTTATAACTAAAGGTTTTTAATACTGGAATACTTTGAGTGGAGGGAAGTTAGTAATATGCCAGATGATGTTTTATTCATGCCTTGTGTAGCTGCTTTCTACCTACCCATCATTTATTCTACCATTTTTTCCTTTATTTGCATGGGTGCATTTGAGTTTGCAACCCTAAATCCATTTTTCTTTTAAAACAAGAAACTATCTAATTCTATCCTTATTTCATCTGAGGACTCAGATTAATGTAGGTTTTAACCCTATAGAGAAATTATCTGCAAACGAATCTTAAAAATAGAAAATAAACAATAGCGAGAGCATAAAACAGATAAACACAGATATTTTCCTCTGGATCCCAAATCGGGATGAACATCTTGATTTTTCATTATATTTCTTTTAGTGTTACAACACATATATATACATGCTAAAGCATACATAAACCCCAATCCATTAACCTTGGATTAGAAAATAACCGTAGTTCCCTTGGCCGGATCTACAAAATACCAGGGGCCGAAAACCATCATGCCCCAAAACCATGTGCAAACCCATGCACAAAACCATGGGCGGGTCCGCCCACCAAAAAATAAGGTCCAATTTTTTTTTCCCAGGGCACTACCCCGGACCCCGAACAAGGGCCTATCACCCCCCCGTGCATGACTAGAAATGGAAATAATATAACACATACCCAACATTCTCCCACTTGTTGTTTTCTTTCCGCAGGGGGCCATAGGAGAGCTAAGTCATTAGCCCAGCTTTGCAACACCCATTGTTTCTCTACACCAAGAGAACTTTTGAGTGCTCACAGACTTCGTTAATGCATCTGCATCATTCTTCAAAGTGTCCACCTTTACCAACAACACCCTTTTAGCCTCAACCATATATCTCACAAAGTGATATTGAACATCAATGTGCTTTGTCTTTGAATTATAAGCAGGATTCTTAGCCAACAAAATTTCACTTTGGCTATCACAGTCTATCCTTATAGCTTGCTGCACCAACCCCATACTTGAACACAATATCTTCAGCCAAACTCCTTCCTTGCTCGCATGAGTGGCTGCCATGTATTCTGCCTCTGTAGTTGAAAGAGCAACTACAGACTGTTTTTTACTCATCCAACTGACTGCACCTCCAAATAGGTTAAACACATACCCACTTTTAGATCTTCTTTGGTCCAAATATCCATCCCAGTCCGCATCAAAAAAACCACGAATGTCCAACACTCTTTCCAATCCTGGTCTTCCTTGGTAGCACAAGCCATAATCACTGGTGCCATGAAAATATCTGAAAACCCACTTCATTGTTGTCCAATGCTCCTTCCCTAGGTTTGACATAAACATGCTCAATACTCCCACTGCATGTGCAATATCTGGTCTAGTACAAACCATTGAATACATCAGGCTACCCGTTGATCTTGCATATGGAACACGGAACATATCCTCCTCTTCTTCTTGTGTCTTGGGAAACTGTTCAGTAGACAACTTTACACCTACAGGAATCGAAACATTCACCAGTTTACTATCCTGCATATTGAACCTCTGCAATATAGTCTCGACATACTTCCTCTAGTTTAACCAGAGCTTCCTCTTTTCCCGATCTCTCTTTATTTCCATGCCCAAAAGATAGTTTGCAACACCAAGATTCTTCATGTCGAACTTGGGTCTTCAAATCTTGGATAATTTATTTTTCATTTATAATTAAAAACATATCATCCACATACAAGACCAAATAAATAACACGATCACCAATTAATTTAAAATAAACACAGTGATCCTCCTTGCTTCTGGTGAAGCCAAGTCCCTGTATATAGGTATCAAATTTCTGATACCACATCCTTGGTGATTGTTTTAACCCATGCAGAGACTTTTTTAACCTGCATACCAGTTCTTTCTTACCCTTCACCATAAAGCCTTCAGGTTGGTTCATGTAGATCTCCTCTTCCAGATCCCCGTGAAGAAATGTTGTCTTCACATCCATCTATTTTACCTCAAAATCAAATGCAGCAACAACAGATAAAATTAGTCTAATAGAAGTAATGTTGGCAACGGGAGAAAAAATATCACCAAAATCAATTCCCGGCACCTGGGAATAACATTTTGCTACTAATCGAGCTTTGAATTTCTCCACCTTGCCTTCTACATTCATCTTCTTCTTAAACACCCATTTTCTCCCATTGAACTTCCTTCCAACCGGCAACTCCACCAGATCCCATGCCTCATTTTTGTGCAAGGATGCCATTTCATCAACCATGGCCTCCTTCCAGAGTTTTCCATCCTCTGAATCTACTGCCTCTTTAACAATTCTGGGATCATCATCAGTTATAGTTAAAGCAAAATTTGAACAGAAAGTACATGGACTATACCTTTATGGTTGTCTTATTTTACGAACTGATCTTCTCATAGTTGGAGTTTGTGGCTCTTCCTCTTTTGAGTCTTCTTCTATTGTAGAGTTTGATTGATCCTCCTTTAGCTCAAACTCTATATTCTAACGTTCCTTTGGTAGGACTTCATGTTTAACAACATCTTTCACCTCTTTAAACACCACATATTGGTTGTACACAACCTTCCTTTTTTCCGGGTTCCAAAGCTTGTAACCCTTTAAACCATCCTTATACTCAATAAAGATGCACCTTTCAGATTTATTATCCAACTTGGTCCTTTTCTCCTTTGGAACATGTACATATGCATCACATCCAAATACCCTCGGATGTGAAAGAGAGGGTTATTCAACCAGTCCATACCTCATGTGGAGTCTTATCCTCCAACGCTGATGAAGGTGATCTGTTAACTGGGTAACATGTTGTCTCCACTGCCTCTGCCCAAAATTCTTGTCCTAACCCTTACCACTAAGCATGCTTCTTACCTTTTCCATCAGCATTTTGATCATTCTTTCTACAACTCTGTTTTGTTGAGGTGTGTATGGATTAGTCTTTTGTCATGCTATACCACACTTCTTAAAAACTCTTCAAATTCATTCTTGCAGAACTCTCCACAATTATCTATCCTCAACACCTTTATCTTCTTCTCTGTCTGGTTTTCCACCAGAGCCTTAAATTTTTTAAATCTGTCAGAGACTTCAGATTTCTTCCTCAAGAAATATATCCATGTATTCCTTGAAAAGTCATCTATGAAATAAACATAGTACACAGGCTTTCCCAGTGATGGAACTGACATAGATCCAAACACATCATTGTGCACAAGCTCTAATATCTTGTTCGCCCTCTTAGCACCAAAAGGAAAACTCACCCGATTCTGCTTACCATATACACAATGTTCATAGAAATCGAAATCCAGAGAGAAATTAGACACAACTTCTACCATACCATTTCCATGCAATATCTGAAGGCCCTTCTCTCCAATATGTCTAAGCCTTTGATGCCATAGCATGGTCTTTTCTCCAGATACCACTAGGCTTTCCGCTCCACTTTCAGGAACCATAAAAATGTTTCACCCATTAATAACAGTGCTACCCTGAAGCTTGTATATAGTTCCAATCTGAACTCCCCGCATTAATACCAATACTCCCCAAACAATCTTGCAGGTATCCTTCTCGAACATTGTTTTTACACTTGCATCATCCATATTGCTTACAGAAATCAGATTTCTGGCCAATGCAGGAATATGTAGAACACCAGGAAGTGTTCTAATCCTTTCACCTTGCAGATTCAACTTTTTTTTCCACATCCGATAATTCTATCCTTCCTATGATCCCCTAAGAATACATCACCACCATCATACTTCTCATACTCACAGAACCACTCCCTATGGGGAGTGAAGTGAAAGGATGCACCTGAGTCAATCAACCATGCCTCATGATCTACATGTGTATTTGAGGAAGAAGCCAAATACACATCCCCACCTTCATCCGAGGTGGTTTTTTCCTCTACAGAAGAAGCATCATCAGATCCATTTTCTTTCTTGGGAGCTTTAGATCTGCAGTCCTTTTTGTAGTGC
Organism: Pinus albicaulis; assembly: GCA_034641835.2. NCBI lineage: Eukaryota > Viridiplantae > Streptophyta > Pinopsida > Pinales > Pinaceae > Pinus > Pinus albicaulis. Next base: position 529,945,539 of record CM076572.1, read on the forward strand.
CCTTCCTTTCCGCATTTCCAGCACACCTTTACAAACCTTCCTCAAGATTTAGATCTCCCTCTAGATTGAGATCTCCCACTTGAAACCTTATTCTTGTTTCTATTTTGGGACCTTCCTCGTACAGATAAAGCATCTCCATTCTGGCCCTCCATATTTCTCTGTCTCATTTCCTCCGATAGCAAGACTGAGACAATGTCATCAAAATTCAAGGTAGTTGTATTGCTACCTATTTCAATAACCAGAATGTCCCACGAATCTGGTAGAGAACACAACAAACTAATGCAATTATCTTCATTTAAGATTTTAATATCAAAATATAACAGCTAACTTACCAGAGTATTGAAGACGTTCATATGCTCTGTCACCGAGTCTCCATCATTCATCCTCAGGTTATACAACTTTTTCCGCAGGAACAATTTATTCACTAGAGACTTAGATTCGTACAAAGTTCCTAGCTTTTCCCACAAAGCCTTCCCCGTAGCTTCCCCAGATATATTCAATAATATTGAATCTGAGACACACAACCGTATTGCGCTCTTTGCCTTCCGATCCATCTTCTTCCTGTCTTCATCTGACATTACCATTGGTTTAGTACCCAGATCTACCACAATCCATTGATTTTTATCCACCAATAGATCCTCCATCTCGAGCTTCCACAACTCAAAACTATAACCATTAAATTTATCGATCTCTATATTTCCACTACTCGCCATCTTCTTTCACCGCAAGAATCGATCCCGCAGATCTCCGACTGAACAGGGTCTACCACAGGCCCGAGCAAAAACCCCTCAGCAGCAAAGGCATCCCCTTGAAGCTGAAACAACTCTGATACCAAACGTAGGTTTTAACCCTGTATAGAAATTATCTTCAAACTATTCTTAAAACAAAAAATAAACAATAGCGAGAGAATAAAACATAAAATATATATACACAGATATTTTCCCCTGGATCCCAAATCGAGACTACCAGCTTGATTTCTCATTATATTCCTTTTAGTGTTACAACACATATATATACATGTCGAAACATACATAAACCCCAATCCATTAACCCTGGATTAGAACATAACCATAGTTCCCTTGACCGGATCTACAAAATATCAGGGGTCGAAAACCATCATGCCCCAAAACCATGTGCAAACCCATGCACAAAACCATGGGCGGGTCTTCTCACCGAAAAATAAGGTCCAAAAAATTTTACCCGGGCCACTGTCCCGGACCACGAATAGGGGGCTATCGCCCCCCCTATGACCCCCCCATGCGTGACTAGTCATGGAAAGAATATAACACATACCTAACAATTAAACAATTTAGCTCCTCATTTATTCTCTAACTATCTATTGATTTGTCAAGTTTAAACTGTTTGACAAATATTTATTCTCTATCTATAAACATGAAATTTAAAGCATGAAAAAGTTAAGATTAAACTGTTTAACTTATCATGGATTATGGCATTTTGAACAAGTTGCACATAATCATTTATTTGTAGTAAAAGTAAAAAGTAGTGGCATTTTGACTTGCATCACTTTCATGTCTTATTCTTATCTCTTTTTTGTGTTTGGGGTCCATTTTTCTATTCTTTTTTATCTTTTTCTTTTCAATTCCTTTGCTTTTTCTATTAGGACTTTTACCCTCTTTTCATTTTTTATTATTTTCAAATATGGGAAAACAACTTGCAGAAAGCAAGGTATGTACATATTTACAAGACTTATCAAAGTCAATCAAAAAATTATGAACCCTATTATTATAAGACCCTAACAATGGTTCCACATGGGGATTGCATTTCCTGGTGAAATGTCAATAACTTTTAGATTAGCAGCCTTTGAATTCTGACTATGTTGGCCTTGTAAATGTTGTCTAAGCTCTGCAATTATTCATACTTATGATATTTTACCTTTCAAAGCTTAGGGCGTTCTCTTCGGGCTTCAACTTTGTTAGGAAAACATCCAATCCAAACTAAAATCTGCAATGTTATGTATAGTGGATAAAGTTAACTATTGGTTATTTCTGAAGAGTAGTAATGCTTCATCATTCTACCATTAGCAGGTCCACCTAGCAGATCTGCTCCATCTATCTCTTTCGAAAAGTAAGCATTGTCACCTCTGTAACTATAAATAACATAAGGTCCTTTCCATAGGAAATCAAATTCCCCATGTTTACCTTTCTCTTCTCTTCTTGAATCCCACTTTAGAACTTTGTCACCAATGTAGAAATCACCTTCTTTACTTTTTTTGTCAAAAAAATTATTAATCTTATCTTGGATAACTTGAGACTTAAGATAAACCTCTTCTCTTGTTTGCTACAAGTGAATGGTTTCGTTAATCCTTCTTTTAATGTCATTGTTCTCAATTTGTAATTCTTGGATTATCTTTATTACTAGTACTCCTAAGGAAGATGGAAAAGCAACATCCATTCCATAAAAAATTTAGTAAGGGGATGTACCAATATATTTTTTGGTGGTAAGTCTATCTGCCCATAAGGCATTAACTAACCTCTTGTTCCAATTTTTCTTGTTATCTTCTAGTAATTTCTTGATGATTTTCACAAGGATTTTATTGGAAGATTCAGTAAGGCCATTACCTTGAGGGTAATACGCAGTAGAATGGCAAAGGGTAATGTGGCATTTAGGGCAGAAATCAATCATCTTTTTGGATTTGAATGCAGTTGCATTATCAGTGATAATATTTTGGGGGCATCCAAATCTTGAGAGTATGTTGTTTTCTAAAAGGGAGATTATGACAGTGTCAGTAGCTTGCCTGGAGGGTATGGCTTCTATCCACTTATAAAATAGTCAGTGGTTGTTAGAATCCACTTATGTTGAGCTGAGGATGGAGGGTGAATTTCACCAATGAAGTCAAGACCCCATTTTTGAAAGGGCATTTCTGTTGAGATGTGTTTTAAGGGAAGGGTAACAGCTTTTTCTTTCCTTCAAATATTTGACACTTGTGACAGGAAGTCACGTACTTTTTTACATCTGCAAACAAAGTAGGGCAGTAAAAACCAACTCTCGAGATTTTTCCTACAGTAGTCTTCTAGTAGAGATGTCCTCCACAGTCACCTGCATGAAATTATTCTAAAACTTTGTAAACTTCTTCTTTAAGCAAACAATTCAATAAAATTCCACCATGATCTTTCCAAAAGAGTACAATTTCTATGATACAAAACCTTACTACCTTTAATTTTAAAAATCTAGCTTTTGTTCTTGATAATCCAGGAGGAGCTTTTAAATTTCGTAATACAAATACAATATCTGCATACCATGGTGAGTCTGAAAAGGCTTCACTAATCTCTAGAGTCGCCATATCTTCCTGATCATCTACTTGGGCAATAAAATTAATATCTAAAGCATGACAATTTGATTCAACCATGAGTTTGGCTAAACCTTGACCTTTTATGGGTTTGGTGGGTTTTATTTCTATGTCATATTCCAAAATTGTGGCAATCAACCTGCCTCTTTTACCATCTGGCCCATTCTATGTTAGAATGTCCTTTACAGCTGCATTTGGAACATAGGCAATGATATGTGAATAAAGAATGTACACTCTAAAGTCTTTGATGGCCTTTACTAAAGCTAGGGCATGTTTTTCCATTATATTATACTTTAAAGTGGCATCTCTAAGTTATTTTCTAAAGAAAGCAATAGGTTTCTCATAGCCCTAGTCATATTTCTACAGTAAAACTGCAGCAATAGTGTGTTCTGAAGCAAAGGAGAAAATAATGAAATCCTTCTTGAAGTCAAGACTTATAAGGACTGGGTTTTTGTTAAGGCTTGTTTAATGGATTCAAATGATTTCTTGGCCTCAACAGTCCATTTAAGTATTGAGTCTTTTTTCAGCATGTTGTTAATTTCTCTAATTATTTCAGCTAGATTTGAGATGAATCTTCTAAGAAAGTTAATTTTACCTAGAAAAGATTATAATTATTTAATGTTCCTAGGAGGACTAATGTTTAGAATTGTCTCTATTCTGGCTGGGTCTATCCTAATTCCCTCTTTAGATATAATATGTCCTAGTAATTTACCTTCTTCCAATCCAAATAAATTTTTCTTAGGGTTTATAGAGATTCCAAATTTCCTGCATTTAAGAAAGACTTGCCTGAGATTCTCCAAATGTTCATAATCAGATTTTGAAAATATAGTAATGTCATCTAAATAAATCACTAGGAATTCATGAATCTCCTTTGAAAAGGCTATATCCATAGCTCTTTGAAAAGTGGCTTCTACATTCATTAACCCAAAAGGCATTTTTACATACATAAAAGTGCCCCATGGAGTAGTAAAAGCAGTTTTGGCTTGGTCTTCTGGTTGGACTAGAATCTTGTTATATCCAGAAAATCCATCTCACAATGAAATTCTGGAAGAACCAACTACCCTCTGTAAAATGTGATCCATCTTTGGTAAAGGGAAATTGTCCTTTAAGGACACTTTATTTAAATTTCTGAAATCAACACATAATCTAATTTCTCCGGTCTTTTTCCTAGTGGGAACTAGATTAGAAACCAAATCAGAATATCTGAGTGGTGAAATTATTTGGGCATAATACATTCTTTTTACCTCTTTTTCAATTAAAGGCATAAAAATAGGATTGGTCCTTCTTAGCTTCTATTTAAAAGGTTTTGGTCTTCTTTAATAGGTATTTTATGTTGTATTATGCTAGTGTCATAGGATTTTAAGTCCTCATAACTCCAAGCAAATACGTCCTGAAATTCCTTAAACAGAGCTATGTATTTTTATTTTTCTTCCTAAGGTAAGGAATTTGAAATTTTAAATCATCTTAGGTTTTAACTTTGTACCAATACTACATTCCTCAATATCAAATCTTAGTGGCTCCATTTTATGTTTTCTTTCAACATCATTAGAGTCAAATATATCTTCCAAAGGGGTTAAGCCTTTTGGTAAAAAGTTATCTTTGAGGTTCAAAATATCAGATTCATCATTTGCTAACTCTTCAATTTCTACTTTTTCTAAAATATCTATATCTAATTGACTAAATTTAGTAGGTTTAGAAACATCTACATTATTTACATCTATATTATTCAAATCAATCTCACTATCTAAATTATGAACTACTGTACAGTATGTGTCTATATTACAACCCTGAAATTCTCCTTCATTGTTCATGAAATGATAAATCTGTTCATCTTGTGAGAAAATTTGCCAATATTTAAGATTATCAGGAATTATAGGTATGTGTTTGACTTCTGCAGTGTATCTATGATTTGGTTGAAATGGAATATTACAGGTACTAGCAAAAGTTGCTAAGCAGTGAACTTGTATATTATGTTTTCTTGGTATTGTAGAAAAATCACATTCTAACAGTTCCTTAATTAAATCTAAATCAATTTCACTATATCGGCTTAATCTTGGATTATAAACAGAATATTATCCAGTTATTTGTTTCACAATTAACTCTGAATATCCCATAATTGACACTCTTTTACATCCTAAATTCCTAACAATATGCAGTCCTAAAATAAGAGCTTCATATTCAACCATGTTGTTGGTACATTTAAAATTTAGTCTGAAAGCATGACCTTCTGCATGATTGTTTTCCATATTAGTTATCCAAAATCCTGCTCCTACTCCTAATGTATTGACTAAACCATAAAAATATAGGTGCCATAATGATTCATGAAAGATGTTTTCACTGTATGGTGCTTTGTTTTTATCTTTTAGTTCAGTTTTGATTTCAACATCAGTTTCAGAGTTGCATAAAATGAATGAATCCATGTCAGTAGGTGTAGAGTAAATTGGACAATTTCTTGGTCTTTCTACATTACTCACCATATATTTCATCAATGTTTCTCTATAAAGTTTCTTTGGTTGGCCAAAAACTGATATTGTTGCATATGATATATCAAGTTGTAGAGGTCCCTGTAATTTAGCTCCCCATGAACGAGATAAGAGAATTCCATACTTGGGAGGGATGTCAGCTACTACAATGTCCATGAGTATGCTTTTACTAGGATATTGAACTAACGTGACACACAAATCTTTAATCAAACCTAAACATTTCACTTTGCTGGAATCAAATGAAAAGAGATCTTTATAAGGCCTAGTGATATCTAAATTCAGGGTTTCCATTATTTCTTTTGATATTAAATTGTGTGAAGCCCCTGAATCTAACATTGTACTGTGTAGTATTTGATCATGAACAGTTAAGCTAATGTAAAACGGTGGAACTGCTCCATCTTGTGTTTTCCATTAATATCAGGACCAAAAATTAACTCTGGTTGATCACACTTAGATTTACTAAATCCTCTCCATCATTCATGTTTAAGGTTTCAGTGATAGTTTTTTTGTACAAATCATGTTTTACCAATTCTGTCAAAGGAATTGGTATTTTTAATTTGGAAATTTCATCTTGGATATTAAATGGAGCTTGTGATTTACTTAGCTAAATTATCTCTTCTTTAGTAACTATAGTTTGAGTAGGTTTATCTTCTTTTTCTACAGCTGTTTTCTCATTTTCAATTTGTGTTTCTACTATCTTAACATTTTTAGTTTTCTTTTCAGGAATATTTTGAGAAGCAGTAGATTTTTTTGCAGATTTTGAATTTTCAGAAGCTGTTTTAGCAGTGGCAGCTTTTGGATCAGTTGATTTTGGGTCAGCAGTAGGTGTTTTAGAGTCTAACTTTGTTGTTTTGGTAGAATTAATTGTTTTGAAAGCAACATATTTTTGTGAATTTGTTGATGTTTGGACAGCATCATCTATTATATCAACAATTTTGGGATAAGGTGAAATTTTAGGACTTGAAATTTTCTGGGATGAATTAGAGTTTTGCTTGTTTTCCCTGGGGAGAATTTGCAGAATTTTAGTGGTGGGAGCTTCTAATTTTTTCTTTGTTTGTGTTGGGACTGATTTCTTAGTAGAAGGCTCTATGTTTTTCTTTATCCTAAGGTTATATTGTTTATGTACTTCATTGATAGCAAACTCATAACCTTTTCTATAATCAAATGATTCACTAGAATCTAATTGCATTTGTTGTAAATCATATAACTCTTGATCTTCTTATGTAAGAAATATAGTGTTATCATCATTAATACCATTTAGATTTATGGTGCCTTCATCATCTTCATTCTGATGAGAATTTTCAGCATAGTTCTCTTGGAATGGTGGTCTTATTGTTTGGTCTGGTGACGATTCTCTAGTTTTTCCAGTATTAGTGTTTTTCCTAAAATTGGGATTTCTAATTTGTTGTTGTTTATCCCATTGTGGCTTCCTTTCCATATTATCTAATCTATCCATCATTCTCTCTAATGTTTTTTCTAATTGATCTATTTTTAAATCTGACCTAGATGCCTCCTCATTTATTGTTACTCTTCTTTCATTCCGTAACCTAGCTTTCTTTGCTAACAGATTTGCTTCTACACTAATAGCATTACTTTGCATCTATTCTAAAGTTTTAGGATTCCTCTCTCTTAATTGATATGCTATGTCTGTATCAAATCCATCAGGTAATTTGAGAAGAACAAAATCTGGAGGAGGCTTAATATTAGCAAGAAATTGAATTATAAACGCTATTGTATCTAGTGCAATAATCTTGGGCTGTCTTATTGGGTGCTCTTTTAATACTCTCAAATTATGATATAATTTGTACTAGATTTTTCTTCTTTTCCCATCTATTAAGAAATAATCTATGAAAAATTTCTAAATCAGCAATACTACCAGCATTTAAACCTTTAAACCATTTTTTTACTTCCCCGGTTAATGTTTGAGCAAACAGTCTCATTTGCACATCAGACTCATCTATTTCATGAAGTTCAAAATAGTATGTCATCTTATTTACATGATGTTGGGCATTGTATTGAGTGGTTGCATAAAATTGAGGTATTTTTATTTGATAGTCCCGTGGCATGTCATGTAACTGGGCTGGAAGGACCAAGGGAGCATATCTAGTAGACATGGTTTGAATTCTAGCCTGACTAGGAGGTAAATTGGAAGTACTTGGGGCGGAACTAGAAGTACTTGCTGAGGTAGTTAAAGAACTTGCAGATGAGATTGGGATATAATAACATGTACTCGCAAATGTGGTTGAGAAACCAAAAGATGAAGTTTAGAAATATGAAGAGGTATTTTGGAATGAGAATGATATATTGGAAAATGCAGAAGGGAAACTAGTTGATGGAGATGAGGTGGTGGAGGATGGGAATAAAAATCTAGGTTGGAATGGTTGTTTAGGAATAAATGGATTTGTGGAATGAAGTGTGGTGGAGATAATGGAGGATGTGGTGGAAAATAAAGAAGAACCTTGATATTCTAAAAGGATGGTATCTAAATGAGTGGTAGAGGGCTTAGGGGTATAAGCTGATAAAGCACTTAGTTCAACTGAATGCTGAAAAATAGCTTCATCTATTTCCTTAAGTATAGTAGCATTTATTACATCAAGTTTATCATAAACCTCAAAGATATTTGATTCAGAGTCTACTGAAACAGATTCCTGTTTAATTTCAAGAGGTGAAATAAAATCGGGTTTTATAACAGTGCTATTTAATTCACTTTCTGATTTGTTTCTGAATAAAGAATGTTCAAAATTTAAATCAAAATCAATGTCTTGTATAGTTGCTAACTGTTTTAGAAGGGAATTTGCTCTAACTAAGGAAACTTTATTACCTGAATCATCTACCTGGTCTAGTAGACTCTTCTGGAAGCTAGAATTACAACTTTTAATAAAAATATACTCACAACTTATTAAAAAAACCCCTAAGGTGAAAAGATAATGAAAATATTTCCATTAAGACTTATTTTAAAACTGAGGATTGGTTAGATCCCTAGCGGAGTCGCTAGTATGCTATCACTATAATAATTCCCAAAGTTGTGAGATTTTGATTTTATAGTTTAAATAATATTAGAGGTAACCACATACCTACTTTTAAGCTTTAGGATCTAGCCTTCCTAAGGCTTAGAGTGGGCTCTCACTATAAGATTTAACTTTGTTTTTATGTTTGATTTTAGGCTAGTTATATAGGCAAAATCGGTTTTGGGGTTTTGATTGGTTTTGGTGGGAAAATCACTTAATGAGATGGACAACTTTGAATGTGTAATCCATTGGGTGGATGGAGTCAATGTGTTAAGAAGAAATATTAGGATCAAGGTCTAAAGTCAAAGGCTGATAGTAGAGTCACTAAAGATCTTCAAAGGCTGATTGGTGAAGTGGTTTTAATCGGGATAAAGAGCAATTAAGAATTTTTTGATCTAGATAAGGAGTGAAAAGGTAGGGGTCAATCAAAATTAGGGAGCAATTAAGGGTTCCCTAGTCTAGATACTAGCAGAAAACATTTAAATGAAACCAGTCAATAACAGAGTGCTTTTAACAAATTCTGATATAATAATTCCTGATTTCACATTAAAATTTAGAACACATTTATGAATGGAAAGAAAACATAAGAAAATAGACATATGACAGTAGAAAGTACTTCACTTCAGTGGCCCAACACATGAATCTAGTAATATGATGCTTTATTCCTTGAAATCCAATCTTCTGACTTGAGCTAGATTACAAAAACCCTTAGATTCAGAATGTTCCAGCTATAGAAATCTTCACTAATTAATCCACACTAATACTTCAAATGATCAAGTATTTATACAAAAGGTAATACATAATATCCTAGAATAGTCCTAGGAATGTTTTTTGGAAAATAAAATATATTATTACAAAAATATAGTGACAACTGCATAACAAACTTGCAAGCTATCCTATTTATTAAAATAAAATATCTTTTCTGTTGGTTTTGGGCTGCAGTTGGCTGTTGTGTTGTCTTTAACGCTGACAAGTGGTCTTCAATCTATTCCAAAGCTTTATCTCTCACCTGATACTTTTTAACTAATGAAATTTACCTCTGATACACTTTAAGCTATTGTTTTGACTGTTTTACTCCTTTAAAAATATGTTTTTACTGTGTAAAAACAACACCCTGTTTTTTCATCCTCTTTCACTCCAAACTGTCTTTTTAAAGTAAATATGTAAGCTTCTGCCAAAACTCTTCTTCTGGTAACTTAATCTTTGTATTTTTTCTGAAATTCTCATATGCTTCAGTATACCTAACAAATGTTGGCTTGACTAAAAAGAGGTGTTTTATCTCATGTTGTAAATAAAACAAGTTTTCAACACTTTTATGCAACACCTTTCCTGTTGGAACTCCTTGCCAATCTGCCTTGTTTACTTGTTCTCTCGCAAATTCCCTGATCTTCTTATTGTAATCTTCTTGCTTCATAATATTATCATTGATAACAAGAATGTTTGGCAAGCCATTTTTTCTTAATGTGTCAAACTTAACCATGAATCTAGTTATGGCCATGTCCATATTTTGACACTTCTCTTCCAATTGTTTCATTAATTTTTTCTTTGAGAGTACCTTTCTTACCTCAAGAATTGTTTCAGTTATGTCATTTATCCCAATCTCATCAAATTATTTCTTGTTTTTAGTATTGAGAAACTTGATTATTTCTTGGGCTTCTTCAGGCTTAGCACCTAGCTCTTCTTTTGTATTCAATCTTTTTTCTTTGGCTGCTTTAAGCAAGTCCTTCTGCTCATAAATCACTTGAATTGATGGCCAAGTATCATTGATTCACTCAATGATCTTGGACCATAGTTGATTTTTGATGTTTGTCATGGGCTCTTTTAAGGTTAATTTTGTTTCTACCTTTTTAAGCTGTTCACTTAACTTTGTTCGTCTGTTTTAGCATTTATCTGTGCTAATTTCTTGGCATATTCCAAGTTATTGATTTTCTCTTTCATTCTATTGATCTCATTATTCTGTATTGACATATCTTCCATGGCTTTGATGAGTTTACTGGCCTCATCTGACTATTGAACTGCTGAAGTGAAAGATTCAGTGGCTGAAGTAGTGGAAGAAGTAACTAGCACTGCTGTGGCCAGTGGGACTTTTGGTGCTAACTTTTCTGCTAGAGTTGAAGGAACTATTGTTGTTACCATGGGAATGACTGTGGGAGGAACACTTTGAGTATTTGAAGCTTCTTTTTCTTGGACAAGATTTTCCATCTCAATTTCCATCTCCTTGATTTGTGCTATCATTTGCAGTATGAGACTCATCATCTCATATTTTTTGTTTGCTTCTTGCACAATGTCCTTAGCCTGTGGATGTTCTGTTGGAGTTAGTTTCAGTTGCTTTCTGAGTGATGCAATATCAGCATTTTTCTTCTTTACCAATTCTTCTGCAACCTTCACATTAGCGGGTTCATACCCTACTTCAATTACTAATTCCTCTAAAGAATTGATTCTAGTGTCTTTGGCATATGAAGAGGCTTTTTCAAGCCTAAGATGATCTCTTATATTTTTCAAAGCGTTCTGGAGCTTTTGGGAACTCATTGCCTTTGTGCTCATGGTAAAATAAAGCATTTCTAAGCTTTCCTTGTGGAACTCAATCTGAATCAAGGGATGAATGTCCTCTATTGGAATTTCAATATCAGCTCTCTTGTAATCTGATGCTATTATAGGTTTAGGAACTATTGGTTGTAGCACTTTCATTAGAAATTTTTTATTTGTATAATAAAAGGATGAAAGCAGCCTATTTTGAATCCATGGAGACTATTTCAAGTATTGTGAATAGATCTCATTTTTTATCTCCTCATTTTTGGCCTTGATCTGTTTATACTTTTCTTTGATATCCATGTCTTTATCCTCTACTTGCTGTGATGAAGATGCTTCCATGCTTTGTTGTTTTTCAATCATCTGAGTCTTAGAAGTAGCAGGTTGTTGCTCATTTTCAATTACTATGTGAGTCACAATATCTTTCTTTGGATTTTCTTCATCTAAAACTTCAATTGTTTCCTTTTCTTTGTCTGCTGGATTGATTTTTGGTTTCTTATTGTACATGAGCTTGAATCTAGTTTATATTTTTGTTTCAGCTGTATATTTGCATTCTTCTCTGATTTTCTTTGTGGGTTTGTCCTCCTAAATAGGAATCTTCAAAGTGTGACTAGTATCACCTTGCTTGGAAAATTCCATCAATGTATCTTCCAACCATTCATCTTGGTTGGCAAAATTTTCAATTTCAGGATTTGTATCATAAATATATGGGGTTAATTTGCATTTCACCCTCATCTTACTGATTATTCCCCAAGGAACATAGTTCCATAAGAAACTTTCATCAAACTTATATTCTAACAACGGTTTTGTTGGCTTTGTACCAGCTTCCATGTTGTTGCATATGAAAGGACCCACTTGGTTTTTCAATTTGAACTGAGTTTAGAATTTGTCTTATATACTCTAAGGCAAACACTCTTATTGGCAAGTACTTTGGAAATTTGTAGGGGAAGAGATTTGATCCATAAACCCTAATCTCTGTGTGTTTTTTGTATAAGTACCAATCACCAATTATTCTCTACTCTGATAGCTATAAAAATTTCTTAATCTCATCACTTATCCTTCGTTGTACACTGTTTGTAAGCATATTTATCAATGGGTGAATAAAATAGTCTGTGAAATCTACATAAGTGAACTCTGTTCACTCTTTTCTGATTAAAGCAATCCAGAAAATAACTAACAGTAGATTTCCTTATATATCCAAATTTTGAAGGGCTATTGGGAATTTATCTTCCTGGAAGTAGAAGAACATATGAAAGAGGAAGGAGGTACATCTGAAAACACCTTCAATAGGAAGTTTTACAAGTTGATCATGGATACTATCAGCTATATACTCAGCATAGTTATAAATGACTGTAGGGGGATGACCAGGCACACAAGTGGATAGAAAACCAAGTATAGACTCATCAGTGTGCTCATCAATAAAGTAACCAAGGATAAAAAACAACATTGAAATAATGTGTCTTGATCCTTGTGGCAATTTGGAGGATGAATATGGAGGGTTAAGCTTTGGGATTTCAAAATATGAAGGCATAAATATTTGAAAGATTTGAAATCTTTTAGGAAATTCTAAATCCAGATAAAGATTTGTAATAGCTTCTATAGACAATGGGACTGCATTAGGATCTGGTTGCAACTGAAGCATTTGGTTTACGGATTCTACAATGGTAGTGAATAATACACCTTTCTCATCATTAACAATAGCTCTTTGGTCAGGGGAATAGTGAGCTTGACACAATATAATGACTACTGGACACTGATGGGTATGGGGAACTACATATTTGGGTAAATTGGATTCCCAAACAAGTAATTCATCAACCTGATCCAAGGATTTATCTTGACTCCAGTAGTGGAGGTCAAGAATATTATATTCAATTACGGATCAGTGATTTTATAATCTAGATCAGCTAAAGGGATATTCTCAACATCTACAATAGGACGTTGTAGTGGATTGATGACAATGGTGCTTTTAGAAGCCATTTTTGGGTTTATTTTTGACAATTTAGCCCTTTGGATCTTAAAAACTCTGTTTTTCTAGGTATTTATACACTTCTGTAAGCTTAGACTGTTTACAGAAGATCTTTAGGTATGAAAGAGTTTTGTTTTTGGATTTTTAACAGGTAAAATTTGGATTTTATGCCTCAATTCTGCTCCAAAATTTAATCTTTAAACTTTTATAGACTCGGGAAAGGTTTAATAAGAGTTTACTGCTCTTGTCTTGGATAAAACAGACCTAAAACAATCTAATTCATGCACAAAAAGGTATTTTGAGCATTTATAAAAGGGTTTGAATCGATTAGAGGGTTTCTAAGGGTCTGTAAAATATCTAAACCTCTTCAATTTGCTTAAAACAGGTTACAATATTCAATAATTGTAAATTTATCAGGGTTTTTAAAGTAAATATGACTTTTGAAGGAAATTAGGGTATTTCTTTTGGAAAACAGGCTTACAGAAGGCTTAAATTCAGTAGTATAGCTCTTTTCAGATGAAGAATGAGTATTTTTCTTGAAAAATACCTATTATTTTAGGTATTTGACTCGAAAAGGGGTTTCTTGGACGTCTAGGAGCTTTGAGAATCTTGGTTGAGGTCCTTTAAACATGAATTGGAATTTCTGAGAGGTCAAAGCAGTAAATTCTATTTGAATTCTGGTTTTTTGTGCATGAAAATAGGGCGGCAACATCTTTTCTTCAATCGAAGGCAGTTTGTGAGCGGAAAACGCAGAAAAAAAAAAGGTTTAAATGCGTGCATTTTGCTATTTTATAGAAAATTTAGTTAAACAGTTTCTGCATTCAATGCCAATCAATTCAAATGGGAAGTGGTTTGGCGCAGGGAGGTTAAATACTACCAAGTGGTTTATCGCATGATCAGAGGGCGATAAATGGTTTTTATCAAACACATGTGATCCAATTGCTTTATGCCGTGTGGAGGAGAGATAATGGGGAAATACCACCCATATGGTAATTCCGAAAATTATTAATCGTCCCGCCATTATATTTGCAATATGGCTTGTGGTTCGTTGGATCAGGCGGAGGGAGTGCGAATGATCATGATTGAGCGGTGAAGTTGCTAGGCATATGGGCGTGGGGCCCGGGATGCTTTGTGTGGCGGGGTTCAATTTTATTACGTTAAAACATAGTTTAAATGTAAAATCTTAGTGTGTAAACGGATAGACGAGATAGGAGGGATATGTGAATATTTAACGTTTTTCACGGAAAATAGACTATTTACAGTTGTAAAGTAACCTTTGGGCAGATTTTAATAACATATATGTTTTAACCTATGGGGGAGCGGAATATATCACGTGTGGAATTAAAACCATAGGATAATGATCCAATTTTGGATTCTCAAATTTGTATCAAAATCAAAAAATGACAAAGATGGTCATTTTGAAATAAGCAGTTATCGATTATGTAATAAAACAGGTGGAGATGAAAATGTTTTGACCAAGATGGTCATATGTACAAAGGATTCATCGACTCAAAGTGACTTCGATGTCAGTATCAAAGACTTCGCCATCAGCATCGGTGTTTTTCTAAAAAGTTAAAGCTGTTGTCAAAGAAGGACGTCATTATGTCGACCTGCGACATTAAAAAAAAACATGTTATGATTGTAACGACTTAAGGAAAAACAGTATCCTAAGTCTTAAAAACATATAAATTTAAAGTGTTGAGGTCGAAAATGTCAAAGTGGCTAAGGCAAAAGAATGTCCAAGTTGTAAACCTTAAGGGAAAAAAATCCCAACGTAAAAAAGGACTAAATTTTAACCTAGATCTAAAGTCCTAGGTCTAAACAAAGTCCTAAGGTATTAATTATAATACATGGGGTTTAAATGCAAATACACCTAGGCCATGGTGCAAAAACCTATGTAAATAAACCTTGTAGTGCATATTAATTATATTTTGAAAACGGTTAAGGGTAGCAGAGTACGTAAATCAAAGTTTGGGTTTATGTTACATAAAAATTTATATTAAATTTTTAAAACCCACAGCGCTTCCTAACCATCAAGTTAGACCACGTTGCAGCTATGAAAATCCATGTGACCACACTCTTGTAAACTGCAGCGGAAAATGTCAGTCAGTCAGCGGAACCTGGGGTCAAAGTTCTAGACCGCGTCGGGATTTGTTTCACCATGTGACTGGTCTTAAGTGTTATAGGTGACAGGTTAATGCAACCGCAGTGGAAAATCAAACCACAGAGTTAGTGAAGACCGCGTCAGGGAAAGGCTAGCCATGTGAACAAAGAAATGTTACCATGGTAGAGACCATTGTATTGACTGACAATTATAAACGGCGCAGAGACCAAGTGGATAAGCCATGTGAACGCAGGGTATCGAAACTGCCTGGGGTTAAGGCCGTGACCACTGGAGCTATCCCCTATCCACTGATGCTATCTCTGACCGCTCGCCTGATCACACACAGCAGATTCTCCTCCGCCTGGTTAGTCTAACCATCGGGCTAAGATTTTATTATATGGTCTAAATGTGGGTTTTGTAGGAAATAAAGGTGCAGTATTAATCCAGCACCATGATCCTAAGTGGGATGTGTCACCTAAACCCGAGAATTAGTTATGATGTGGAATCCATGATTGCTTAAAAGGGAAAGGAACCATTAATTCGATGGTTAACAATAGAAATCAAAACATCTTCGAACATATGAAGAGATCTTATGGCCATGTTTGTGTTGAGTCGTGGAAAAGGTATGCGTTTGCTATTTATCTCATCATCCTTTTCCTTTATTCTTATCCTTTCTATATCTTAATGTGTTAATATATTAAATAATTATGGTAAGAATGAAGGAATTATCTACAGTTACGACTTGGATAATTATTATCCTTCTTTATGTAGGAAAATACAAAAAAAGATAATTGTTGTTCCCTAACTAAGGAACAGCGAAAAAATCAACAAGCTAAGGAAGGAGCGTGGCAGTTGCAGATAAGGCCAAAGAAAATCAGAAGGATCAACGTGAGAAGGGAAAGGATTTCTGAAGTTAGAAAACTGTGTGAATCCGTCAGGATCGAGAGATCCTGAGGGATCGCTTTTACCATTTATCTTTTTACCCCTTTCTTATTATAAAAGGCGACGATTGTAAACAGAAGGGGGACTGGCTGTTATTATTGAAATTGTAATCCTTAATTACAGATTCTTGCTGTAGCGAAGAACACGAATATATTTTAACGCTCTTTCAGCTTGATGATTAATACATAAGTGAAGTTGTTATTCCTTCTCGTTATCTGAAGTAACCAACAGTGTACGCTGGCAGCTAAGGGCTCGGCTTCCGGTGGAATTCACTGCTTCATCTGTGTCATACATTTCTGATTATCGCAAGTGTGATGGTTTGATAGAATTAACACTTTCTGCGATTCTATTTCCTTTGATGTTAATTATTTTCATGTGTTAACCGAATAGTTTTGTTTTATATAATTTACAGTATTGTTATTTATTTAATTTACTTCCGCTTTGGGATTGAGTTTCTTAGATAATTATTCTGCTCAATGAGATCAACTGTAACAAGTATTAACTACTGCTGTTAGGCTCTCATAATGATACCATTGTTGTTTTACTGAAGAATGCATTTGATTTAGATTCAATCAGTTTCGAAGAGAAGAGTTATCACTACTATACTCTTCACTGATATTTTTATTACTTGAAATGTTGTAGGATTTGATTTCATTAGAGGATTGAGTTTTCGTTTAATTACAATTAGAATTTACTTGTTGTATCTGTTTACTCTTTTATTAGAAGATCTATACTACAATCTATGAAACATTAATATCTGATTTAAATAGCTACCACATGCTTTGTACACTCTTGAAATAGAAAGACTTGCCCGGATTGATAATTAATGTGAGGATAATTAGGAGTTTAAAAAGCACCTTTTATCAACCAACAGTTTGTATACACTCCTCTTATAAAATAAAGGATGGATGTTTTTGTAAGGGAGAGAGGAACATGAGAGAAAGAGAGTAGATTATTTCAGCTTCGGGAAGAAGGAGGGATTACTCTCATTGAAGATCATCTCAAATACGTGGTGGAGAGTTTTTATTTGCAGGTACATTGAAGGAGGAGAGCTCATCCTTTTCTTGCAAAGCTTCCGTATTGAAGTACATTTTTGTCAACGTGATTGAATTCAATATTATAAACTCTATTCAACCACCATATTTCCCAAGGTTCTTAAAGCTTTAGATTCTCAGCTTAAGTGTGCAATTTCTCCTCATCTATATTTAGTTAGCCTTTTTAGGAGATGATCATTTTCTGCAAACATCAGTAGTGTTTCTTCACACTCTTCAACTGATGATTCTTTGTAGTCTTATTCTCTTGGCTTAAGGAATACATCGGATGCACATTTCTGAGGCGGACCCAGAGACGTAGTCCAAGAGGGACGAACTCCATCACAGAACTTTATCTATTTTATGGTATTATTTACATGCATCATGTGTATTTGTTAAGTCATAACATAAACAGATTTATACTTAAAACCATTTGATGCTAACAGTTAATTTTGTTTAAAATGTAACTGTTCAGTAAAATACTTTCCATTCACATATTGTATAAGAGCTAGAAAAGATGTTGTCAATTCTGCATTTCAGATCAGATAAACAATAATAAAGTGGGTTTGGGATACGTAATAAAGTGAATTAATATATTACAGGGTAGGGTATTATAGTGGAGTTAATATATTAAGTTAAATGTTAATATGAAAATTAATATGAGCGGAAAAATACACAAATACACTAAGTGTGTTTTAAGTGTTTTGGGCACAATTTTCTAGTGGTGACCCCATACTTAACTTTTCACACTTAATACTTAAGATAAGGAATTTTTGTAGGTTTTTTTAATATTTTTGTATGAAATGAAATTAGTTAAAGGGGTTTTTTTACTTTTCCTAAGGAAAAAGGTGTTTTAAGTTAGGAAAAGGGATTTTATCTTAGAAAAAGGGTGTGATGTTGAGTAAAAGGGTTTTTATGAAGGGAATCCAATTCTTATTTCCAAACAGTCATTAATCCTTGGGTCCAGTCTCAAAAAAAGTCAGAGAAATGCTCTAAGCCTTTATAACTGAAGTTTTTCAATACTGGAATACTTTGAGGGGAGGGAAATTAGTAATATTCCATATGATGTTTTATTCATGCCTTGTGTAGCTACTTTATACCTACCCATCATTTATTCTACCATTTTTTCTTTTATTTGCATGGGTGCATTTAAGCTTGCAACCCTAAATCCATTTTTATTTTAAAATAGGAAACTATCTAATTCTATCCTTATTTCATCTGAGGACTCAGATTAAACTGTTGAGCTCCTCATTTATTCTCTAAGTATCTACTGATTTTTCAAGTTTAAACTGTTTGACAAAATATTTATTCTCTATCTATAAACATGAAGAAGTTAAGATTAAACTATTTAACTTATCATGGATTATGGCATTTTGAATGCACATAATCATTTATTTGCAGTAAAAGAAAAAAGTAGTGGCATTTTGACTTGCATCACTTTCAAGTCTTATTCTTATATCTTTTTTGTGTTTGGGGTCCATTTTTCTATTCTTTTTTATCTTTTTATTTTCAAGTCCTTTGATTTTTATTTTAGGACTTTTACCCTCTTTTCATTTTTGTTATTTTAAAATATGGGAAAAAAACTTACAGAAAGCAAGGTATGTACATATTTACAAGATTTATCAACCCTATTATTATAGGACCCTAACAAATAGCACCCAAAAAATTTTGTTCTTCTTCATGCGCTTGGGTTTAGGGAATCCTACTAATTGGCGTAGCGCGCCCCCTCGCATATGCCAGGCTCCAATTCTAGAAGGACTGCACCCTCTGGATTTTCCCAGGCTACAAACGCAATCAGAAACAACAGTCGTGAGTAGTATAACTTCTTGCATTCTTCCTACTCCTCGCGCTCATTGTCCAAAAATTCCTAGCAAAGATGTTAGGAACAATTGTATCTGACCCCCTTCTCCCACTGTCTGACTAATGCAATCCCATGCACGGGGACTGTCTTTGGGCGGCACTTGCACATCAACTTGTAGCCTAGGACTAAGGTTCCTAGGCGCACACTCGGGTCTACAATCTACTGCACCAGGAATCCCTGGGCTTCCTGCTCGACCTGGTAATATTTCTTCACCTTTGTAGCAACCTTGAGCTCATTTCTCTTTCTAAAACTAGCCATAGGATGACGCCCCTTCTTAGGTAGGCCGGTGATCCAGTGGATCAGTGCACCATCTACTGGAATCCATCCTTGAATCCATAGGCATCCCTCATGCATTAATGTGAGCAACTGGCGCACGCACATAGTGGTGATAGGGTACCTTCCGAAGTGAGGAATCCTCAACAGATTGAGGATTCCAATGTTGCTCAGCCTGCACACCCTCGACATAGGCTCAACCTTCACTACATCGTCATAGATCATGAGCTCCAGGTCATATTGTGGTGCCAACTCAGGGAACGTCTCCTCATTTTCTAAATCATAATCGTCAAAATTTACATGGGGGATTTTTCTAAACATATCTTCAATGAGGGGGATGACCTGTGGGACTAGTGGCATTTGAAGGTAATCCCTCACCACATCTACATTTTCTGGCACGTCCACAGAGGGTCTGTGCGGCTTCACATACGGTGGTCACCATGAGATTGGCTCAACGAGCGCATCCTCCTTAGTGGCGCTTATTGGTATCTTTGTAAGATGACCCATAGGTGACCTATCCTTAGTAGTCTGGTGCAAGGATGTCACGTTCCTAGGAGAGGTCTGTGGCTTCGAAGAGGACCCCTTCGTCATTTTTCCCCGACTTCTTCAACCTCAAGCACCACATCACGGACATCATCCAACCCTGGCTCTGTCGACGATGCGAGAGGCACAAAGTTCTCCTCAGATGGCGCGCTGTCAGGATTGGTGGTCGTCATTCTTGGTCGAAGGATAAATTCTATATTACTCACTCGAATGCTAGGGTTTCTTAGCCAGACATACAATGCTCATAGATAGGATGACAATGCAATTCATGGATAGGCTCAGGGTGTAATGTACTCAGAAAGAAAAGGAACCAAATGTGACCCGTACCTTTCCTTTTATAGGTGATCCAAGGTGAAAACGGTTGGATCTCCATTAAATGAAACTTAATTTCATAAAAATGGTCAAATATCATGTAAGATCACCTCATTAAATGCATAAACCCCACTCCATCCAATGGTAAAATTACTTTTTCACCCAATTTCACTGTTCCAATGGCTAGTTTCTCCTCCTGCATATCACCTCTACGCTCATGTTGCACCTGTCTATGCATTCCTTCTACGCCACGCGCAGACCAATGGATTCTTATGCTCCAGCCATATAGTCATTTGGTCGGCACAATATTGTCCCTATACGGCTTCAGTCAACTTTCATTGAAATACCCAGGAAGATTCCCACCGCACAACGTTGCCAAGTGCACCGCACCTTAAATAGTGATTTCCTTCACAATGTATGGACCTAACCAATTTTTCCTGAACTTCCCTAGGTGTCGTGCAAACTGAATTTCATATAACAAGACCAAGTCTTCCTCCTAGAACACCTTCTGTCTGATGTGCCTATCATGCTAGGCCTTTTCGCGCGCCTTTTGTATTTGGTGATGGAAGTTAGCAATGAACCAATGATCCTCTAAGGCAACCAACTGCGCAAGACATTCCTCCATGATGTTAGGCTCAACCATATTAGTGAATTTTGTGATGCGCAGGCTTGGGACAATATATTCCATTGGCATGATCGCTTCTTTCCCATAGATCATCCTGAAAGGTTTTTTTCCAGTAAACTTCTTGCATGTGGTTCTATAAGCCCATAACACAAAGGGTATGCACACATCCCAATCATTTTGACTTGCATTACATATTTTTGTGAGCTCATTCTAAAAAATAATTTCGAAAGCCTCTACTCCACCATTTTTCTGAGGGTGATAATGGCTACTCTTCTGGTGATGGATCTAAAATTCCTTTGCCATAGATCCAATGGTTTTATTAACAAAGTTTGTACCTCTATCACTCATCAATATCTTTGGGCATTCAAATGTAGTAAAAATATGTTCAAAAATTAAGTGTGCAGCGGTATTTGCAGTACAATCCTTGACTTCCTTAGCTTTTGTCCATCTGGTTACATAATTGGTGGAAGTGATGATATAGCGCACTCCAGTCTTCTTCCCTGGAGGATTGATAGGTCCAACAAAATCTATAGCCAATTTATCAAAGGTCTGCAGGGTAATTTCCTCTCTGCGCGAGGGCTTCCCCATTCTCTGGGATGCATCACAGGCTCGAAAGTATGCATGTGCATCATTGTGTAGTGTGGGCCACCATAACCCAACACACAATACCTTATGTGCAGTAGCCTTCCCTTCATAGTGGTCTCATGCCACACGACCATGAGCCTCAACCAACATATCTTGTCTCTCATGCTCCAAAACATACCTTCTTAATACTTCATCTTCCCCTAGCTTGTACAATTGACTAGAAGTTAGGGTAAAATCAGTTGCGCGTGCAACCAACTCCTTCTTCTGTTATATCGAATATTCAGCAAGTGTGCTTCCAGTGGTCAGAGAGTGAATAATATCAGCAAAGTCCTCATCAACCACCTTGGTAGAAAATATTTGTGCATCAGGTAACCCCTCCTCCAGACTGGTTGGTTGTTTCCCATTTTCGATGTGTGACAAATGGTCAGGTCCAACATTTAATCTGTTGGGTATGTGTTATATTCTTTCCACGACTAGCCCCACGCACTGTACATTGTGCCGGGCACAGCAGGGGGGTCATAGGGGGGGCAACAACCCCCCCTGTCAGGGTCCGGGGCAGTGCCCCGACAAAAACGTTTTTGGTATGCGGTCCCACTCATAGGCGGACCCACCCATGTTTTGTGCATGAGTTTGCACATGGTTTTGGGGTACGATGGTTTTCGGCCCCTGGTATTTTGTAGATCCGGTTAAGGGAACTATGGTTATGTTCTAATCCAGGGTTAATGGATTGGGGTTTATGTATGCTTCGGCATGTATATATATGTGTTGTAACACTAAAAGGAATATAATGAAAAATCAAGCTGGTCGTCCTGATTTGGGATCCAAGGGAAAATATCTGTGTTTATCTGTTTTATGTTTTATGCTCTCGCTATTGTTTATTTTCTGTTATAAGATTCGTGTGTAGATCATTTATATTCAAGTTTAAAACCTACATTTGGTATCGGAGATGTTTCGACTTCAAGGGGACGCCTTTGCCACTGAGGGTTTTTTTCTTGGGCCTGAGGTAGACCTTGTTCAGTGGGAGATCTACAAGATCGATTCTTGCTGTGAAAGAATATGGCGAGCGGCAGAAATATAGAGATCAAGAAATTTAATGGTCAGATTTTTGAGTTGTGGAAGCTCAAGATGTAGGATATGCTAGTGGATAAAGATCAGTGGATCGCGGTAGATCCAGGTACTAAACCAATGGCAATGTCAGATGAAGACTAGAAGAAACTAGATCGGAAGGCTAAGAGCACAATACGGTTGTGTGTCTCAGATTCAGTATTGTTGAATGTATACGGAAGCTACGACGAAGGAAATTTGTGGGAAAAACTTGGGTTTGTGCCAATCTGAGGTCTCTGAAATTGAATAAGTTGTTTTCACTGTTGAGAAAAAAATCTGTATAACTTTGAGGATGGGATGGAACTAAGTGTGAGAGCATCTAAACACCTTCAATACTGTGGTAAGTCAGCTGTCATCTGTTGATATTAAAATCTCAGATGAAGATAAGTGCATCATTTTTTTGTGTTCTCTACCAGAATCGTGGGACAGTCTGGTTATTGCAATAGGTAGCAATACAACTACCTTGAATTTTGATGACATTGTCTCATCCTTGCTATCGGAGGAAATGAGACGGATAAATATGGAGGGTCAGAATGGAGATGCCTTATCTGTACGAGGAAGGTCCCAGAACAGAAACAAGAATAAGGTTTCGAGTGGGAGATCTAAATCTAGAGGGAGATCTAAATCTCCTGGAAAGTTTGTAAAGGTGTGCTGGAAATGCGGAAAGGAAGGGCACTACAAAAAGGAATGTAGATCTAAAGCTCCTGAGAAAGGAAAGGGATCTGATGAAGGTCCTTCTGCAGAGGCAAAAAACAACTCGGATGAAGGTGGGGATGTGTTTTTGGCTTCTTCTTCAAATACACATGTAGATCATGAGTCACGGTTGATTGACTCAGGTGCATCCTTTCACTTTACTCCCCATCAGGAGTGGTTCTGCGAGTATGAGAAATTTGATGGTGGTGACAGAGTATAACTTCCTACGGACTGATGGGAAACGGGAACAAATCGGACGATGAAAGGTCAAGCTGAGAGAGTTGCAAGGTGGAAGGATTAGGAAACACTTCTTGGTGTTATATTCTGTTAGCCAAAAATCTGATTTAAACAAGCAAGATGGGTGATAAGGTGTAAAAACAGTTGTGAAGAATTTATCTGAGATGATTAGGAGAGCACTGGTAATGCAATGTGGGGAGTTCGGTTGAACTCTTATTATAAGCCTGAGTAACCTTTATTGTTAATGATGTGTAACAATTACCTTGGTTCTTGAAAGAGGAGTGGAAAGCCTAGCTGTCTCTGGAGAAAAGACCATGCTATGGCATCAAAGGCTTGGACATATTGGAGAGAAGG
Organism: Pinus albicaulis; assembly: GCA_034641835.2. Taxonomy (NCBI): domain Eukaryota; kingdom Viridiplantae; phylum Streptophyta; class Pinopsida; order Pinales; family Pinaceae; genus Pinus; species Pinus albicaulis. The sequence goes on from CM076572.1 coordinate 529,969,496, forward strand.
GCCTTCAGATACTGCACAGAAATGGTATGGTAGAAGGTATGTCTAACTAATCTCTAGATTTCAATTTTTGTGAACATTGTGTATATGGGAAGCAGAATCGGGTGAGTTTTCCTTCTGGTGCTAAGAGGGCAAACAAGATATTAGAGCTTGTGCACAGTGATGTGTTTGGACCTGTGTCAGTTCCATCACTGGGAAAGGTTGTGTACTATGTTTCATTCATAGATGACTTCTCAAGGAATACATGGATATATTTCTTGAGGAAGAAATCTGAAGTCTTTGACAAATTTAAAGAATTTAAGGCTCTGGTGGAAAACTAGACAGAGAAGAAGATAAAGGCGTTGAGGACGGATAATGGTGGGGAGTTCTGCAAGAAGGAATTTGAAGAGTTTGTAAGAAGTGTGGTATAGCATGATCGAGGACTACTCCATACACACCTCACTAAAATGGAGTTGCAGAAAGAATGAATAGAACACTGATGGAAAAGGAAAGAAGCATGCTCAGTGGTACCGGGTTAGGACAAGAATTCTGGGCAGAGGCAGTGGAGACTGCATGTTACTTAGTTAACAAATCACCTTCATCAGCGTTGGAGGATAAGACCCCACATGAGGTATGGACTGGTAAGAAACCATCTCTTTCACATCTAAGGGTATTTAGATGTGATGCATATGTACATGTTCCAAAGGAGAAAAGGACCAAGTTGGATAATAAATCTGAAAGGTGCATCTTTATTGGGTATAAGGATGGTTTAAAAGGTTACAAGCTTTGGAACCCGGAAACAAGGAAGGTTGTGTACAACCGAGATGTGGTGTTTAGAGAGATGAAGATATTATTACAAATGAAGGTCTAAAGTAACACGAGAAGGTAGAGGTTTGAGCTAGGGAGGATAGGAATGAGACTCTACAACGAAGATAAGACTCACAGAGGAAAGGTACAAACTCCGAAGCTTTGAGAAGATGAAGCTCGGGAAAAGACATGGAGAAGGTATAGTCCACATCTTCTTTAGTTCAAATTCTCCTTAACTGGGGATGATGATCCTAGAACTGTCAGGGAGGCAGTAGATTCAGAGGATGGAAAACTCTGGAAGGAGGCCATGGTTGATGAAATGGCATTCTTGCACAAAAATGAGGCATGGGATCTGGTGGAGTTGCCAGCTGGAAGGAAGCCCATCGGGAGAAAATGGGTGTTTAAAAAGAAGATGAATGTAGAAGGCAAGGTGGAGAAATACAAAGCTCGGTTGGTAGCAAAAGGTTATTCCCAGGTGCTGGGAATTGATTTTGGTGATATTTTTCTCCTGTTGCCAAAGTTACTTCTATTAGATTACTTTTATCTATTGCTGCTGCATTTGATTTTGAGATAGAACAGATGGATGTGAAGACAACATTTCTTCATGGGGGGATCTAGAAGAGGAGATCTACATGAAGCAACCTGAAGGCTTTATGGTGAAGGGTAAGAAAGAACTGGTATGCAGGTTGAAGAAGTATCTGTATGGGTTAAAACAGTCACCAAGGATGTGGTATGTGGATGATATGTTGTTGATTGGAAATGACAAAGAAATTATCCAAGATTTGAAGACCCAACTGTTCTCCAAATTCGAAATGAAGGATCTTGGTGCTGCAAACTATATTTTGGGCATGGAAATTAAGAGAGATCGGGCAAAGAGGAAGCTCTGGTTAAACCAGAGGAAGTATATCGAGACTATATTGTAGAGGTTCAATAATCAAGATAGTAAACTGGTGAATGTTCCTATTCCTGTAGGTGTAAAGCTGTCTACTGAACAGTGTCCCAAGACACAAGAAGAAGAGGAGAATATGTCTCGTGTTCCATATGCAAGTGTAGTGGGTAGCCTGATGTATGCAATGTTCTGTACTAGACCAGACATTTGACATGCAGTGGGAGTATCAAGCAGGTTTATGTCAAACCCAGGGAAGGAGCATTGGACAGCAGTGAAGCGGGTTTTCAGATATTTACATGGCACTAGTGATTATGGCTTGTGCTACCAGGGAAGACCATGATTGGAAAGAATGCTGCACATTCGTGGTTCTTTTGATGCAGACTAGGCTGGAGATCTGGACAAAAGAATATCTACAAGTGGGTATGTGTTTAGCCTATTTGGAGGTGCAGTCAGTTGGATGAGTAAAACGGTCGCCAGTGGTGCTTTCAGCTACGAGAGGTGGAATATAGCAACCACTCAGCACAAGCAAGAGCGGTTTGGTTGCGGTGTGTTCAAGTATGGGGTTGGTGCGACAAGCTATAAGGATATGTGATAGCCAAAGTGCAATTTTCTTGGCTAAGAACCACCTTATCATTCAAAGATAAATCACATTGATGTTCAATATCACTTTGTTAGAGATATGGTTGAGGCTAAAAGAGATTAGACCTTTGTAAGTGGACACTTTGAAGAATGTTGCGAGATGCATTGACGAGAAGTTTGTGAGCACTCGAAGTTCTTGGTGTGAAGACTGACAATGGGTGTTGAAGGAATGTAACCCAATGACTAAGCTTTCTGTGGCCCCACAGCGGAAGAAAACAAGTGGGAGAATGTTGGGTATGTGTTATATATTCTTTCAAGACTAGCCCCCATAGTATCGTTGTGGGCAGATAGGGGAGTCACGAGGCATTTATAATAAGTCAGGCGGTGCCCGACAAAAAAAATTGTATGGAGCCACTCATAGGCGGACTTACCCATGTTTGTGCATGAGTTTGCACACATGGTTTGCCGGTTCGATGGTTTTTGACCCACAGTGACTGCAGATCCAGTCAGAAGGAAGCCCTTAAGTTTATTTTCTAATCTAAAGTTAATGGATTGGGGTTTGTTTATGTCGGCATGTATATATATGTGTTGTAACACTAAAGAACATAATGAAAAATCAAGCTAGTCGTCCTGATTTGGGATCCAGGGGAAAATCTCTGTGTTTATCTGTTTTATGTTTTATGCTCTCACTATTGTTTATTTTCTGTTATAAGATTCGTGTGTAGATAATTTCTGTTCAAGGTTAAAACCTACACAATCTTCCAAGATTCACAATGATTTCAAAGTCATATTCCTGAAATAATATAAACCATCTGCAAATCTTCCCCCCCCAACACAGGCTTATTGACCAGTTATTTCAAAACAAAATGCTAAGTGAACATTTTGAAGTGTCCTCCTAGCAGATAGTGCCTGTATTTTTGTAGAGCATAGACCATGGCCAATACTTCCCTTTCTTTGGTTGAGTAATTTCACTCTACACTGGAGAGCTTCCTACCGGAAAAAGAAACAAGGTTATCAATGTCTCCTTCTCTTGGTTGCACTAAAACAACTCCAAGTCCTATACCAGATGCATCCACATGTACATGGAAAACCTTAGACCAGTCTCGAAATATCAGAATAGGTGCAGTGACCATCTTTTCTTTTACCAACTCAAATCTCTTTTGACATTCCTCATCCCAGAAGAATGACACCTCCTTCTTGAGTAACTTCTCCATAGGCACAATCATCAGATCATAGCCCTGAATGAACTTCCTATAATATTCAGTGTGTCCTAGGATGGAGCACAGTTGTTTTTCGTTAGTGGGGATTTATAGGTTGATGATAACTACTATCTTGGCTAGGTCTACCATCAATCCTTGCTAACACACTATATGTCCCAAAAAAATTCCTAAAGGCGCGCAGAATATACATTTCTTCAAGTTAAGAGAAAATTGGTGCTTCCTACAAGTGTTCATCATCATGCACAGGTTTGACACATGCTTCTTTACCAACCCATGCACTATCTAGTCATCAAAACACCTCCAAGAACTTATGCATGAATTATTTGAACACAACCACTACTACGCATGATAATATCGCAGGTGCATTATTCAATCTGAAAGGCATGATATTGTATTAGAAAGACCCCCATGTTGTTGAAAAGGTGGTCTTGCTGCGATCTTCAGGTGCAATTATGATCTGATGATACCCCGAAAATCAATCAGTAAAATAATATGTCTCTTGTCCTCCCACATTATCCAGGATCTCATCTGAAAATGGAGTAGGGAATGAGTCATGCACACATGCATCATTCAGCTTGCACAGATCTACACAAATCCTTATCTCTACTTTGGTATTATTTTCTTGAACCACCCTTGGGCTCACCCAATCAAACTACTCTACAGGCTCAATGATGCCTGCAACCACCATATTTTCTAATTCCTCTTTTACTTTATGCTTATACTTGGAATTTAATCATTATGGTCGCTGCTTGACAAGCCGCACATCTCGTTTCAAAGTGATCTTCATAATGCCTAGGTCTCCTACAATTACTTTGAGCTTAGAGAAATTTGTAGGAAACAGGTCTTGATACTCTATCAGCAGTTCCGCAACCTTCCCTACTATGTCATCATCCCATTAATCCTTGATTTTGGCCAACTTGGGTTGTTCTTCTATCCCAATGTTGACTTCCTTTAATTTCAGAGGTTTATTTACATCTACCATTCCCAATGAGGGCCCTGCAATTGTGTGCTCCCCTTCAGATTGAAGGATGTTGATATTTCTTGGATCATCTTAATTATCCTCTACTGACAGGTTCTTGCAGTTGAAAATATCTTGCATCTACACTTCCCATGCTATCGCAACACATTCCCTTCGAGTCCATGAGTCGTCAAAGACAATATCTTCCATATCCTGCAGAGCTTCATTCAATCCCTCTGATCCCCCAACCAAGGTAAAGGTTGATAGGAAATCATCATTCATTTTAATCCAGTGGCGATTCCCTCGGTGCAACTCCATTTCTAGATACGAAGTAGTAGGTACCGGCCCCAATGAATGAAAAAACATATGAACCCATTCATTCCAGGTCTTTTCATTCCAAACCTCCATCTACATGGCCAGGTTCTTGGGCGGGTCTCCCTGACCATAGAAAATCTCAATTAGTGGGGTAGGGGGAGGCTCAAAGCGCAACGTCATCATTTTTATATATTCCTCCTAGTCCTTAAAAACTCCCTTGTACGTATCCCACCAGCGTGCTGGGATTGCGCTCATAGCCAGATCAAGTGCCCAAAATCTTCGTTCTTCTGGGACAACCTTTTCCAATTCTTCCAGAAATACTACGACACTACTAGAAACATTAAAATAGGGTTCTCTCACCTCTGAGAAGATGCATAGAAATTTTTTAGTGACCTTGAGGTAGCATAGCACAAAAACATCATGCAACTCATTATGCCAGTTCTCCATCTCCCCATCTGAATCTGAAAAACACAAACTATCTTTCTCCTAGTTCAACATTTCATCAGCTGCAGGGTTGATCTGATCCTTGTCCCGCGTAGTCATCTTGTAGATATGGTCCACATCATCTCCTTCGCACACTGGCTCTTTATATCTTTCTCCTTATGTCAAGTCAAGTGGTACTATCACCTGCGTACCATCACTCTCAAAGATCGTTCTTCTATGCTTTAGGTTGATGATGCCTCCCATATTGATGGCCAAATCGAACCCTAGAATCACAGGGTAGGGGTATCCATCGTCTACAATTTTTATCACTTCAAAATATGTGCGTACCTTTACTTCAAAAATGTCTACCATAACCTATGGAAGTCTTCTAAGTAGAATGATATTCTGATGATTGTCCATGTGTAGTTTAATGGTGGACCATACCATATTTGGTTCTCCCATATTCTGTCAGGTCTGCTTAGGTAGAACATTTGCATCAGATCCTAAGTCCATGATGACTTTATCCATCTCATACTCTCCAATCTGCACATTCATGCACATCTCCCTACCCATTCTCTTCTTGTTATTATAGATATTTTTTATGGCCTTGGTCTCAGTTCGAGGCACTTCTTTGTCTGTGCAGTTGTCTATCAAGGCCTCAATATTATCTACTGCTTTCTAATTGCGCGATAACTTAATAAAAGCTTTTATGAATGGTTTGAATCCATCATCAATGTTTGATGTGGATGCCCCTGTAGCAGAAAAATAATTCCTAGCTTCAGTAAAATTCTCCTTTTCCTTCTGCAGGTTGAGTCCCTCTTTCTTGTTAGAAGCATTTCTGATCAGTGGCTCTGCATCAGCCTCCTTTTCCTCATCTCCTCCGGTGGCAGCACCACTACATGTAATAATGTTTACACTTGGACCATCATCGCATGGTTCAACTTTAACCATTTGTATGTTTTGCATAGGCGTATGTTGTTTTACTACATTCTAGAAATTAAAACAGGACAATATTCAATTACATGATCAAATTTCCTACATTACATGCAAGATTGTCGTGCAGGGTTTGGCTAGTCATGCGCATAGTTTCCAGTGTCTCCACAGTTATAGAAGATTAATTATCCTCTTACACAGCCTGTGCCTCCACCTCTCCCCCCTCCCCTTCCTCTTACTGGGGATATTCCATGTTCGGAGGGAGATTCTGGTGAAGATGAGTTAGCTTGAACTCTATATAGGTTAGCGATGTCCATTATTAGGTCGAATGTTTGGAAGTGGTGTTCATCATGACTAACTAAAGAGAAAAACCTACACCATTGTTTCTTCAGCTCTAGCACATAGCTTCCCAATCAAGGACAATGGTCTGTATCATGTTGTTTAGCTACCTTACAATCAGCGCATGATAGTGTTGGAGCACCACTTGGCCCAGCAGTATCCCTGGGGCATAATGGATTTGGTCCCCCTATTTGCATGTAATCCGAGAACAAATTACATTGATATTTAGTGTGGCATGAACCCTTACAATGTATGCACCAACCATTTGCGCCTACTTCCTTTCCTCTGTCTCTGCATAGGTTTTGAATCTCTAAGTGCATTGCCTCTAGTTCAAATTGTATTTTCAAAGTTCTGAATTGATCATCTCCTCTCAGCACAACTTCCAATTTCATAGAAAATTTCAGAGCTTCGGCCTGAGAATCGATCTTCTGTTGATTCATACGCCCGCGCAGATGTGGCAAGAGCATGGAAATGAAGCATTCCTTATGTTTCTTATCATCATAAATAAATCCTCCTTCACTGATGGTGTGCTTCATCCGTTTATCAACCTCCCAAACAGATTCATTCGGCTCTTGTTTGATATCTTTTAATTATGTCACGCACTGTGAGTAAGAATTCGGTTTCCTAAATTTCTATTTTAAAGCATCCTTAATCTAGACAATAGTGGGATCAACGTGCTGAGTAAGATATCACATAAACCAATCTAACGCATGACCTTCAAATTCCATAGGCAACTGCACTCTCTTAACATCACCAGTGTTAACATTTTGCGCAACCCATACTTCATCAACAACAAGCCAAAACCTATCCATTTCCTCATCTCCCACACCCTTAAAGGTGGGTAGCTTCATATGTGCGACCATATCTCCAGTAGGTGGTGGTGGTGGCAGGGTAGGAGATAGCTTACCCCTACACAAGTTTGAATGTGGCATAGAAGGAGAGCTACCTTCGGTGCGTGTAGCCTCACTATTCTCTATATCAAGTGAATTTCTCAAAGGGTTGTATATAGATCTGTCCCCTCTCTAATTGACCTAATAATATTTTCCGCTGCCCGTAGTGCTTTCTAGATTTTATGGGTTCATTCACTCAGTGTGGCTGCACAAAAATCCCTTTTCACACAAT
>CM076572.1:529982056-530201003 GCA_034641835.2 Pinus albicaulis
AATTCCAGCAAGAATGGGAGTTTTCAACCCAATATCCTCTGCATCCACACAACATCCTCCACATAGATATTCGAGTTAAAAAGAAATAAAATTAAAGGTGTACATTGCTAAATTAATAATAATTCATGATACGGTGGAGAAGAAGCTCATTTTGCGGAAGTGTAGAGCACCTGCACTTCTTTTCACCTCCACACAATGAACCATTCTCCTCATTTCTATTCTTCACATTATCTATATGCTTCCACACTAAAGTCTCTACACTCTAGATTTTTTTTTGGGAAAAGGTGTGGGAGTGAGGAGTTTTTTTTGAGCTCTTACTCTACATACAACGCTACTAAAACATACAAACAAAATTATTAAATAAAGTAACATAAATCTCCCTTTGTGTCTGCACAGTTTCTTCTACATAGCTAGTCATTTTGTTTTTCATTCGTGATTGACTGCTAACCGTTTTGCCTCTTTTAAATAATTATTATCTATTTTAATGAAGACGGTTAATATTTTATGAAAAGAGGAAAATAAAAATCCACTGAAATAAAATAAAATGGAGCTATTTATTGCTAAAAAATAACAGCTCATTAAAAGAAAATAAAATTAATGTTGTGCATTACTAAATTAATAATAATTCATGATACAATGCGGAAGAAGCTCATTGCGCGGAAGTGCAGAGAAGTGTGGAGCATATACACTTATTCGCACCTCCACACAATGAGCCATCCTCTGCATTTATATCCTCACATTGTTTGTATACTTCCACACCAAATACTCTGCACTCTTGAATTTTTTTTTTTGGAACAAGTGTGGGAGTGCAGAGTTTCTTTTGAGCTCTCACTCTACACAAAACAGCGCCAAAACACACAACACAAATTAATAAATAAGCATAAATATAAAGGTGATCAAGATGATGATATTATTGGTAATATTTTAATTGTAAATAATTAGTGTGTTCGTATTTCCAAAGATCTTTTTGTTTAGGCTCTTGTGTGGAAGTGTAGGGGAAGTCCATTGTGCGGATAAAGCTTTCTTTTATCAATCTCCACACTTCACACTAAAATATGTTATTGCTAATATTATAGTTATAAATTATGCATATCTATGTATTCTCTTTTTCTCAAAGACCCTTCAAAGATGCATCCAACAAGTCATTTGAATAAAGGTTGTGCATAGTGCAGACAAAATTCTATACAAAACTGGATTTCATTGAACAAAATCTTGTTTATGGTTAATCTAAAATTAGAGATTTGCAGAAGTATGGAGGAATTTCATTGTACAGAGCAACATTTTAAGCTTTCATTGTTCGCAATAACATTTTTTATGCTTATATTTGTGATAATATTTTAATTGTAAATAATGCATATCTTCATATCTCTGAATATCTTTTTGTTTATGGTTATCTTTTTCAAATTTGGCACATATGAATAAGTGTGTACCCATGAAATATAATTGGTAAAATTTTAGTGATCAATAATCGAGTAAAGTTTGTGGAAAATGCAGTCAAAATTATATACAAAACCACATAAATTTTTGCATCATTGAGCAAAATATTTGTTTTTGGTTATCTTTCTAAAATTATGCACATGCACAAAAGTGTGGATAAAAATGGTTGTGCAAAGAAATATTTCAAGTATTCATTGTGCGGATATTTGTACTTTTCACTAAAGGATTCTATTGCTAATATTTTATTATTAAATAATCGATATTTGTTGTTGGAAAGTCCAACTCTCATATTACTTAAGAGAATTTTTTGTGTGCTTATGTTTCAAAAATTAGGCAAAGAAAGCTTTCAAGCTTTCATTATGTGGATGTTCGCACTCTACACCAAAATATTTGTTTGAGTGTGGATCTTTGTTTAAGTGTGGAGACTAAGTGTGGAAATGTTAAAATCTAATATACAATGTTGCACAAACACTTCATAGCCAATATACAATATCAATTTTCATTCATCAAATTAAATATCACATATTGTACTCGTTATTTGTGCAGTTTAACTTTATTTTTATATGCAAAAGAAGGCGAGAATGGAAAAGTGTGTTATACGCAAGAACTTTGTCGAAACGGTAATGTTAATAAAAATGTGAAAAAATTGAAATTGCACTTAGAATTGAATAATTAATTAACGCAAACATTGAACCTATACATTATTATTAGTAATATTTTAGTCCTAAATAATGCGTATGCTTGTATTAGATTTTTCTCGAAGAGCACTTCATATTATTATGTCATAGAGAGGTGTTGGTTGCTTATCAAACACATATTTTTTTTGCATCTTTGAGTAAGAGATTTGTTTATGGTTATCACTCTGAAATTATGCACATGTGTAGAAGTGCAAAAAAAGTCTACATTGTCAAATAATAATTTTTATAGTTGGGTCGAAAGTCGATTCTCCTGTTTGGAAATGATAACATAACGGTTTAAAATCTATGTGGAACGATAGTGTGTGGAACAGGGAACATAAATATTCACACTCACACACTTTCATAATTCGAAGTGGCTCAATTGCTAAAATATCTCCATATTGAAAATGAGCATAAGTTTGTTTGCATATCACCCCTGCAACATCTGTATTTAATGATAATTCCATGTCTACCACCCAGTTTACATATGAAATTCTTTTGTCTTCACAATATTGTTCTACTTGTTGATAGTCGTTCTCTATCTACACACAACCGTGAATAGAATAAAATTTGAAAGCCATGTTTAGTTTTACATGAAACAATGTAACTAACCATTCAAATCTGGAGAATTAGAAATGCATATAAATTGTAAATACGATAAGTGCCCATGTTACCCTAAAAAAAGTTCTCCATTAATAGATTTTTCTCATATTATGTAAAATGTATCACATCTCTAGAATGTTAAAATGTAAACACGGTACCAATTAATAATAAATATTGCATATTTTGGTAGTCAATTTTCATAGAGATGTGAATAGAATTCATCATTAAATAAATTTTATTTTGTTATAAAGTTGATTTATCTTAATTTATATCTATGATTTTTAGGTTTATAGTTTTTAAAGTAGGGCATTCCTTGTGCATAGCTTTCATTGTGCATATAAATCTTTCTCTACACAATGAAGCTTTTATTTGTAACATCTCGATTATGACAACTTTGTAAAAGTAACTAAGCAGTAAAGTATTTTATTATCAATTGATTAAAAATTTTAAATATCACAGAATTAGGAAACAAAGGTCGTTAATTGATCAAAATTTGTAATGGCATAATCAAATCTTAACTCAGATGAATTGTAGTTAGTAATTGTATTCTTAATATATCTATGTCTCATATCTAAAACAATTTTCAAACGTTGATTTTCATTTTAATTAATAACACAATATCATATATAAAATAAAGTATCAAGGCATGTGTTTGAACATAAATAAAAGATGTTATCATAAAATAGATAGAGTCAAATATTTTTAAATGGAAAATAGTTACTATAGTTCAATTTGAAAATAGCAAATAGTTCAAAGCATGTTTAGATTCAAGACGTAGGCATTAAAAAAACTTTATCAACAATATGAGAACTATTTAATTTAATTTATATCTATGAAATTTAGGTTTGTAGTTTTTTAAATAGGACAATCCTTGTGCAGAGCTTTACTGTGTGAAAGAAGCTTTCTTTGGACATTGAAACTTTTCATTATAACCTATGGAGAATGATAACTTTGTACAAAGAACTAAGTAATAAAGTATTTTATTACCGATTGATTAAAAGTTTTAAATAACAAAAAAATAGCAAATGAATCTCAATAGGATCAAAACTATAATACCAAGATTTATTTCGTTTTATGAAGGAAGGGTGTGTCGAAAACATAATTAATCAATTAATATGCATAGGTATAGTTAAAGCAATATTTGGTTGTGCAAAATTTCATAGTGCAGATCAACAACAATGCAAAGTTTCTTCATATTTTTGTATTCCATGGAAATAAATTTGTGTAGTTCTAAAAAAATTGTGCTAGTATTCTATTATTAAGAGCTATATGTCTAAGAAATAAAACTATTGTCAAATGTTAAATTTCGTTTAAAGAAAAAACACAACACTAAATATAATAGAAAAGATCAAAGGATATCTTTGAAATTTATAGAAAACATTATCATAAAATTGATACAGAGTATGATTTAGTAACAATTACATTTAGAATAAAATGTCAATGACTATAGCCATAATTCCAATATGTATGAGATCATATTCAAAACATAATCATAAAAGACACAGTTGTTTCATAGAGCCAGAATTGTGCAAGGAAAACGATAAAGTAAATGCATTTGTTCTAGTGGAAACTGGGATTCTCCTTCCTTGAAAGGCATATGCAACAATAAAACAACAATTTGTATACAGTAGTTAGAAAATATCAACGTAACATAATCAACAAAGTTAAATTCTCTTATATTAGCTAACAGAAAGTCAAATTTTGAACAATTTGAAAATACTCACAGTATGCAAAATCATTTTTCATGTTTATGCTTCTATTAAATGTATTATGAGTCGATGACCCATTGAAAAAATGCGTTCATCATATTTTCAATGTATTCCCTATGAGGGGAAACTGTAATTTCAATTTTGACGGTTTTAGTGAAAATATATTTTTCAATATTCCTACCTTCATTTTCACCTTGGAAACCGAATAAAAGTGTTTCTTGTTTAATTTAGATCAAGTAATTATCCAAGTTTCAATGTTTTCGGTAGTCAAATTTATGATGATATAAAATCCACTGTCATTTTCTGTTTTATCTACTCCAATTTAGCTTGTAATATGTCACTTAAAATTAATTCAAAATCTTGCAAGATGTGCAAACCGTCTAAGTGTTTTATAATATTTATTGCCTTGAGATAGGAATCACCTCTCCTACTGCGAAAGTAACTACAGTCGTAATTGATATCCTCAAGTGTATTAATCCTCTCTGCCCATCCAACTTCCAATTTCTTCACTCGATCAACATTTGGAAGTTGTTGGTTTTTCTTTTCGATATAAAAGAGTATTTCTAGGTTCTTCCTAAGACTAACTAACTCATTATTAATGAATTTCCTATCCTCCTCAATATACCTGTTAACAAAATCCATAAATATCACCATTTTCTCTTGCAAACGCGTTAAATCAAAAACTACTTGTCATGCATCATCAATAATTTGTATTATTTTGCATATGTTGTCGATGATATGTGACTTCAATGCATTAAGAATATTTGTAGACTTGTTATATTTTGTGGTGTTGAAGTGGCAAAACTTGAGAACGAAGGTGGTTGTATTGCTAGTGGATTCCTTAACAGAGGAATTGGATTCACAATGTCTTGTAGTTCTTTTAATTTCCTTTTAAGTGTGATATTTTTTGTAGTAAATTTGGTAGCATACTAAATAACTACATAATTGGTAGATTGATGCAATACCATGAGCCCCATCATGTCAATGTAAAACATATCAATATCGAGTTTTTCTTGACGAACAAATTTTTTTATTTTTCAACTCTTACCTTTTCAACTCTCAATTTTTTGTTGCCCATGTCATACATTTCATTTTGTAATGCCACAGGGCGTTCATCAAAAATTATATCTTCTTCTACAATTTTCTCCATTATCTTCTGATTCTTTGCTAAATGAATAGTAACCCAGTTAGCTGGCATACTATTGTCATTTTCCACGTCTATATCCTGTTGAATTATTTCTTTACTTACGACACTTTTGGATTTGGATATTTTAATTTTATGCATTTGGTCTGGAAATAATTTCAAAATATTACCTTGCTCATCTCGGTGGCATGTTAGGTCACCAATAACTAGTTGTCTAGAACTAGGACTTTTTCTCTTTCCTACACTCATGAGCGAAGTTGCACCAGTAGCTGGCGTGGAAGTTGTTGATTGTTGTGTAAGATTTAGGGATTTTTGTTTTTGTCTTACTTCTCCAGTAATGTTTTTTTCTTGAACTACTCTTTGGCCATCCATTGTCGATATTTGATATTTTATTGTCTGTAAGTTTATAAACTATATGGTGTGTAAACGTATTTTGAATTAGACAAACTTTAGAGTTTTTATTTTCTTTCACATTATGAGATAAAAAAATTCCATTCATTCTTCGTTTGTATGAAATTTAGGTTATTAGGGAAAATAAAATGAAAATAGCATAGGAAAAAGAGAACGTAATAATAAATTAATAAAATGGAATGGGTGTTACATTTGATAGACTTAATAAGTTATAATGACTATTGCATGTGTTCAAACATTTTCTAGATTTTATGTGTTCATAAAGTCTGAAAAGAGCAAATAAAAATCCCTTAATAAATGTGCATAAAAATTAAAACATTGTAGAGAAAATTGTGAAGGAAATTGAGCAATTAAGAAAACGAGTTGTTGAATAATGTTGAGTTCACTCATTTGTGAGTCCAGGAAAATTTTCACTACTACAAATGTTTGTGTTTCCCTTATTTTCCATTGGAAGATTCAAATATATCTTGATTGATTGTATAAGTGAAAATAAATTCTTTCATTTATTTGGTACTTATATTTTTTTTCCAATATCGCGTAAATTCACAATTTTTTTGCTCTAGTACCAATTACCAGATGTTTCTACTCTTTGAGTGGAAACTACCACATACATCTCTCTTAATAAATAGAAATTGAAAATATCAAAGCCAACATTTATGGGAAGTAATGGAAATAAGTATCGATATTGAAAAACCATCTTTTCCCCTTACTGTGCATTTTTATATTTATTTAATATCATTTAAATGTATGTCATTACAAACAGAAATTGTTGATACAATATAAATTTGTTGTCTATCTGTGCTACATTTTGAAGGTTTTCCGGTGTATTTTTTACTTTAAATTCCTCAAAATCTGGCAATAATTTCTTGGAATCACGATTTTGGATTCAAATTTTTGCACAATTTGATTATCGCACGGGTTTTTGAAATGGATAAGTGCATATATGCAGTAATAAAGTTCATTTTAACCAACATAAAATAATATTTGTGATTATGATAATTAGATTTGAAATTTCCAGCAACAACTGTAAGTAATTGTAAATAGATATTATGTGCAAACGTGCTCAACTATTTCTATCACGAATTGATTTAGTTAGTGAGCTATCCCCCACCACTAAATCATTGGAAATTCAGTTTTTTTTTATACTGGAGTACAAAAAACGTTGAAGGAAACTTGATTTACGATCACTCTGATACATGATTTTCAAGATCATAATCCATTCTAGCTAACTTCCTACACATTTTCTCATGATTTCTGAAAAGGGTTTTCGTTTACTAAAGTTATTAATAATGACTTAATATTCCAATGCTAGCAGTTCTTACCACCATTTTTTCTTATATTCTACTGGATTCATATATTATTTATAAATTTATCAACACGTTTAACAGTTTTAATAAATAGAAATTGAAATTACCAAAGTGAACGTTAATAGTAGGTGGTAAAATAAATCTTGAAAGTCAAAAGTTATTTCCTTTCTTAATTCGCTAATGGTTATTATTTTAGTGTCATCAATATATGTGTACTAAATAGCAGGGATCTATGAAATAAAATAAATATGAGTTCATTATGATCATGTCCATTATTGTATATGTATTCAATACAATTGTACATAAATATCATGTTTAGATGTGATCACTTGACATTGACACAAAATGATTCCATGGCTTTGGGAATGTTCTACACCTAGCATCAGTTATCTCTAACCAATAATCAGTTAAATAGCAATGTCTAATATTCCGACTAGCTAAGAAGCAAAGCCACGAAAAAATAAAGCACATCACTAAAAATTGGCACACAAATTTCTCAACACAGTGGTTAGTAATTGAAATTCGAAGCTATTATTAATTAATGTAGATCCCAAATGTTGAGAGGAGGAAGAAATTCTTGCAAAATATGTTACTAAATAATAATTAAAAAATATATTTATGTATATATTATTTTGATAAATATTGAACAAATATTTTGACACAATCAAATATTTTTTGTACATGCATTTGTTGTCACATGTGCACAACCATATCTCGACAGCCACTTCCATATTAAATAACTTCCTTTGGTGGACATAGTCAAAGAAATGCGCACATGCTTCCTCTGAACATAACCTATATCATCTGGTAATCTTGAGGGAACAAAGACACCTTCACACAACTTTTTCCACACGCGATATTCATTAGATTCAATATTATTAAATAGTCATTGTTATAATTTGGTCATAAGTTAGTTCTCTTGCTTCAAAAATACAACATAATGGTTTCAAATATGTGTGGAAGGATGGTGTGTGGAACAAGGAACATAAACCTCTACACTCACATATTTCCATACTTCGACGTGGCATATCGCTATGTGTGTGATATTATTTGCAACACTCATTGACAACATAATAATATTATTTCAATATGTGTAGAAAAATATCCGCATAAGTACTTTTTTCAATGAACACTTCTCTTAGTGTAGCAAAATTGAGTTCTTTTGTGCTCAAGATATTAGCAATCAAGTGATTAAAGAATTAAGCATATGTGCAAGGTTGTATTATTGGAAATATTTTAAGGATAAATAATGCATATAAATTGACTATGAAACATCGTATGTTAGCTTTGAAATTTTCTGCGCTCAGTCTTCGCACTGAAACAAAGCTCCACACTCATGCACATTAACATTAAATCTATAAAATTTCACTAATTGAAAAGATATCTCATTTGAAATAAGATCATCCCAGTCGAATATTTGTTTGAATAACCCCCTCCACACACACACAACCATATTCACACAACTTATTTCTTATACACACAACCACTTCAACACAGATTCCTTTGGACAACCATTTTCGTACACGCATGAACACTTATGCACAAATTCCTCCATGCTACTAGTTGAAGCAGCTCTAAAGCTTTCATTGTGAAAACCTTCACACATTAGACAAGCCTATGCAAATTTTCTTCTACATAGCTGATGTTAATGTATACTTTAAAAATAACATAAATGCATATGTACGGAGATACAAAGAAGAATCCATTATGTGGAAGAAACTCTCAAGATTTCATTGTCTGAAGAGGTCGACAATAAAAATGAAGTCTTTTGTAAATTTTTTATATAGAAATAAATTTAAAATCAATTATGTTTTTGTGAAATAAACTTATTGTTTTAGCCCTAGAGTTAAAATGTATTATTATTCAAACATAATTCCATACATGCTTCATTTCGCACAATTTCACAACCATATGCAAATTCCCTTTCATATACCTACATTGTTGTGATGACAATCCCCTCGCAGACAAAGGCGATCTCTCTAGCCTTCTTGATGCTATCGTCCAGTCCTCTGATGAAGTCCTTGAATCCACGATCATTCACGCTCACTCCTCACTATTTTTGGCGTTCAAATACCTGTAGGAGATAAAGAGAAAATAACAAAAAAAATGATAGGATACATAGCATGCATCAAATACAAACTACCTAACAGATCAAGGATTATTAGACTACTTGCATAGATATATATACAAATATTAAAAGTGAAACATAATATGTATTATTAATATATAAAAGAGGAAGCATACAACTATGGCCTTGATGTTGGAGACCTCCCTTGGTGATGTCCAAGTCCAAATCGAGGATCTTCAAGCAATCCTTCTCCAAAGTGGTAATCTGGGCATTATCACAATATAGTGATGCAAAGGATTAATGATCAAGAAAGACCAACCATGTCTAACCAATAGTAGAAGGATGGGATTTAATTTATATACAGGGAGAAGGAGTTAGGGATCCATAAAAGAACGAGGAAGGCCCGATTCTCAAAGGAAAATCCCCTAATTATAAGATCAAGAGCTCGAGCATATCTCCACTGAATCATATCCAGCTCGTCGTTATGGAAGCTTCTAGTGTAGGAAGCTTCTCATCCATTAAAAAAAAATATTGCCAGAAGAGGATCGGCGCATTTTTTCCTATGAAAAGCGTGCCGGTAGTGCTAGGTCAAAATGTTGCAACATGCACTCAACACAAGCAGGAAACTAGAAAAGACCGCTAACCCATAAATTTAGGTTTTAAGTTGAGCTTATTTAGAAAATATTCAAGGAAAATATCTGTCGGTATTCAAGGGATATCTTGATGTATTCCCCATGGTGGATATACTACACAGTTTTCAGCTTAGGGAACTTTAGTATCAGAGACATGAAGTGAACGCAGTGACAAATTACTATGTAATAAACTCCCCCTAGAGCATGAAGGTAGAATAGGGAGTGATGAGTGAAATGATTTACGAACCAGGGAAAGGATTTAGAATACTTCCAAGGGACCTTCCAAATCAAATACAATAAAATATGTGACATCTCTGCTATAAACATACCTAATAAAATATATTTGAATAGGCATCAGATAACACATGAACCCACGACATGGTTGTGGCCATCCATCTGAAAGAGATCATCGAAATGGATCCACAGTATGGTCACAGCCATCCATATATAAAGGATCATATGTACAATCATGAATACTGAATAACTCCACACATCCTGGATAATAATAGATGTGATCTAGGATCTTCGTCTCTATCTATATCTACCCACTGTATGGATCTAGCCATGTGAATAGACATGCTGATGTTGAACATGCTAGAAACCACCTGATTACCGGTCAATGATGTAAACTGTTAACATGCACAAGAGAAACCACCAATAATGGCGATGATCCTCAAGGCACAAAAACACAATCTAAAAGTGTGAATGAATGATTTGAATTCGGACACTTGCGGAATCACCCGATCGAAGGCCAATGATGTGAACTTGTCATAGAACACGAAGAAATTTCCATTGAGTCATGCAAGCTACAAGGTAATGAAAAGGAGTTTCTAAATCATCTTCCTGGATAATGAGCTGAAGTTGATAGGAAGTGATCTGTCGAAGGAGGGCCATAATGATTCCCACATATTGACATGAAACAAAGGATTTCTCAAGATGATATGATTTATTTAGGGTTTTTGCAGAGAGGGTCAAAGAAGCAGAGGATGTTTGACTTTTACAGAGGACTTGTCTTGAACATATCAGCGACATCACTCTGAAGTGTGGCAGCATTTGATTCAAAATGGGATCAGAGGTCGATGAAAAAATGAAGATAAGATAAGATGAAAATGGATTTCCCAAATTGAGGAAGGCAAGGGACGAATGGAAGATATCCCGAACCCAACACGAAATGTAGACAAGTGTCACATTCAAGAGTGACATGCTACCTCAAAACACATGGGAAGTTTCACTTTCAATTTTCACCCGTTATTGCTGATGAGTACCTATTTATTTTTTATAGAAATATTGAAGAGGATAGCATATGCTTAGCGTATAAAGTTCATTCTTTGAATGAATACATCCTACTAATTTTAACGAGCCCTACGAAGGAGTAACTCAGTCTCGTCATAGTGACAAATCCTTCATCTTTAAGTTTTACGAGTTCAACGTAGGGGAAACTCGGTATCTTTTTCATATTTAGCGAGTTTGAAAAAAAGATGAAAAATAAAACTCCAAAAGTTCCATTTTCATAAATCGTCCCTCGAATCTGAAAAGGTATAAAACAACATCTGAGAGAACCTCTTGACCATGTTCGATCAAGGTATTCCTTTTTTGTAAATATCCAAAATCAGGTTGAAAATGGAGTAAACATATACTGAGACGACGTCAATTCATTTAATTTAACGAGTTCAAATTTACAAGTACTCAACGATCTTTTCATGCTTCGAGAGTTGGAAAAGAGCTTAAAGTTGACTCTTACTAGAGGACCAAATGGTATAAAGGGGAGAAATTGGTTTCAGCTATGATGGAACTCCTCAAAGCATGTAAATTTCAAGAGGCAACGACAAACAACATGATAGGATACATAGCATGCATAAAATACAAACTACCTAACAGATCAAGGAGTATTAGGCTACTTGCATAGATATCTAGACAAATATGGAAAGTGAAACATCATATGTAGTATTAATGTATAAAGTAGGAAGAATACAACTGTGTTCTTGATGTTTGATACCTCCCTTTGGTGATGTCCAAGTATGAACTGAGGCTCTTCAAGCAATCCTTCTCCCAAGTGGCAATTTGGGCATTATCACAGTATATGGATGCGAAGGATTAATGATCAGGCAAGACAAACCATGTATAACCAGTAGTGGAAGGATGAGATTCAATTTATAGGTAGGGAGAAGGAGTTAGGGATCCATAAAAAAATGAGGAAGGCCCATTTCTCAAGGGAAAATCCCCTAATGATAAGATCAAGAGCTCCAAATGAGAGAGCTCGAGCATATCTCCACCGAACCATATCCATCTCACCGTTCTGGAAGCTTCTAGTGTAGGAAGCTTATCCTCCATTTGAGGGAATACTACCCAAAGAGGATCAACGTGGTTTTTCCTATCAAAAGCATGCTAGAAGTGCTAGGTCAAAATTCTCCAACATGCCATCGACATGGGAAAACAACTAGAAAAGAGCACTGACCCATAAATTTAGGTTTTAAGTTGAGTTTCTTTAGAATATCTTCAAGCCAACTTTTTGTTGGTCTTCAAGGGATATCTTGGTGTGTTCTCCATGGTGGATATACTGCACAGATGTCATCTTAGGGCACTTCAGGATCAGGGACAAGAATTGAACGGGGTGACAAACTACTGTGTAACATACATATGTAAAAGTTTTAAATGAAAAGTACTCTAAAATTAATAACATATTTGTCGAATAAACTCATATATGCACTCTAATTCTCCTGCACATACTTCGTCTCCTGCATATGTTTAAAAAAAAATATTCTCTACAAAATAAAGTCATATTTTCACTTCGATTCTTTGGAACAAATGTGCATAGTCGATGAATTAATGTTGAGAGGACGCGTATTTACTCGCGACAATGTTTTATATTAATCAATGCATTTTATATTAATAAAAGGATACATATTGAAATGTTTAAAACATGAATACTAGATATGATTGATTGTTTTAATACGCTTTATAAATCAATATTAGCATAATGTTTTATTGATATCCTAAAACTCATTCTATTTTAGTTAACTAAATCTCTTGTGCCAATACGATCTTAATGTTAATATTGGAAAGATGGGTATGCGGAAGCAAGGAAGCATGCACAAAGTAAACCGAGAGATGAAAATTTAACATTACCCTTTATTATTTGTTTGAATAATTTAACTATTTTTTAATTAATTTTATGGTTTATTAGATCATTGAAATATGGTTTAATATTATAATTGGCAATGTTTAAATCTATGGAACTATGCAACAATGATTTCTTTGCATGCTCTCAAAATCATTTTATTTTGCATCAAGTACTCTTCACTTTGTATTTTTTATCGAAACATGTACGAAAGTGTAGAGATAATTTTGGATGAAAAGAGTAAGTGCAGAACGATCAAAGCCACTAATAGTATCGAATCTGATTTATCAATTTTGGTGTTGCATATTGTAGTTGTTTTTAGCGTAATTTAATATTCATGTTTATAACATATTATAGCTTGTAATGATTATAATGATGGCAAGAAATGTACAAATTGTTGGAATAATTCTCTACATTCCCAATGTAAAAACTTTTTATTCGTGCTTAGAATGCAAGATTTAATTAATTCTGAGTACTATTATTAATATCCATTCATTAAATCCGTACACAAAAATGTTATCGCATCTATTATTTCTACTTGAAAATATAACAATAAGGTCAAATATATCGATGTTATAAAATACTCTTTTTGATATCCATTCGGTGAATTCAAGTATATATGTTTCTTTTAAAATGATTTTATTTAGTACTCAATTGAGTCATCCTTGATTAGAGAAAAATCTATGGGTTTCAGCTAGAAGTGTTGTTGGTGCTAGTGCTAGTGTGCCTCTTGCTACTGTAGCTGGTGCTATTAATGAGTAGCTATGTATCTATGCATCACCAGTGAGAGAATTTAGTCATAAATGAAGGCATGTGGAGGAAGTACAGTTAACAAGTTATAGATTAGGTTGAAGAAAAAATGGTGCTTATGCGAATGGACTTGTTTTTATTCCTTGAATCATAGATTGAGCATATTTCCCATAATATCTATCGATTAAACAGTTTGAGACTCATTTATATTATGTTGTGGTAATATGGATATGGATGGTCAAATTTCTTGGGTTTTTGGTTGTAGGGTATTGTTTGGTGTTAACTTCTTGAAAAAATTTGTTTGGAGGTGGTTATGTGTGTACAATACTAGTGGTTAATTTATTATTATTCAACTATGTGAAGTGCATAGGTTCATACAATGAAATATCGAGAGCTTTTTGCACAGTATGGATTTTCTGTGCAGTTCTGCACATATGCATTTGTGTTACGTTGATTTTTTTTAATTATTATTTATGAACGTATTTCGCAAGTACAAAAATAGCTATGTGAAGGAAGTTGTGAGGGAATTTTTATTTGAAGCTGGTTCTCTGGAGGAAACGTGCATGGAGAAAAATGCATGTGCATAAATATAAAGAGATATTCATATGCCACATTTGCAAACTTCGATAAACATGCCCCAGTTAAAATATCAATTATAGCTACAATGTTCAATTTCAGAATTTCTAATGTCTAAACCATTTGGAATAGTAATCTTTTGCAATATTATTTTGATACTCATGTTTTTTTATACTAGAGCTTCATTCTACAAAACTCACATTGTAACCTTAACAAAATGAAATTATTATTATTTATCTAAAGAAATTAATTCATTCGATACTGAATAATACAAGTCTAATGGATGAATGTGCAATTATCTAATCCAGAATTGACAAATGGAAAAAAAATTACATTGTGAATGTTCTGAATACACATTAGTTCAATGAATAAATGGCAAAAAAGACTTGTATTTATTGACATAAGAGCTCTAGTTAATCAAAATAAAACAAAATCTATGATATTAATAAAATAGTATCATCATATTCATTTCTAAAGCGTGTGAAATGTATCAATAATGAGAGTAATCGTATCAATTGGACTATTTCGAATTGGAATTTAAGTAAAACATATATGATTTAAAGTAACCAATTCTACACTAGTATTTTCTTATTAAAGATGAGGGAAATCAAAACTAGAAAAATTGATGACGACCATTGGTTAATGAATACCATTAAAAGTGATAGTAGCTAAATTTCATTTCATATATGCTTTGTCCAATTATAGCAGGATTAACACGGTTGCGGGTACTTTTGCAAAAAGACGAGGGGCGAGGGGGTTAAAATAAAAAGCTTTCATTATGTGGAGTACAAAATGATTTCAAACATTAGATGTCAATTCCTATTGCCTATGAAAGAAAATGGTTAATGTTCATTTTCTATAGTGTACAGATAAGACAACATAGTGATTTCTAATGATTGGACAAAGCTATCTGGCAATATTCAAACTAAAATTGGACTTTCTTATGTGTTTGTCATTAATTAAATTATGTTTTTAATTTCTGTGACAAAGAAGGGTTTTGTAGTAAAACGAATGTGTAAAACAATACCGAAAACAATTACAGTAGCAATAATTGGATCCAAATTCAAATGCTAATTGCCACAGCTAACATAGTCACCGATCAAATGAAAAAATTACCCAGTACCCGTTTTTTTGAGGTAGCAAAAAAAGCACTTGATTTTGAAAAGTGATGATGCAGAATCACCCTTTTGTTTTTTGGAGCATAGTTTTGGCACTTTAAATTTTCTTATGATTTTTTTTTTTCAATGTCATTATTTTTATGTCGATTTCGAAAAATTGTGATGCAAAATTACTTCTTTTTTTTAGCATATTTTTGGAACTTTAAATTTTCTTTGATTTTTTTTTTTAGATGTCATGATTTTCATGTTGATTTTGAAAAGTGGTGATTTTTTATTTATCAAGTATGAACATTTGTTTTAAAACAATAGTGATTTTCATGCTAATTTTGAAAAGTTTTGATGCAGCATCAATAATTTTTGTTTAGAGTGGTGATTTTCATCTTGGTAATAAAACATAAAAATAAAATAAAAAGACATGACAAAAAAAAATCAAATATAAAAAACAATTAAAAAATTAAAAATTAAAAAAAAAACAAAAAAATTCAAAAAATAAATAAATAAATAAAATACATAATTTAAAGAAAAAAAATATTGACAAAAAAAATCAACAGCATAATTAAAAAAAATGAAAAAATTAATTAATTAAAATAAAAAGTTTAAAATAATTAAAATAGAATAGACAAAATACTAAAATAAAAAATAATTTAAATTTGGAAATTTAAATTTAAAAAAATAATAATAATAATTAATTTTTTAATTTAAATAGAAAATTTAAACTATATATATATATATATATATATATATATATATATATATATATATATATATATATAACATAATTCATTTTTTTAATTAATAGCGTATAAAAATAAAAAGAATTCACAAACAAAACAAACAAAAAAAAAACATTTTTAAAATATAAATTTCAAGAAAATAATAATAATAATATTAAATAAAAAAAGAAATACATTTAAAATTATAAATTAAATTTAAAAAATAAATAATAAATAAAATTTAAACAAAAAAGTTCATCAAAAAAAAATTAATTAAAGAATTCGGTCGCACTAGGAACGCGGAGCTCGGTCGGCAGGGTGCGAGAGAGTTGCAGGTCAAGCCATGCGGCCCCTAAGACAGCCAACTTCTTTAATTTAAATTTTTTTTTTTTTTTAAGTTCTTTTATTTTTAATTTAAATTTTGTTGGAAAATTTTTTTACTACTTTTTAAATTTAATTTATACTTTTTATTTTTTTTTAATTTTAATATTAAAATTGTTTTTTTTTTAAATAGATTTTTTTTTTTTTAATGTGTTATATATATATATATATATATATATATATATATATTTCAATTTTTATTGAAATTTTTCAGTTTTTTTAAATTTAATTTTTTATTTTACTTTTCTTTTTTATTTTTATTTTAATTTTTATTATTTTTTATTTTAATATTTTTTTACTTTTACTTTTTTTTTTTTTTTTTTTTTTAAGTATTTGGTTCTTTTTATTATTAATTATTTTTTTATAACTTAAAAAGCAAAACAAATAATTTGTTTGGGTTAATTTTTATATTTTTTGGGTTAGATTATGTGTGTTTTTTTTTTTTTTTTTTTTTAGTGATATTTTCATAAAGGTGATATTTTATCTTTAATATCATTCTTGGTTTTTTAGGCTTTTCGGAGACATGATATTTTATCTTTAATACCATGCGTAAAAATTGTTGGAATTTTAAGACTTTTGATATTTTATCTTTAATGTCATGTTTATCGTTGAAATTTTAAGGTTTTTGAGGATCATGATATTTTATCTTTAATGTCATTATTAAAACTTGTTGACAATTTTCCACGAAAACAAAAAGACATTATTTCAACATCAACACTTTTCATTTTCAAGGTGTTTTTTGAAAACAAAAAATTGACAACGTTATTCCAACATCAACACTTTTTGTTTTCAAGGTCGACATTATTCCAACATCAACACGTTTCGTTTTCAGGTTGTTTTTTGCACACAAAAAATTAGCGATGTTATTCCAGCATCAACATTTTTCATTTTCAGGTTGTTTTTTGCACAAAAAAAATGGCTTTTATATCCAATTTTTAAAAATATTGAAAATTTACCCCGAAAAAAAAAAAAAAAAAAAAAGGTTATTCCAGAATACAACTTTTCGTTTTCGAGTTGGTTTTTCATGGTTTTTTTATGTTTATTTTGTTAGATTTCTCGTTTTGTGTTAATAGTTCTCGTTTCATCGGTAACTTTGTTAACTATAATTAAAATAAACATTAGATACATAACAAATTTCTAACAATCACAAACAATTATTGAATATTCATTTTCATTTTGATTGAAAAAAGAGAAATCATCTTCAAATTTGCACAAAGGAATAAATTTTTAACAATGAGGTATACAATTTGAGTGACAGTAATACTATGTAGCTACTCGTAATATATATTCTTCCCATAGTGAGAATTTTTCTAATATCACAGTTCACTAGCATATTCACAACTTACATTTCAGTTTTTGTGTCTCTTTAACTTTATGCACCTTCATTTCGAAAAAATAGAAAGAATTGTTCTACACTCAATTAAATACATATAATAAATGATAATTTAAGTTTGAAATAAAACTATGTGGAAAAAAACCATGTGCAAATGTTAACCGCCTTGGAAATTTTGGGTACAAAAAATAGCACTCGATTTATAAAGAGTTTATCAAAATCTTAATACCTAAACACAAAAGTAAATGACTTAGACTCCCCTGAACCATTCTATGAAAAAAAACATTTGCAATCAAAAGTAAAAGATACATATAGAGATTGACTCAATTCATAATAAAATATATAAAAAACTGAAGATTTAATCACTAATAAATAAGAAAGTGAATATTCCAAGACTGAAGAAAACTTACAGTATGTAAAATCATATGTCCTAATTGTTTGACGGTTAACTATTTTTCAAATTTGTTTCTTCTTGAAGCAACTTCTTTAACTTTTCCTATATGAAAATTTTCATAGGAGAAATAATAATTTGTAGTTTAACACTTTGACTGAATACCTCCTTCTCAATTTCCCTAGCTTCTCTTTTCAATTCAAAAACTAAAGTAGAGTTCTATTTCTTAACACTAACAAAGCTAATTAGCCATTCCCTATTTTCATGTATACTAAAATTAGTGATATCATCAAATTATATTGTTGTTGATTTTTTTGGCTTATCCAATACAAATGTTAATGTTTCTCTTGAAAATAATCTAGAGTGACATTTGATATGTGGACCATTCATATTCTACACAATCTATATGGATTTGACGTATGCATTTGGTGTTCTATTCTCTATGATTTCATATTCAGGAAAAAAAAAAAATCTCTATTCTTTTGAGTCTCTAAGACCATGGAGACTTGATTTTCTTCATTCGATTAGTATTCGGAGGTTCATGTCATTTTTTCTCTGCATCAGACAGTAAATCCAGTCTCTAGTTGAAAGAAGATAAGTCATTATTCACAAAATACCTGTTTGCTTTGATATCAAGTTGAATGCATTCAAAAAATGACTTAGTTCTTTGTGTCGAATGCTCCATATCAGAATCTGATTTCCATGCATGTTCAATGATTTTCAATCATTGGCATATATTTTTGATAATATATGTTTTCACCACATTAAGGAAATTGATAGATTTAACAAATATATACAATATGTTACAAGTATTAACTATTAGCACTATTATTCATATCACCAATTGATTCATCAACAAAGGACTAGGATTTATAACATATTCTAGGTCCTTTGTTATTGTTTTTAATCTTGAGTTTTCTACTTGTTGACTAAGAGAGTGGCAAACATGCTCCGAGTAACTTGATGTAGCTCCATGACCAATGTGGGCACAAATCTAGAAAAATCAACATCCATTTTTGTTTGGTCTAAAACGTTATTGTTGTGAAGCTTTATCTTCTCAATCTTCATTTTTTTACTATTATTTTCATACTTTTCATTTTGCAATGTGACATAACCATCATAAAAAATGATAGATTCCTCGGAAATTTGCGTCATTGTTTCCTTATTTTCTACAAAAAAACCACTAATCCATTAAGGTAACATAACATTGTAAACTTATTCAACACTTCCTCTTTTCATAGCACTTGTGGAATTGGTAGATTCAACAATATACACTTCTTATGAAATAAAATAAAATTAGCCTCTTTGTAATTCCCGCTACATGATATTTTTCATGAATCAATTTCGTATTTGTCGTATATTTTTTCCTATTTTCACTTGACGATGAACTCGCATTAGTATAATTTATCCAAAATACAAATTTCTCTACAAAAGTATTGATACCTGATTCTTCGGTAATTCTTTCAGCATTTATGATTAGCCCTTGATTTCAATGAGTATTTATGCAACGTGGAGATTGATCTTCAGAAGTACTGATACTTGATTCTTTGATTATTTCTTTAGCACATTAGACAAATTTTGAGGTCAAAAATCGACCTAAAAACAAATATTTACAACAAAAATCAACTTCATAAGAAGCAAAAAGACTCAATATGATGAATTCAACCATGGGGGATGATTCACCAATTTTGAAGTAAAAAGGTAAAGAGATTTAAAAAAAACAAAAAAAAACTACATTGTCAACTCATATTTTTAACTTATCTCCCTATTTTTTACTCAAGTTCAAATTAGGAGTACTCATGAGATGCAGAATTTAATTTTGCATCTAATTAAACTCATGTTGCAAATTTCAATGGACCCTACTATGAAAAAATTGAGAAATACATGAAAAAACATGATCACAATAACATTTTCTCATGTATTTCACTTTTTTTTCGTGTGGTAAGGTCCATTGAAAGTATGCAACATGGGTACTCCTTTTATGAAAAAATAAATTCTACATCCAACAAGTGTTGCTGCTCAAAATTTGAGTAAAATTATAGGGAGATAAGTTGAAAATATGAGTTGAAAAATTCATTTTTTTCTCTCCAAAACTTGATGAGGTAATCTGATCTTATTTTATTATTTCCACTATTCTTTAATAATATTCCTTAAGAGGTAGGCCCATTTTAGACCTCAAAATTTCTCTAATGAACTATGATTATTCATTGATCTTTTGTCGATGCATTTTGACATTCTTTGCTTTGTTGTCTAATTTCCAGAAACAAGGCTATGTATCCAATTGTTCCCAAGTGTGTGCCAAATAGACCCTCCTCATCGAAGTATTTAATTTCTTAAGCTTCACTTAAGTGAAAAACATGAAAAATATCTCTGAGATGTAACATGAGCCACAATTTTCAATTTGATTTATCCAATAGTAAACGAAAAAGAAATGAATTGTTTTCTATTTTTTCTTTGAAATATACTTAGCCAGCCAAGGTATTTCCTATAGAATTTAGCAACAAAATACATGTCTATAACAAAATTTGGTAATAGCAATGGATTACCTTGAAATCCATATATTTAAATTAGCGTATTATTTTTTCTTTCTTCATGCATATATTCTCCCCATACGAAAACTTGTTCCTATCTAAATATATGATGAGTTTGTCGTCCAATTATTATGCAATTGACTTGTTTTTGTATTAGAAAAATTTTTAAAGAAGAATTATTCTTCCATAGTATAGGATACCAAAATTTCATTAGTTCTTGATTCACATTAAATTTAAGATTATATGGAAAACTGTGAAAGCCATCTATAGAAATCAAAGCTATTATTAGATACGCCATCCTGAAAAACTTATTGGTCTTGGATAAATTGGTTAATTAAGAATCTAATTCATTATAAATGATATCAACCCCATAAAATACACAATCATTTTTCTATGTGTGATAAATCATATAGAGAATTCATTTTGGAATACTTGTTATAGTTTCTTGGCCCATGACACGTTCACAAAGCCAATAATAGTCCTTAAACAGTTGTTTAAAGAAAGACATTTCCAGAATAGAAATATTGTAAGGAACTTTGTAACTTGGAGAAAAGAAATCCCCAACAACATTAGCCTCACTTACTTTTGAAATCGTGAAATTATTTTCTTTGGATAATGCCAAGTGAATATTAGTTTCTGGTAACTTGAATATTGGTTTGAATTTTTCCCCATTCAAATGAATCCTCTTCATTGGGAGCATAATTGTTCTTGTTTCTGAATAAAAAATGTTTATGAAAAAATGAACAATTTCCATGAAATCAAAAACTATTGGCACACATGTAGCATTTGCTAATCCACTGGTCCAAATATTATTATTGTTCTTCTCTTCTATTTGTAGATTCACACAACTCTCATATATAATGACCAATGGAATTTCTCATCGACACGACAAAGTTAATTAACGGTATTAGTGAAAATAGATTATGTGTTTTATGTTCTAAACATGTTCATTTCGTCGCTGAAAACACTTTCTGAATCAATAATGTTCTCAATAATATTGAGCTACACATTTTTTTCGATTCTATATATATTCATCAATTCTTACTTTTCCAAACATGAAATCGGCTCTGACTGTTGCAACTGTCAAATCTATTACACAGAGCATTTTTCAATAAAAAAAAAAAATAGAGATACCAATGCTAATGCTTACAAAAACTAGTGCAAATTTACCTCGAAGCTCCAAAACCATCTTGTCATTTTATTGGGCATCTTGCTTCTGTGTTACTATAAGTTCTTTGCAATAATGGAAGCTAGCTCATGAACCATTGATAATAATTCTCGCTGAAAAAAGGCATTCCAAGTTATGCCTATTACGAGACTACAAGTCCATGTAGCTGGTGCCCACTACTTTGTCATTTTTTTCTTTGAATTGCAAATAATCTAACACACATATTTGACAATTTTCATAGATACATGCAGTTTGGCCAATCATTGTGAATTGCTTCGCTCTCTTATCTGCTAACCTAAATAAGGGATGGTTTAAAATTAATGGAATTTTTAAAAATGTTCGATAACTTATGGGAAATGTTTCATGCAAGATGGAAATATGCGGAGAAAATATTCAAAGTAGCGATTATGTATGGAGAAATGAAGATACAAAAAATACCATAACACTTCCACACATTTGCAAGTTCCGCACAATGTTTGTGCATTTTTCATATCTTCTGCAATTGTGCAATTAGTAATTAGCTTAAGTTATAATAATTCAAATAAAAAATATGAAGTTCCAAATACTGGAAATGATTCATGCAATCTACAATTTTTATTTCCTTTCAACAATTAAATTAATTAGTTTTTCATTTTGGACTCAGCGTGTGAAAAAACAAACAAATATATCATTGTAGTTTATACAAAAATAGGTAAAATTTACAAAAGTATATTGCACTCCATTTATAATTGCCTATAAAATTTATTTCTTCGAAAAAAAAAGTATAGAGTTTTTAGTGTTACAATCACTCAAATTATAAAAAACCATGAACTACATCATGGTCACTCTAGTATGAATGTGAAATATGAAAATGACATTGCCGAAGAGGGAAATTTGTCCAAATGTAATCAATAATTTTCTTATTCCTAGAAATAAAATTCCTCATTATTTCTTGTTACTTCTCGCACCATATATACTCTAATAGTTGTTTACTTCTTTTTCTATTTGAATTAATTTCAATATTGAAATATCCAATAAGTATAAAAATGTAATCATCAAGTGTGAATTGTGCCCTCTCTATTTCTATTTCTTCAATGATTTCAAAAAAAGATACAAGTGGAGAAACATATAGATTTATTATGCATATCCGACATTGGAAATATAATTTTTCCAAAAGAATTTTGATTATGTTATTGCAATTTTTTTCCCTTTATACGATTTCTATGTTTCTTGTATGCCAGCATTCCATGAAGACAATTTGATATGCTGAAATTGAATTTACGAAATTCAGTGTTGGATGGTGGAAATTTAAATGTGTTTCCTAGATACAGAGAATCATAGTATTAATTAAATCTTCATCTCACACAATTTCATTCACATGAGCATGTAGACTTCACAGATTCAAACTTGCAATTGTTAAAGTATTTGTAATTGCTATCAACTTCTCTATGTACCCCGATTTCCATGATGCTTTATTTCTTAAGCGTTTCATTTCTTCTAATACTTTTTTATTTACACAACATTTATTTTTGTGTTTTTTGAAGAAGATACAAAAATTCCACCGTTCTAAGATGTGGCGGTACTGTGTAAACTAGTCCATGTGTCAATATGCCACTTGGATCATATGCAAGTCCACTCAACATTAAAACCTGTGATCGGTGAATTGTTCTAGCGCAAGGCACTTGTATCAGAAACTTTTTGTGCACTACATGTCATTGGTTTTGAAACACACAATCTTGGAGCCCAATCAGATGAAACGTTTCCATCATACATTTATTGACACTTGTTTCTTTAAAGCTTACTGATATCTAGATTTACAAAACTTATCCATAACACTTCAACATTATTGCTATTTTTCATATATTTTTTTCATATTCCATCAAATTCATTAACGAGGCCATATTTTTTATTATAATTCCCTACATATGGCTCAAGAATAAATTTCATTTGATAAGGATTCTTTATAGTAATCTCATTGTCTTCTCATATGCAACAAATCCTATTTCGTTGTTGTGAGATTCTCCAATTGCATCAAAAACTATTAGCTCTTCATTTACATGTGGCAACATTTTTTTGTTATGTCTCTGTACATCCTTGTTTTTTTAAAATAGGTATGGAAACAATGGATTTAGTGGAGAAATCCTATAAAAATTATCCTTTATATATTTTACGTCTTCATCAGATTGTTGAATCACTCACATTTTGTTAAGTATTTCAATGAATTGGTTATATTTTTATGAAATGTCGCACACAATTGATAGAATTTGACTTTATATTTATAGAAATCATGTGCTATATTTTTTCCTACTAAAATTGATTGCTCAAAAATCAAAATCTTTGATCAGATGCGGTTGGAACAAGCCACATGAAAAATTAACATCAATATTTCCTAAATAAGCCAAAGGAGTATGATTAATTTCACATAATAATTTTTCAATGTGGTACAATAATGTTGAACCTATCAAAGATGCCTCATGAATCAACATAATGTGAAGTTGTTCACAATGTTTTTTCAATGTGTCTAGTTTTTCACCTTTAAGCTAAATATATCTTGATTTGTTAAATGGTAAAAGGAATGTATAATGTAATGTTATACCACTTGCATTGAACTCTTCCCTGAATTTATATTTGTGATGATTCCTGTCAATTGAGTTGGGTCATATATGAACATGTTGTTGTACAAGAGAACTAGAGATTATAATATTTATATAACAGTAAATGTTTTTCCAATGCCCGCACCACCTATTACAAGTACATACACTGGGTCATTTGGATTTTTTTTCTCATCCACTATTTCTTTCACTATATTTTCCTATTTTGGGTTAAGCATTTTCATGATTTCATATAATTATGTTTCTTCTCGTACTTGTGGTTGTTGTACATGTTGATAACGTCTCTCATGAATTGATTTTGTATTCCTATCCTTTTGCAAATATTGAAAATATGACTCGATATCGTATTCCTGATAACATTTTTCACTCTCTATTTCTTCACATGGAGGTAAATTTCTTTCAAACAATTTTCTCTCTTTGATTTCAAGCTCAACAACTATGCTTTCAATATCAATCCATATTGGCATTATTTTGTTCGTGAATGTTTGTTCGTTACATTTTATGATTTTACCAAATACGAAATATGCATTCTCCCAACTCTAATATTGTTCTTTAAATATGTTCTTATCAGTACGATATGGGACATACAACATTAATCATTCTTTCTTATATTTATCAACATCAATATGTTCATCATACTTTATTTACCTTATAACATATGGTCTCTCAACACATCCTCTTTTTTCCCCTTGTAGTGTATAACACGATGGAAATTTCAATAAACATACATGTTTGATGTTTTCTATTTGATTCACATAGCAATCCATAACTTATAAACATGCTATGTTTTCTGAATCATATGATTCACAATCTAGGTCTTTTGGTTTCTTTAGTAAAAACATTTAATCATTTATTGATGAAGTATTAATAAATATACATTTTCGTGAACTATTATTTAGTGGAATTGACAATACTATATATACAACTTGTTGTGCAGACATTTTTTTTAAGTTCAATAAATATTTTCAAAGTCTCACAATTTTTTCTATGATATCCCCATCATTTTTTTCACACTCACT
Organism: Pinus albicaulis; assembly: GCA_034641835.2. Classification (NCBI taxonomy): domain Eukaryota; kingdom Viridiplantae; phylum Streptophyta; class Pinopsida; order Pinales; family Pinaceae; genus Pinus; species Pinus albicaulis. The sequence goes on from CM076572.1 coordinate 530,007,734, forward strand.
TTGCACACATTTACACATCGATGTCATTATTTTATCTAACTTTGTCATATATGAAATATGATAAAATATTTTTAGCACATGATTCAAATACAAATTGAGCATCGGTATTTGTGCCCCATTTTAACAAAATATGTCGAGAAAAGTTATTATTCCATATGACTATTGGTTCTCTTTTCAACAAAATTGTTCTTCGTTTCAAAGTACACTGAATTGCATGGATATTATCGAATTCGATTATGCCTATTTTTACCAAATTTATGTGTCTCATTGAATTTTCCATATGCTCTAGTGCATCAAATATCACTCTTGATTTTGCCTTTGTTTTTTCATTTTTAAATTCCAAAGGATCATGTATTTGTGTTCTTGGAATTGGTGGTATTGGAAAATTGAACCTACAATGCATTTGTTTTCCTTTCCTACAAGTGCTTGTGTGATGATGATATTGAATAATTTTCAAATTTGTAGGTATTTTAGTTGAATCACAGTACAAGTACTTATCAATGAAATTTTCAATATTAGTATTCGTTCTTTATGGGAGAATTTTTTATCCATATCAATCCATTTTCATGTTGGATTCCTCGATTTTGGAATTTTTTTACAAAGAAATAGTCAACGACATCACGAAAGCACTTGGACTTATGTGAAACTAATTGGTGTACAACATTCATTTTTCTTATGTAATATCATACACAAGTAATGTGGTCATTTCTTATCAAGGTATCAATAGCATCTTCATCTACTTCATTTTCAATCAACGATTTTTTTTCTCCATGTATTTGTTGCAAATCCTTTATTAAAGGCTCCCAGATGCATTCAACATTGCTAAATGAAACATAGAAAGTGGGTGGACCTAACTATTAGATCATTTCATATAATTTATTTTGAAAATGTGAAAATTAGTTCGGCAATGTCCATATCCGTCTAAGATCCATATAAGCAATGTTGAATGCAAAAATGTGTTTCAAATTTACCCTTGGTTTAATGTTTTTAGCTATTAGTTTCTTTCCTTTTAATTTTCATTTTATTATACAAATCCAAATACAACTAAATACTTGATTGCAGATAATTCACACTGCCTTGTAAAACAAATTCAATATGTGATACGTAAAATCATGATCTTGATGTAAAACTTCCCACCTAGCAATATTGTGATATGTAAAGTTTCTCAAAACATTGTCTAATTGTTTTTTCCATAAAATAGTGTGAGAAAGCTCATCTCTTCTGAATATTCATCTCTAAATATTCCCAAAGGCCTATAAACTTCACCCGAAGCAATGTTTATTTTAATATTACAAAGATCATAAATATTATACAAATCACTAAGTCCATGTAATAATGCCTTGCTACCAGATCTTGATCACAATAATTATTATAATCATTGTTTTTTTATCTACATCTATCTCACATGCATATGCATATTGCTTTTTATTAAATACTTGTTTCCACTTTTCCTTTATTCTTAGATTCTCTAGTCTATAGAGTGGATTTTTACACAATCGTCTCAATTCATTCATGAATTTATGAACATGTATTCCCCCAACAACAAATATAATTTTACATTATAAACATATTTTAATTACCACAACCACATTACTATATTTATTTACGTCACAAGGAAGTGCATTTTGAATTTGAGATATGTTAGCTAGTACATTGATTAGTCCACCAGTCAATGTCGATTCTTGTTTTCTAAAAATTTGTCCAAGTTCCTGTATTTGCAAAAATAGTAATTGTAATGATATCATTCTTTCCTCTAATTCATAAAGTTCTATTAGTATGGAAATTTTTTTGTTACAACAAATTCACTCTAGAACTACAAAGTTGATAACTTTGTCAATGTCTAGTGCCTTTCTGCATTTTTTACATACGTACTTAATTTTAGACACATTGTTGATTTAATTTTCTATGACATCTCCTTTAAACCAAGTTTCATTTCAAATTGCATGGTCATAAACAAGAACATCTTGTATTTTCTTAAAATATTGGTTTCCAACCATTATTTCAAATGTATAAGCTAACATATCTAACTATTATTTATGTTCATTAGCAAATATGTTATCATGTGTTGACTTTCGCTACTTCGATTGTCTTGTATTTTGACTTATTTTGATAACATTTTTGTTTCCTATGTATTTTTTGAGTTCATGCAACGAAGAACGTAGTATTTTTCTTACATTGAGAGGCTTTGTATTAAGTTCCATAGTATCTTCATCAATGTCCATGTTATTAGAGCTAAATTTAATGCCTTGCATATTTTTCTAAGAACAGTTGTTTCTAAAATGTCCTTGTTTCTGATATGTTTTTTGAGACGATGCATTGATATTTGCAATATCTTCTTTGCATTGATAAACTTTGTGTCAATTTCTATGCCATTTTCATTCACATTCATGTTTTCGAAATCACTCGTATTAACGACACTATGTCTTTTATTTTATTCTTCTATACATTTATTTTTGTTAAATGCTTCAATAGGACATGAAATGTTTTTTTGTTCTACTCTCTCTTTGAGAGATTCATAATTAAAATGACCTACACTTGTACCAAATAGCATAGCGTGCTTTTGTCTTTCTCGAACCCATGAAATCGAGACACAATATCTAGAGTGTCAATGTACCATATGCATATACTTATTTTGAAGATATATTGTATCCATCCATAAAAAAAAGGTCATCGTATATCTTCCCTTTTTCATATGGCATTTCTAATTGTATAATGTATCCTTCCCAATCTACTATTCTAAAAAATTGCTCAATTACATGTTCGTTCATGTATTTTTCTATGTTTTTTAATGCAAATAAATAATTATGTGTGATTGTGTTAAAAAAAGTATGTGAAACTATGTGTCGTAAAAAAGGAAAATCATACTCATTCTTCATCAATTGGGATATTATTCCAAAACAAATTTCATCGTAGAAATTATTGAACCCAGAAAATCTCCTAAAAATATGTTTTACCATTATTTTTTCTATATGTATCCATCCATGTTCTGTTCGTTCGTATCTTGTTATATTTATTATAGGTTCATGATCAATTCCTATTGATTTTTTTTTCTTGCACATCAATGGTTCAAAATGTCCTACAATTGAATTCTTATCATGGAACAATATGTGATAAATCTCTTCGCACAAATCTGAATTAAAATGAAAATAATTTTTCATTTTTGTCTTTGTCCAAAGTCTTATTGGAATTTTTAACTAATTTGACAACCAATCTATACAAAATATGTACCCCCAAAGTCCTCATTCTTCCCCAACAATAGTATTTGAATTTTATTTTTTCATCCTTTCCAAGTAAACATCCAGGATATTTATACCATGCATATGTATTAATGCATCTATATTGAATTCAAGTTCATAAGATAATATGGCTTCAACCTTTCCTTCATGTAAAAAATTCCTAAAATGTTTGTTGTTCCTTCACGCAATTATGATTACAAGTATATAAAATGCAATATACTCTGGATACTATCAAACATGAAATATCCCACAACATATGAAAAATTGTTTAAATAAAATAGATTATGTTGCCTTAGTATTGCATATGTACCATTCCCTTATATAGTAAACAAATGCCTCTCCGTTGATGCTTTAACAATCAGGCTTGTTCATTGGTGATTTAGCAATCATGTTAAAAAAAAGAAAACACTATGAACTATTGCTCAACAATAAGCACAACATAAATAATATACAGGAAAATGAGGAAAAAGATATAGATACAACCGATTCAGGTAAAACTCTTCTCTATGAAAAAGATATATAATCACAAAACAAATGAATCACAATGACCTGATGTGGATATCGTGAAATCTGTATCTGTTTTGGAAAACGGATATTTTTCATAATTCTTCCGCTAATGAGAAAAACGCACAATTATGATAACTATGAGAAAAATCATTGATAATGTGGCCCCCGTCCCCTATAATTATAAAATATACCAATATACATTGGAATCATGCATGTAAAGAAAATAATGCATGATCAACACCTGGCCAATGCAACTACTGACATTTTACCTGTTAAAATCACATCGCAATAAATTCTTAGAACATTTGATTTATGATTTTTAGGATAATAAGAAAAATTCAATAACACATTACTTTTTAAAATGGTCTCATAAAATATTCATAAAACTTAGACCTTTTTTATTTATGATTTATTCTGAGGAATGAATATGTGTAATAGAAAACATTATCTTTCTATGGAAATTTTCCATACCACTACATTCACTTCCCCCCGCACAGTTATCTGACACAATTTCCTTATTCATAATATTGATTTTTAAACAACGCAAGCCACTTAATTTCAATCACTTTGTACAATGTATCAGGCAATTTCATATCTATTTAATTTCCTATGTTTTCGTGATTCACCATGGATATGTCTACATGATCTGTCATGAATAAAAAGTGTCACACAAAAAATAGTTATACGTAGTAATTATACATGGAAACGATAAATATAGAGTTAAAATGACATTGAGAATGTCATTGATTAAGAAAATAATTTTAAGTATAGAATATAAATGTCTAGCAAATTTATTTTTTCAAAATGCATTTAGAAAATGCAAGTATTGTTTGAGTTTTTGTTTCTTTACATGAGCTTTAATCTCCAAAGGGAAATATTGAACATAAAGAAATACAATATAATATTTGTTGAGTTTTGACACACTGTTCAAGCCTATTTGGAGATCGACTATGTATTTTGCAACATATCATAGATATGAAAGACAATAAACACTTCAATGATTACAGTTTGTCCTTTCCATAAAGCTCCCATATGATACAACCAAAATAAGTCTTTCCCCCTTCGAATCGCTCGATTTTTTCCTTGTTGTGCCATGCTTACTCCATTTATTAGTAGACAAGCCTTATGGCACCTGTCCAAAAGATAAATAGCATAGAGATCAGAATATGCATAAAATGGAGGATCTGCATACAACGTCGATGCATAGATGAACATTCCTTCGAATTTCAATTGGGTATGAACAGCATCTCTAAATATCGTATCAAAAGCACTAAATGTTGAAAATAAAGCAACGAAAGGTAATACAGATTGGATATGTCATTTAGATTCAAATGAAAAGCGAAGATGTATTTTAAAATACTTCATTAATCTAGGAGACAACCAACACTCGAACAACCACAATTTTTTCTCTTTACAAAGTCAAAGCTATCCGCACAAGAATTTCCTGGTAGTTGTACAAAAATGCAACTCCTTTACATGTTAGGGAGAGTATTTCTTTGGTTAATTTTTAAACACTTTCTCATTTAAAAATTTTGTAGATATAGTTATACGGAAGAACAATTGCACATAACTAATCAATTGACCAAAGGTTGTGCTCTCATCTAATACAGAGTCGAGAAAAAAATTCATTATAAGTAATGAAGAATGTGTCAAAGACAGAGTATGTCTGAGGGAATAGTGGTGAAGAAGCGACACATATTTCTAATACATTTTTTTTCATTTTTACAGTATAGCATAGGCAAAAAGGATAACAAGAGTGTCGAAAGGTAGAAAAATGAGTCGATACATTAGTATCCAAGGAAACACTTTGAAAATTTTACAACACGTCCCTATATAAATCATTATATAGATAGACTACTACCTAGATTTTAATCATCCCAGTGCCTTCAATGCAATGTTTTCGGCGTACAGCTAGGGGGAGTGACATTAAGCAATATGACACAACTTGCATCCAAATACAAAGGAATATCCATAATTGTTATAGTAATGACATTGAATTGAAAGAAATTAGCCGATGTTATTCCTGAATCACAAGCTATTTGGCTTATTGGGTGTCAGAATGATATGACCAAAAAGACATTGTGTTGGCAGCGATTGGTATCAATTTCATATGTGGCACATGTATGTTATCCTTTTAAAACTAAATTAAAAAATACTTTTCACACTTTCTACACATAACTGTATTGATCTAGATCTGAAAAGACTAATGATAAATCCAATGTAATGATTGTTTATAGAAAAAGGAAAATCTTGTGAATTTGATAGAGTTATAAAACATCGTCCAATAGAATGAAGATAGAAAAATAACGGATAAATCAACATAATAGAATAGTCTGCAATTACAATCACGAAAGAAACATAACAATCACAGCAAGAATAGACAAATAAATGCTATTAATTCAAAGAAAAGTTAAAGGAATGGATACAATGAAGAAGAGATTATATTATTTGTCGATGTGCTATGATCGAATCACACTAGGAGGCTCTGAAAAGAAGCCCTACGATTACCAAGTGACCCTATTCAATGATAATTTTCTATGTCAGAAATATGCGCAAATGATGCACTGTGAATGCATCAGGAATCTTGTTAGACGATCAAATGAACACTTTGATCAACGTGTTATTAATGGTGATACCATATGCTCATATTCTCAGCACATAAAATTATAATCGACAAAATTAACAATTTGGTCAATGATCCATCATATTGATTTAATGGAAGGAAGTTTTATGAAATTGAACCTTATTAATGATTAACAGTTTCTATGTTATTTAGAACTAGATAGTGATTCTTCTTATTTAATGGTTATAAAAGTCCTTATTGGAATAAATTAATGTTGCCCATTTAAAATAAAATAGTAATGTTTCTTATTTAATATTTATTATGCTTTCTATATCGCCAATGAAACCTCTCTGCACACTGAAGTATATCTGCAAGAAACTTTCCACATAAGCACAAATGTCAGCAAACACATCTTCCAGACCAAGTGCGGTTTCTGCACTCCAACAAAATGAACTTGTTCTGAACTAAATACTTTGCTAATCGATTGATTAAACTTTGTGCTATCCACACAGTGAAATATTTGTTTATTTTTATCTTTTTTTAAATACACGTATGTGTTGAACCGTGGAGGAGGTCCATTATGCAGAGGAATATTTCAAGCTTTCATCGTGCAAACCTTCGCACTTCGTACAATCACAAAACTTTCACACAATTCATGCACACTTGCTCTCATAAAAAAGTTTTTTAATCACAAAATATACACCTATAAACAATGTTTGTCCCCACTAATATGTTATTATCTCACTTTAAGAGAAACTCGAGAAGTGCACATAATAATGAATTTTCCGCACCCCCGCAAAATCAACCTCTTTTGTGTTAAAGACTTTTTATTTCCACATAGTACTTTTGAATTATTATTATTATATATTATTCGTAAAATTTTAATTCTAAGTATTGCTAAATAGTTTACTAAACATTGTATCAACTGGAGAGAAAACATTGTAGAATGAAATATCTTCGAAGCACGAAAACCAAATCAAAAATTTTATTGTAGAAAACACAAACTAAGAAATCCTTACCTTAATAATTTTTTATATTATGCAAATTTGAGTATATGTAATAGGAAAATGTGAAATATCATTACATTATGAGTTAAAGTTATAAATTTCCCTGTACACCTTCATTCTCTCGTGCATATCTCATTATGCACACATCCTTCATTCCACACAACTAAATCTATAAAAAAATTAAATGGAAAATAATTTAAAATTAATTTCCCATCTACGCCCCCATTCTCATGTGCATTACCCATCCTCAACACAGTAAAGCTTCACATAAGGAAAGATTCACAAAATAAAATATAATAATACTAATTCAAAAAATGTTCATATTTAAATTAATTATGCATCGAGAACATAAATTTCCTTTTGCACTCTCGTTTTCTCACACATATGCCATCCTCCGCATGTCCTTCGAGCAATGAATCTTTAAATTGTGGCAGAGTCAAAGCTAAGATTAACAGCAAATACAGAGGATTAAAATTAAGTAAATTTAGATTGATGGTATATTTACATTGTTGGAGCGACTCTGTCAACATAGAGTCAGGGATTAAAATCGTAATTTTCTAAGTTTATTACCAAATGTGACACAGGTTGAAGTTTATGGAGTGTGATTATGAAGTTATAGAGAAAGAGCTCAATACATCTTTATTTAAATTTCCGGAGCTCTAGAATTTCTCATCAATTTGGTCTCAAAGTGTCTTTAAATTGTTCTATCTAAAGCACGGTTCCATTTCGACCTTTTAAATTAGAAAATGGAAATATTGGAATTGAATTTGGAGTAGTTTCAATTGGAAAACGAAATGTTGATTTTTTCGTTCGGATAATTTGGCTTACGTAGTGATTTCAATGCTACGTAGTGGATGTAAATGCTGAGGAATACGCTAATGAAATAGATGATGATATCATGGTCATTGACCAATATTCCCCCTTCTCAGCTTGAGCTAGAAATACTTGAATCTCACATTGCTTCTATTATCGAGGATATGCAGTAATTCAGATAGCTATTAATTTTTTTTATTTAATATAGAAAACAATTTAGAATATCTGTTGTAGCTTAATTGTGAATTTTGTCAATCCTTCTTCGAGTTTTTGGACATTAGAACAAGAATTTTTTGTTGTTCAAAATTTAAAAAAAAATTTCCATGCATGTGATCTAAACTTATGCATGAACGCAATAGAATACATATATAAACATAAACATAGAAGTGCAGCAGAAACAAAACTTCATTTCATTAATATCAAAGAATTGAAATATGCTTACATACAGAATGAAAATAAACTAGCTTGGACGATGGTAGCTTATCTCTGAGAAAAGATTTAGTGCCTACATGCCTCTGAACTTTGTTACAATGAGGCTCAAAGTATTTTTTTATTATTGAACAACAAGGGAAAACCCTAAACAACCAAAACCCTAACCCCATGAGATGGAACGCCAAGAATTTTTTGGCCCCGTCGGGTTAGTTGGGCAGCCAAATTCCTAGGGTCGTAACTTGGTCACATTATCTCTGTTTGGCGCATATGATACCTTGTCAGAAAGATCTCCCCGACTAGTATAGGATTTGTCTATGGGCCTGTTGTGAAACTCCAAAAAATGTCGTTTAGGGGATCAAAACTACTTTGGAAGTTCAGGACCTAAAAAAATGCTAAAATTAGTAAATGCTGTTATAAACAAGGAAAATGATGAAATTGGCTAGGAGTCTAGGTGGAATAGGTGAGTGGCTACCAATATCCACCTGGATTAGTTATCCCCCCTTAGGAAGCAATGATCCCCATTGCTTGCAAAGCCTCTATCATGTGAGAAAATTTCTGTTGAACATGGCCCCTAGTGAACCACTTTCCCTGGTGAAGGAGTTGGCCTGCTTTGACAGCTCAATATAGTTGGATCCTCTATTGATAGGTGTTCTTGATCTATGTTTCCTTGATCTGATCAGTTGTCACATGTTCGATACAATTTGGATTTAACTATGTGGGTGTGAGGTGCTCTATAATTTTGGATTTGTCCAGTAATAGTGGAAAGTATGGTCAAAGGTGATGTACAATGAACATTGGGTGCATACCAAGGAATGGTCAAATGTTGAGCTCGAATGAACTCTCTCCTATAGCCTTGGTGATGGTGTATGGATCATATCGGAGTGGGCGAAGCTTGTGGTGGGGTCCAACTAAACGCTCCTTCTGCAAATGTATCCAAAAATTTTCGCCCACCTAGAACTTGTGTGGAATTCGATGTTGATCATGGCACTACTTATACTTAGCATTGGATCTATCCAATATGTCATGGAACTACTAGAGGAAATGTTGAATGCACTCAATGAATTATTTTTCCCTTTCAACTTAAGATTGGACATGAGACAAATCTTCCTAAGTAGTTGCAAATGGCATGGCCACATCAATGGGGCATAGTGGCCGGAATCCATATCTCAATTGAAATGGTTTGTGGCTAGTTGTGCTATGGAGAGCTCGGTTGTATCTATGCTAGACATAGGTAAGGCTTTCATCCCATGTATGAAGATGCTTCTAGGTATACATTCATATAATGTACACAATCATCCTATTGACGACATCAGTTTGGGGGTGGAAATTCATGGATTTAGCGAGCTTGGTATCCAGAATCAACCAAAGACTTGAAAAAAATGTACTTAGGAAACTCTTGTCTCGATATTGGATAATGGACTGCAGGATCCCAAGGTGCACCCAAGTTCATTAAAATAAGAGTTTATTAGTGGCTTCCGTTGTGATACTCTTCTTGCAGACTATCGGAATGGCCATCTTAGAGAATGTTTCCACGACCACGAAAACACAATCATTTCCATGCTTAGTAGAAGGAATGCCCAACATGTAATCGATGGAGATGGATTCCCAAGGTCGACTAGGAGTAGGAAGAGGTGTATACAAGCCTTTATTATTGATTTTTGGTTTGGAAATGGCACAGGCAGTGTATAATCTGATGTACTTCCCAACATCTTGTCGAAGGTTCGGCCAATAGAAATACTTATGCAGTACTGCCACTGTTCTCTCTGCCTCGAAATGTCTAGCGACCCGACTATAGTGTGATTTGAAAATAATCTTGGCAATATCGCTCGAAGGAACACAAAGGTGTCCCAGGTGGAATAACGGTGCATCCTGAAGGTGATAATTTGGAATTTTCTTTCCTTCCAGGAGCGTTTAGTATGTGTTGTCAAATTCTGGATCACTCTTGTAATGATTCAGCCATCACAAAGTCTCATGTCCACAAGATTCGAGCACAGTGGTCAATTCCATGACCGACGATCAACTAAGGTAGTCTGCAACATTGTTGGTGTTCCCATTCTTCTATTTAATCTTCATATGGAACTGTTGCAGGTATGTGGACCATTTCTGATGGTGATCATTCTGGAAATTCCCTTGTGTTTGTATGAACTGCAAGGATCGATGGTAAGTTTGGATGATTGTTTCCTTCTGCATAATGTAATGCTTCCATTTTCGGTATGCGTGCACAATGGAATACATATCTTTGTCACAGATGGGATTCTTTCAGACTAATCCAGGATTCCTTCATCTCCCAAAATTATCCAAGATCTTTTACTTTTGTGATGTTCGAATAATTGCATTGAAAAGAGCATAAAGAACCACATGTGCATGCTTAAACAAGAAGAAACATAACGACGATCAGAAAACCAAGAACACAATACATTTGATCACGAATTTCATTTACTATGGGCGATGCGTCTAGGCTCGGTGTCAAGGGAGTGGAGGCCACTTCTTATAATTTTGCTAATGATGACGATGTACATGGAATATCCTGTCATAACAAGGTCATTACACTGTCAAACATAGTGTCTTGTCTCTCCACGAGACATTCTCCCTATAGGAAATCTCACTCAAGAAGGCCTTCCCTTCAACATGACAATATAATACAATATCGGAATAATGTCTCAACAATCATCATAATCTCACAATAATCTCACAACGTAGTGTAAAATGGGATCTCATGAAAAATACATCATCTCATAAATAATAAAAGGAAACATAGTATGAATGCATCATGTACCTCTACTTTCAAATGTCTGAAAAATGAATGGCCCAACTTCTGAAACTAATTGCACCCATAAATTTCCAGCATCGAATAATGTAAAATCGACTGCCAACTCGTCTAATTCAGACACTATCAAAATCTGGGACTTCTAGAATATTTTAGATTCCTCATGATTCTTCAAATATTCCTCACTACAGAGTGCCTACAATTCTGACAATGTAAAATTTTACCTCTCGGGGAATATTCTAGGCATCTGAATATTCCCTTGGCTCAGGGTTCCACACCCTCTGCCTACTCTTGGTTCTGCTTGTCTGGAACTCTATCGTGGTTCTGTTGTATGACGCTCTAAGTTTCAATGCGTTCTCCATTCTATTGTTGCCTTCCCTCGTGCAAATGAATTTGTGAAGATTTATATATTAGTTATGGATGGAGTTTCTAAGGTGCATGGTCGTTGGCGTAATGGGAAGTATGGATATTTGTTTTTGGGTGGTCGGGGTTCCAACCCCACCAACCCCCGGATTGGAATGTTTATGAATTTATTTTTTTAAATTTAACCGTGTTAATGTGCTAGCAATTAATGGAAAGTTTAAATTGGCATTGGCACGTATTAAATATGTGGCATGGTCATTGTATTGGATGGGAAACGGTTATAGTTTTGTATATTTTTAGGGTATGTTTCCAAGTGGGGCCTCCCATAGGCGGCCCAGCCGGTAGGCTAGGCAGGTTCGAAACCCGTCGGCCCCAGATCATAACTCAAGTGGTAGCACCGTTTGATGGGGTTTGGGCCGGTTCCACTGGAGGGCGGCCCTCCCAACACCAAATATACATTACATATGACGTTTTTCATTGGCATAGGGTGTGGCAGGGGTGGCATCCCACCACCCCATTTGATTTTTTTAACATTATAATTTGGAGGGTTGGCGGGGGTGGTGGCCTGTCCCCTATTCATTTTTTAAAAATTTTTAATATATTTTAGACTCCATTGGTCAAAAACATCCAATCGCAAAATTGGGGATAGTAGACAAATTAACCATCCAACAAATTCACCCGCTCTAGAGAGTCAGGTTTCCTATCACAATCTCAGTCAATTTGCAGGATCCTTAACCTAACCCACATGCCCACTTTGAACAAAAAATTGACCAACCCCGTCTCCTTCATACAAACTTAGATTGGAGTTTCGTTTGCACCATTGGAATCAGGCTGACGAGCACTTCGATCTAGATCTGGTTTGAGAGAAATCTAACGACTTTGAATTTTGAGCTATTATAAGCCCTCTTTGACCTTTGAGTGTGTCTTGAGCCACCAAGATCATGGAATGTGCCAGCAAGTGTCTCACTATGATATGCCACTAGATTCCACTGCTAAGTAAGAACTGCACCAATACCATAGTCAAAGGCATTTGTCTCGATCTCAAAAGGGTGTTGCAAGTCTAGTAATGTGAGCATTGGTGCAGAGTAGAGTCGATGCTTCATCTCGACGAACACCTTCTATTGGGATTCAGACCAAAATAAATTTTATTTCGCCCTTCCCTTGGTGACTTGACCCAAAATCCAAGTGATATAAGAGAATCCCAACACTAACATGTTGTAGAAATTAGCAAGGCCTAGAAAGTTGTGGAGCTATGTTAGAGTGGTTGGGGCTAGCCAATCCTGAATGACCTGTATCTTGGCTGAGTCCACATGCACACACCACTCATTGATGATGTACCTCAAATATTGAACCTAGGTCTTGAAAAAAGTGCATTTCTCCAAATTGGCACACAGCTTGTGTTTTCGCAGTGTTTGGAGGACATATCGAATGTGGTGGAGGTGCTTTTCCCAACTCTGGCTGAAGATTAAGATGTTATCCAAATACACCCCCATGAATGAGTTGGTGAAAGTTTTCAAGATGTCTTCCATCAACCTCATGAAGGTTTTGGGGGCATTCGTTGACCCAAAAGGCATGACCAACCATTCGAAAAGGCCCTCCTTGGATTTGAAGGTAGTCTTCCACACATCGGAGGGTTCTATTCGTACTTGGTGATAACCAGACTTTAATTCAATCTTAATAAAATATTTGGCCCCCTTGAGTTGGTCCAGCAGGTCATCAATCTGTGGAATTGTATTACTATTCAAGACAATGATCTTGTTCAACACCCAATAGTCAATATAGAGTCTCCAGGTCTCGTCCTTCTTCTGTACCAACATGATCAAGCTCCCACAGGGCTATGAACTTGGCTTAATGATCCCTTTCTGTAACATCCCTTGAACTGCCTCTTGATATCATCATTCTCCAGAACATAAAGTCAATATATTTTCCCATTAGGTAGTGGCTCGCTCGAGGTCAGATCGATGGAGTGCTTTACCTAACAGTGTAGAGGCACCCCTGCGAGAGAGGAGAAAATTTCCTTGTACTCCTCCATGACCTTGTCCATTTTTTGCTGCCATGTGGGGAAGCCCTATCTAGAATTCATGGCCACAATATTATTCTAGCCCTAAGGGAGAATCATAAGGAAAAAAAAACTCCTGGTATGGGATACGATCTTACTGCATTGCTTCATAGTGATCAAAGAGAAGGCGGTAAGAGGTAATACCTCTGGTATCCTAGACAAATTATTGCCCAAATTAATAATAACAGCGTGAGACCTAGATTCATACATAGCATGTCGCTTCCATAAGTATGGTTTTCCTAATAATACATCACAAAATTTGAGAGCAGAAAAATCACACAGTACCTCATTCGTGAAGGGCTTGATGTTGTATGGGAGTCGACATTATTGGCTGACGTAGATATCTCATACTTGGTGAAGACACCCGAGTGTGTATGAATGTGGGTGTGTTGTGGTCGGTAGGCCTAGCCTCTTCACAACCTTTGTTGAAATGAGGTTATTTTGGCTCCCGTTGTCGACAATGAGCTACAACGGAGAACCCTTCACCGACATCTGTGAGTGGAAGAGGTGCGCCCACTCCTCTAGATCTTTGGGCTCACCCTTCCAGATCTTGGTGGTGGAAACGATGGCACTAGGCTCTGAATCAATAATCTTTTTCCCTTTTTCATTCCCCTTTTGGGTTCTGAATCAGAGTCGGAGCATGCATTTTATTCGAAATACTTTAAGTAGACCACCAGTGAATGCTTGTCTTGGCACTCACTCGTGTTGTGAGTGGAGTTCTTATGGAACTCGCACCACTTTCCCATATCCTTCTTTGTCTTCATGGTGGTGTTATTTTATTGTGACTTCAATGGGTTTTCCTAGGTCTATGTGCCTTGGTTGTTTCCTTTATTTTGTCGTTTGGGGGCACCTTTCCCTTGCTTCAGATTTGCAGATCCAAATTTTTTCTTCTTCTGTTTAAACTTGTGCTCGATCTTGACAGCATATCGATAGGAAGCAGCGAGCGAAGAGATTTCCACGAACTCCATTTCTTCCTAGATGTACTTATGAAAAAAACTGCAATATTTGAGTACTAAATTCTGCTTGAAATCCTTGATGCCCAACTTCGTGCAAAGGGCATGAAAACCATTTGTGAACTCCGACACATCTTGGTCCCTTCCCTTCCACAGCATGGTCCACTTTATGTATTTGTATTCATAACTACCAACAGGTTAATTCTATTCCTTGATGGCATCTCGGAAAGAATTCCAAGAGGGCTTGACTGAGACCAGTGATAGTTACCCCTCGTCCTTTTTCTCATAGTAGGTTTCCCACCAATCCTTAACATCGAGGGCAGCCTTCAAGAGTACAAAAGTAATCTTTTCCCGATTGGAAAAGTCATGAACTAAAAAATATCCTTCCAGCAAATTTAACCATTTATCTATGGCATCCGCATCTATCTGGCCATAAAATATGGGACTGTAAAAGTTAAATTGTACCTTAAAATGCGTGGCGCCTCTAGAGTGGTTGTCAGATGAAGATGGGTCGCCTGTGGGTAGCCATCAAAGGATCTAGGAAAATTTATCCATCATCGTTTTCCTCTATTTCTTGAGGGCCTCCTCGAGAAATATTTTGAAAGGATCTCCTACTCCCTCATATTTTTTCTGCCATGGGAGTTCATTGGGGTTTGCGAGGGTGTTCTTGAAAAGGTTCAACCAGATCGAGCCCTAACTCCTTATACCCTGACCTCGTTGGGGAAATGCAAAGAAAAAATGAGAGAGAGCAGACTGCTTTGATACCATTGATCCGAACTTATGTTGGAATTCAATAGAATACATATAAACATAAACAAAGAAGTGCAGCAGAAATAAAAAATCATTTCTTTAATACCAAGAACCGAAATATGCTTACAAACATCATGGAAATAAACTAGCTCGGGTGATGGTAGCTTGTCTCTGAGAAGAGATGTAGCGGTTAAATTCCTTTGAATTGTGTTACAATGAGGCTCAAGGGCCTTTGTATTATTTAACAACAAGGGAAAACTCTAAACAACCAAAACCTTAATGAAAGGATATGGAATGCCAAGAGTTTGTGGGCCCCGTTGGGGTTAGTTGCGTAGCCAACTTCTCAGGGTCGTAACTTGGTCATATTGTCTCTGTTTGGTGCGTATGATACTTTTTCAGATATATCTCTCCAAGTACTATAGGATTTTTCATCACTACATACATCAAAAAAAAATTGTTTAGGGGGTCAAAACTGCTCTGGAAGTTCAGGACCCGGAAAACTACTAAAAATAGTAAATTTTGCTATAAACAAGGAAACTGATGAAACTCACTGGGTGTCTAAGTGGAATAGGCAAGTGGCCACAAATATCCACTTAGATCAGCATGACATTTATTGTTATTTCTCTATTTAATTCATTACCTATACCCTACTTCAAAGTAAATTGTTGTTGATTTAGATATTATTTTTCTCTCGGTAAATTAATTTCAAAATGTTACCATAACTTAATTATCAAAGTGGTCTATGTTCCTTTCCGACTAATGTAAACATTTATTCAGGAAATCAACATAAATATCCCATATTCCGTGCGGTCAAAGCTTTGTAGAATGAAACATAATAATATCCATCTTCACATCATTCAGTCTGCAAAGATTCATAGCTCTGTAAAATCACATTTCTATGAAACTGTTCTCTTTAGCGATAGAGCCAACGACTATATTGTTAATATGCAATACAGTTCCCTCTCCATACAATGAAACATAATAATAATAACATATTAAAATTAATAATTTAATATTAATTTCCCTATTCACCCATCGTTCTCTCGAAAATACCTCATCCTAATTCTGTCCCTACCAAATAAAGTTCCCAAGTTGAGCATAGTAAAAGCTCTGAACAATGAAACATATTAATACTAATTATTATGTTCTCCTGCACATACCCCATTTTCTATATTTTTTATAGTCTCGATGTTTGTCCTATGATAAATAGAAAACTCGTATACTTTCAATATAACACAAATTCAATGTATTTACAGAACTGCGGAGAAAATCCATTTTTTGAAAAAACATCATATATTAACATTAATTTCCCTATGCACCACCCATTATCTTGCAAAAACCCTTACCTTTGCAAATATTCATAGCTCTAAAATCAAATCTTTATGCAACTTCTCTCCCGCCCATACTTCAAGAAAAAATTTAACACTAATTTCATCATTGTCGAATAAAGCTCCCCATGCACCCTTGTTCTCCCACATATACCTTGTCCCACACACAATAAAATCTCCATGTAATGAAACATAATAATATCAATTCCAAATATGTTCATAGTTAAACAAATCAATGTTCCCTTCGTATCCCCATTCTCCCACACATACCTTGTCCTCTGCAAGCATTCATAGCCCTATAAAATCACATCCTCGACACTTCCCACACTGTCAAACACTCACGAAAATCACAACCCATTCTCTATTCTCCTAGATTTTCCTCTGTAAAGATTCATAGCTCTATAAAATCAAATCTCTACACCATTTCTCTCTAGCACATACCTTGTCTTACACATTCTAAATTTTTTCAAAGAATGATATATGATATACATGTGAAATTTGTAAAAGTAATAGCCATCTCCACACAACGAAATATTGAGTGGAGATTTTTTTAACACCCCCCTGCCTCGCGACATAATCAAAGGACCTGCAACCACATTATTTTTTTCATCATTGGGAAGAGTAGTACCATAACATCACAGGGGCTTCACTCACAAAGAAATACCATTCCACATGTGTTCATATTAGGGCATGAAAAATTAGGAAAAAAACGAAATAATATATTGAGCATATAATAGGGGGTAAAGGGTTTGTATATGTTGTATAGAAAAATGTGTATTCTAAGGTATTGTTAATACAATAAATTGTCCACGCGGAGTAAAAAAAAAGTGGGATGGAGAAATTGAGGTTCAGGAGTATTGTGGGAGTATCGAGAGTGGGAGGGTGAAAGAAAACACTGTTATAATATTAGGTTCATAGTAGGCTATTATTCAAGCCTATGGCCCTAGTATTGATATCCAATTCATGGTAATGTTAAGTTCTTAAAGTAATAGTGACATTCTCCTTTATCTTTCATTTTCATCCTTTTACTTAAATTTTTAACATTACCATGAAATGACTCAGGATGTTTTAGAGTGGTTCTGACCTCATTAGATTTCATATAGATAAAGTAGATTTTTAGATCTCACTGAAAATCCAGTAGACTTATTAGTTTTTCATTATTTTAGGATTGGGAGTATTGCAATGTTTCAATTGGATTTTTTTCATGTACTAGGGTATGGAACTCACATTTAATAAAGAAAACCAAGCCCTCTACATTCCCTGATGTTAGTGACATTGGTTTTCGAACTCCTCTATCATCAACCTACTAAAAATGTACCCATCGCTTAAACAAAATTTTGACTTGACATGCTACATTTCTTCTATCTTATGTTAATGCTTAGAGGGTGATATTAATGAAAAATATCCCAAGATAGGCAATGATTTTGATGATATATAGGTATTTATTGTAGCATGATTTTTTTTGGATGTTAGAGGCCATCCAAAGCCTATTTTTTGATGTATTTTCAGTTCAAAGATGGATTTCACTTGATGTTATTTTCATTATTTGCACCCTTACATGTTATATAAATGAAAACTTGGAATATGTGAACTTGTGATTGATGAAGATTATAACTACTACATGAATGATGTTATATGGTTTAATCCATGTTTTTATGTTTTTTTATGACAAATTCATCATTGTACATGACTTTGTTGACATATATGCATCAATATATCTATAAATATCTATTATAAAAATCACTCCCAAAATTGCTCCCGATCCAAGAGCTTTTTAAAATGTCACTCCCTCCTCATGCTTCCCAGTACCTATAATCTCTATGTTAGTGACATTGGTTTTCGAGCTCCTCTATCATGAGCCTACTAAAAACGTACCCATCACTCAAACAAAATCTTGACTTGACATGCTACAATTTTTCTATCTTATGTTAATGCTTAGAGGGTGATATTAATGACAAAGGTCCCAAGCTAGGAAATGATTTTGATGATATGTATGTATTTTTTGTAGCTTTTTAAAATGTCACTCTCTGTTCCCACTTCGCACTTTCGCTTCCCACTTCTATAATCTTGATGTCAGTGACATTGGTTGTTGAACTCCTCTATCATGAACCTACTAAAAATGTACCCATCACCCAAACAAAATCTTGACTTAACATGCTACATCTTTTCTATCTTATGTTAATGCATAGAGGGTGATATTAATGACAAAGATCCCAAGATAGGCAATTATTTTGATGATATGTAGGTATTTATTGTAGCATGAATTTTTTGGATGTTACAGGCCATCCAAAGCCTATTTGTGGATGTATTTTTAGTTCATAGATGGATTTCACTTGATGTTATTTTCATTATGTGCACCCTTACATGCTATATAAATGAGAACTTGGAATATGTGGACCTGTGATTGATGAAGAGTATAACTACTAGATGAATGATGATACATGGTTTAATCCATGTTTTTATGTTTTTTTATCCCAAATTCATCATTGTTCATGCTTTTTTTGTCATATATGCATCAAAATATATAAAAATATATATTATATAAAATTCACTCCCAAAATTTTTCCCGACCCAAATGCTTTTTAAAATGTCACTCCCCACTCCCACTTCCCACTTCCGCTCCCACTCCCAAGCAGCCTTGCTCTAGTACAAACATGCATCACATTATTAATACCTCTGTGATCCGTGTCTAATGCATGTGTTAATATTTTTCACATGTTTCTCAACTAGTGATCCTCCTAATGATGGGGCATTAGAGAAGACAAAAAATATGGCACCTTCACCCTTTCCTTACATCGATGATGAATAGTTTCAATGAAAGTGAAGCAGACAATGATATAGACTATTTCTTGGCAGAGGGCACATGCATGCCACAAGAGACAGTGAAATAAACTGTTGTTTGGAATACATGATAAGGGCACACATATCACACCTTCAGTTAATTCCAGTTTAGATGTTGTTTCAAATTTAGCAATCTCAATTTTTTCTAGAATTTTCTATTATTAGAGCTTTTCTTTTGTTATTTTTAGCATGCAAGATTTAATTCTTACTAAAAGGGTGCATATCCCTAGCTAATTAGAATACTTATGCATGAGAAATTCCCATCTTAGTTAGAGGACGCAGATCTCAAGGAAGGGATGCATTCTCTAGTTCATCTTTTGATGGAGACACACTTACTTGGCACTCTTACATGCAACTATGGTGCACTAGGAAATCAGGTTAGGGATATGATTTGACAAAGTCCAACTAGATAATATTTTTCATGTGTCCATATTCATTGTACTTTCTCTCCTCTTCCTATTCTATAATTGAGATGAAAGGTGTGGCATTATGTTGGTTATCAAGGATTTGTTTTGAACTGTTGTAGTGGATCTTTTTCAGTATTCAATAGAAGATAGATGTAATCAAGAGTTCAGATCTATGTATTTTCCATTCAAATTTTCCACATTATATATTGGTAAATCAACCAACTCATATCTTCCTCTTTTTTATTGAAACTTTCAAGTTTTTAGCTACCTAGTATTTAGGTTATTCTTTATAGGTGCAGAATCTGTTTACCATTGTTAATGAAAATAAATGGATATAAATATAAAAAGGTATAAAAAAATTTTAATAAAAAAATTGACACCTACAATATCTAGTGAAATTATGGCCTTTTTAAATTGGGAAGACGTATTGGGTTCGTATAGGTAGGAGGTTAAATAAAGTGACTTTTAGAGGCATTTTCCAATATGTAGTGAAATTAAGGGTATTGTTTAGTATGTCACGAATGCACGTGCCATGTTATAAGTTCATTGAGTTAAGCTCCATGTGCATAACAATGGCAGTGTCAGTGTTACTGTCAGAGCACTCACCAACAAAATGGCCACTCAGAAAATTATTTTTTTAATATTTTTAAATCAACTATCAAGAATTGACAAATACCAAAAGTAAAATGCTTTCCACCAAGAAAATTTTTTCCCAACGAAAATTACTATGCCATTAAAAAATTAGTAATAAAATTTACATAAAATTAAAAAAATATTTTTGAATTTATAAAAAATAAAAATGCTCAACACTTTCCCAAAATTTTAGTCAAATAAAAAAAACAACAAAATAATGCATGGTGAATACACTTTAACCATGAAACGAATACTATAGTCTCTAAGGGAACAAGAACTAATAACATTCATAAACCTTATTTATAATTAAACTTTTCTTTAAATAACATTATGTTTATCAATATACTTTAAAGTAATATTTTAATGGTTATTTGTCTTACATGGTTCGATACTTGTAGTTTATTGTTTATACCAATACCATTCAAATGTAACCAACATTATATTAATATACTTTAAATTTATTTTTTAATGGTTACCTTTGTATTCTATGGTTGGATAATTGTAGTTTATTCTTTATACCAATAGCATTCACACAAAACCAACATTATTTTGTAATTAAAGTTATTCTTTAGGAAAACTTAGTCGGGAAGCTTAACATGGTATGCCATATATTTACAATGTTATGTATAGCTTCACGTCTTTGATACAATTTTGTAATTTTCGTAGTAGCAAATAAAAAGAGGGGAAAATTACATGTTTTTCATATGGGAAAAAGGCTGTTTTGGAAAAGCATTAAGTTGACATTTATAAGGTGTACACTTAAAAGGCAAATCAAATGTATTTTGAATTTTAAATATCGCTTTTTCTATGAATACAAAAGAAATTATTATACTGAGATGAAGTATAAAACCTGAGTGGGGACTCTCAACTCAGGAAAACTATAGATTCTATATTTATCACTTTATATTTTAAGGATGCGTTTTAAGTTAAACCTTAATTTTTTAATATATATAATTTATTTTTGGTAAAAATAAACAATTAAATAGTTATTTTTATTAAAATTACATATGTTTTAGCCCTTTTTAAAGAGTTTATTCGATGAGTATTTTATATAATATAAAATAAATATGAGTATAAGATTTATGTTTAATATGAGGTAAAGCAATTCATATCTGGTTATTTTGATTATGTATTAAGTGTGTACTAGACTGGGTTTGATTTAATCACTCATTCCTCTGTTTATTAAAAAAGAAAAATTATAAATATTTTAAATATGAAAAATTGTTAAATATTTTATTATTTAAAAGTTCTTATTAATTAACATTAAATCATATTAATTTGTTATGAACATTATTGAAATATAGAAACTTGTAAAAAAATAAAAAATAAAAATAAAAATTCTCTCCAAATGTAAGACATCTTACTATCTAAAAATTTCTATTAAATTGATGTTAAACAGTTGTGTTTGTTAATGTGTACAATGTTTAAGAGAGGCTAATATCGATATTAAGTTAATGACTATGAAAATATTTATCCAAAAATTTCATTAATTTTTTAAATAATGTCTATTTATCATTAACGTATTGAAAAACTTTCAAATAGTCAAATATCAAAAATATCATTTAATTTATTTGTGTTAATTGTTTTTTTTTAACAAAAGATTAAAAAACACTGTAAATATAAATAATTTATAAATAAAATAAATAAATATTTTTTATTAAAATTATAAATATATTAATATAAAATTTTGTAAAACATCTTATTATCTAAAACAAATCATTAAATTTCCAAATAATATGGATAGTATATTATTCAAGAACTTTCAAATAAATATAAATATATCATTTAGTTTAATTAGTTTCAAATAAATAAATATCTAAAATCAATTTATTATGGTTAAAAGTAGTCAAATAAGTCATTTTTCACTTTCAATCATATGATCTTAATATAAATAGATATTATAAAGAATATCTTATTTCTTATATTTACAAGAAATTGAACCAAATATTGCAAAGGAAATGTCATAAGGCAATAGTATATAGCGCTAATTAATGCTTCTTTGACAACGGTTGAAAAGAAGAAAAATATGAGGAAAAGGAAAGGACCATTCTACAATGAAATCTTAGTGCAATATTGCTTCCTTGAGGCTTACAAATCATGACGTCTATGTTGAAGTTAAAGATCTTGTCTGATTATGCCAACATGAATGCCTCATAAATAAAGAAATAGATCATGATTTTCTAACTTCAAAATCAAAGGTGGTTTTCGTACAATTCCTCAATATTTCTTCTTGATCACTTCCTCATGCTATAGACAACCTTAATCAGTGGAAAAAAAAAAATTTATAGCTTGAAAAATGTGTCTACCAAGGACTATAACAATTTTGTAAAAAAAAATTGAATTTCTATGTGAATTAAGATGTAACTTTGAATAAAAATGCACATATCTCCAAACTGGAAATCGAACCCAAGAATAGCATCAAAAACAATTCTTCTTCAAAAAACTGCTTGTGTTTCTCTTTTGAATGTTGGTTCACCTCTATATTATTTCCTGCATCGTCCTTGAAACTATTCAAAAGATCACATTACTCTTTACCAGTAGTGTCCTTGGTGTCTGCCATGTTCTTTTTTTAATCCAACAAATCCTGCTTAAGTAAATCTAACCCATGTCACGCACTTGAAAATAATGTAGATATCATTCAACAACATTTAAACTATTTTATCTTGAAAATCAAGAAAATGGTGGTCCATAAGCACCAGAATGAAAATATTGTTTTTTTACATCAAAATACCACACCTAACCTTGGTTTTAAACTAATGGCCGCAAAATTTATATAACCTACTCTTCTATAAAAACATGAAAGAGTTATTGTGAATTTTTCATTTTAGACAAGAAACATAAAATCAAGAAAATGGTGGTCCATAAGCACCAGAATGAAAATATTGTTTTTTTACATCAAAATACCACACCTAACCTTGGTTTTAAAATAATGGCCGCAAAATTTATATAACCTACTCTTCTATAAAAACATCAAAGAGTTATTGTGAATTTTT
Source organism: Pinus albicaulis (assembly GCA_034641835.2). NCBI lineage: Eukaryota > Viridiplantae > Streptophyta > Pinopsida > Pinales > Pinaceae > Pinus > Pinus albicaulis. The sequence goes on from CM076572.1 coordinate 530,031,386, forward strand.
CATTTTAGACAAGAAACATATGGATAAATTTGACAAAAAAAATTGGATGGAGAAAAAACATGCATGTGGAAATTGCACCTAGTGACCTTTGTGGTCCCATGAAAATTTAGTCATTGGAAAGTACAAATTATTTTATGATATCCATCGATCATGCTACAATGAAATATTACTGCAATACTGCTTCCTATAGCCTTACAAATCATGAGGCCTACGTTGAAGTTAATGACCTTGTCTGATTATGCCAAGATGAATGCCTCTCAAATAAAGAAATAGATAGTGACTTTCTACCTTCAAATTCAAAGGTTATTTTGGTACAATTCCTCCATATTTCTTCTTGATCACTTCCTCCTGCTATAGACAACCTTAATCAGTACAAATAAAAAACTTTATAGCTTGAAACATGTGTCTACAAAGGACTATAATAATTTTGTAAATAAATTTTGAATTTATATATGAATTAATATCTACCCTTGAATAAAATTGTGCATATTTGCAATATGGGAATTGAACCCAAGGATAGCTTCAACTACACCTATTCTTAAGGAAATTTCTTGTGTTTCTCTTCTTACTGTTGAGTCACCCTTGTATTATTTCATTCATTATCCTTGAAACTATTCAAAAGATCGCATTTCTCTTTACCACTAATCTCCTTGGTGTTTGTCATGTTCTTGTTTTAATCCAACAGATTATGCTTAAGAAAACATATCCCATGTCATGCAGTTAAAATTAATGTAGAGATCATTCAACAATATTTAAACCATTTTATCTTGAAAATAAAGAAAGTGTGGTCCATGAGCACCCCAATGAAAACATTATTTTTTTACATTTAAAGATCACAACTCACCATGGCTTTAAAATAATGACCCCAAATTTATATAACCTAAATCAAGAAAAATATATGCTTCCTTTCTAGGCAAGGAAAAGTTGATGAAGAAGTGCATGTGATGTTGTGATGTATTGTATATTAGGAAGGGTGAAAAATTAAATAGTTTATATATCACGTTGAGTTTTGCCTCTAAACAAGTAGTTAGATGAAAGATGTTTTACGACTTTAAAAGATTAGTATTGATAGTAAACAAGGAAAGAAAACAATAGAACCTGAAGATATAAATGGTTTAAAGTTTACATATCTTGTTAAATTTTTCCTCTAAGCGAGTGAGCAACTATATTAAAATTTTTATAAAACTGAGTATTTACAACACACACATAATAAGTTGAGACAACCATGACAATTTTTTTTGTACAAATTTTATTATAACCTTTTCCTCCATCCAATAGATATTGTAGAGCCTTCTGAAGAGATATTCTATTCTAGTATATAACTGTAACAACCCTGGCTAAAAATCCATGTAAAAAAATATAATACCAAGGTCATGAGATATGTATTCCAAGCTGAAAGGTGGGAAAAACATCCTAGTGGATGTCACTTCTGCTTATTATGGCTAATGGAAATTGGAAAAGGCAATGGATAAGGCTTTGGAAAGGGAAAGGGAAATTATTTGGAATTTTATTTATGAAAATAATGGAAATTGGGAGAAAAGGAAGGTGGAAGATCAAATATTGCATGTGAGGAGGAAATTGAAGGAAAATAATTGAAAATGAAGAAAATAGAGACCTCATTGATAAAAAGGCTTCAGAGGATCAGTTGGTAATATTTTGACAATTTTTGGTGGAGATCTCTTCTATTATCTCTCTCTCTCTCATACTCTTGAACACTTAGATTTTCTTGGAGCACTCTTGGAGGAGTGTGGCATACTTGTGATTTGGAGCAAGAGGAAGAAAATATCAATAAAGGAAGATTAGGATCAAGCAGCTACAGTGGAATTCTTTGCCTGTATCGATTTTCATGTGTGGTTTCCTTCTATATTTTGCATGCATGGTTATGTATGTGTGTTCTTGGTTCTCTTTCTGTCATTGGCATGGTTTTTTGTAGTTGTGCCAGTATTTCTTAGCCTAGAATTTCCATTTCCGGATAGTTATGGTGTGATGGGGTTCTCATATTTTGGTTGAGCTGGATTGTTGGATAGATTAGAAGCTGAGTGAGGTAGATCTCTTAATGAAATAACACATTTCCTAGTAACCCCTAAACCAAACTGTGGGTTGTGGTAAAGCCAAATTTTGTGTTTCCTTAGTGGGCCTAGGAATCGTCGACCAGTGAATGGAGGGATATACAGTAAATCCTAGAGGTGGGTGCTCTCCATCGGGCCTAGGAATCCCAAGATAGGATATACAGTAAATTCTAGACATTGGAGTCTTGGTTAGGGCCTAGCGATTTAGTTTTTATTGCAGTAAATTCTAGATACTAGGAGACAGGAAAATCAGAACGATGTAGGTGAAGAAATCTAATGGCATCCATGCCTTTTTATGGCTTAGTGTTCCGATGAGGATTGCATTAAAGATTATTTCTATTATTATGGGTGAGGTGGTTTAGCCTCGGGAAGCCCTATTTTGTTCTTTTGGTTTGAGTCCCACATTCATGCTGTGAATATGGCACAAGGGTGATTGGCTGAAGAGAGATTTGGCTCAGCCAATCTATGGTGGGGTGGAACATGGTAGTCCCATATCAGGTTGGCTTTTGCATTCATTAATAAGGGTTCCTTCCCTTCTTAATTATGTGTAAATTTAATGGATTCTATTTAGCATTTATGGTTGTTGTATACTCAATATTTTTGTTGTTTATATGTTCGTTATGAATGTGTTTTATAACACTGAAAATGTATGGTTCTCATCATGTTTTAATTTGCAAATGAATGACCCATGAATATATGACCTAATAGATGATAATGCAGTTGATGTGATGAGGAAAAAATGCTTCTTAGTGATTCTCAGATAACTATGAGACCCCTATGCTCATATTTGTTGCTTAAACCTATAGATTACATATTTGCGACATGTTTAACGAAATTCATGTCATGGCTAGTAGGGGTCCAGTCACATTCTTGTTCAAATAATTACATTTGTATAATTATTCTATTTGTATCTTTCAGTTCTGGAAGTGTCATGGAGTTCTTGTCAGTGACCTAAGCTCTGGGTCTAAAAAAGTGGCACAGAAATCAGGGTCGCAAGCACAGAACTACCTCGGAAAGTCCCCAGTTGCAGGCATATCCATGTTTTGGGAGAAATTGGAGGGTCCAAGACGCACTTATGTCTATTTCATGGGAGAGACTAGGGGATTGATGCAACGAACTAGCATTTTGATTTAGGGGCTAGCCTCCTGGAAGGTTGGGATGGCTCATGGGTGTCTTGTAGCAGGTGCAGAAGGTCTGTGTAGTTGTGTGGTGTCGGCTCCACTTCCTTAAGGTGACCTAGGAGGTTGAATCAGATCATAGTAGCCTCTCGTCACATGTTTACCAAGGTTTTCCAGTTACTTGGGTAGACGTGGGAGGAGGGTGTTCAGAGTGGTATCAAAGCAGGTTTCGTTCTCTTTGGGTGGTGTCTATTTTATGGTCTCTTTGTGTGATATCTGATACCACAAAGTGGTATCAAAGCATGGTTCAACACTTGGAATGGATGGGTGGAATGTTTTTTTCATGCATACATGTTAGATTTATATGTGTTTTGTATGTTTGTGGAGTATATGCTTGCTGTGTATGCATGGTGGTGGTCATTGTTGCAATTTTGTTGCCATGTAGATGTTGATAGTGTTGTTGATTAGATGTGGTCATCATGAATGCATGCCAGTCGTATATGCATTCGTTATGCATGTCAGTGTATATATGTTTTTAGGCATGCATTTTCATGGTTAATATTATTTTCCATGAGGTCATTGTATGCATTTTAGGTCATCATGATTTTTTTGGTATGTCATGATGTTGATGTGTTGTTTGAGATAGAGCAAGAGATGCATATCATCAAAATGAATTTGTGGCATTATACTTTGGGGTAAGAGAATGTCGTCATACAGGTGTTGTATGTTTGGCATGTAGGTATGTTGGTTAATGGTTGTTATAAGAACTAGGGTTATGTACATGTTTGTCATTTTATTTTTGTTGTGGTTACATGCATGGTAGATGCTAGTGAATCAGTGTGGTCAAATGCACATGTGTCGAATAATCATGAATGATAGTAACTTGTTGTTACATGCATTTTTGTTTATTGTTCTATGATAGTTAAGTATATGATTATGTTATATGTTGTTGATAGTATGCTATATGTTAACTTGTTGATTGTTACATGATAGTTAACTTGAATATTATGTTATATGTTGTTGATGAGTATTTTATATTAATTTGAATTTGAATGTTAGTTTTGTTGTGCTAATTTCATCTTCAGATTTAAAATTAATTTGTTGATCTTATCCTTTATGTGCATAGGTTTCCTTAGTGTTTATGAGTGTCAAACGGGTAAATGAGTTGAGTTTTAAAGTTAAATTCAAGAGCATGAAACATGAAAAACAAATGTTGACCAACATAAATAACAAGTACATCAAACCATCACAATTGATCCATGAATAGAGTTTTTTTATGAAAAATTTCACCCCTCCTGGGCTACATCTCCTTGGTTTAGCTTCCATGGCTTGGGCCTCTGTATTAGCTCAAAAAAAAAAAAATTTACATTCACCTACAGCTCTTGAAAGCTGCTTCAATGAGTCCATAATGTCCCAATCATCCATAAATGACTCTTATTTTTCTACATTTGGTCTAAAATTGCAAAAGATATCGCCAAAACCATTTTTCCTAGTAAACTGCCTCCAAGACTAGAGAAGACTCTATTTAGGGCCACCAAAGTTGGGGGTAGCTCTGAATTTAGGGGTACCGCTAAAAATTCTGCAACACTAAACTCTGGTTAATTAATATAAAGAGTGGTATTAACTACGGATAAGCTCGAGATTATGGTGCATAAGCAATTTTAGTGGGAGCGCTTTGATGAGGTTATGTGGTAAGGACACATGGGGAGGGGTTTGGCCCCCTCCTTTCTGCTGTCGGAGTAACTGTTACAAGTCAAATGAACCTTTGTTGCTATACATTACAAGGACTACGTTGCGGCCTATTGGTAAGCCACAACGTTGTTGTGGGGGATGTCGTGGGGTCAAGCCCTGACCTTCGCCCGAACTCCATATAAGGTTTTTCCATACCATATAAAAATAATTTCTGACCACCTTTGAACCTTTGGTAATATATAATGCGCAATAAATATATGTATGTCCCACCTTTAAACTATTAATTGCTAAATTTTGGGTACCAATGATAAGTGGTTCCCCATGGCTTTGTTATTTTTCCTAGGGAAAAGTGTCCACTCTATTGTACCTCTTCTTCTAAAAGTGACTTTATAAGTTGTAAAGTCCACAGAACTGGTCACAGGATAGTCCATTGATGGAAATCTTGCATGGTACATCAGCTTCTATAGGCACAAGTATAGGTATGGGATTAGTTGGTAGGCCTTCAGGAGTTCAGGCTTCTGATGATCATGAGGATTCTTTCACTCCAGTGGACGAAGTAGTTTCAGGGAAAAGGAAGCCCAAGTGGCTTCAAGACACCCTGTGCGAGGCCACACCAGTTGTTGGTCCAAAGAGACAAGTCAGAGAGAGTAGATCAGCTGAGAGATTCTGTAGTTACATGGCATTGGTAACAAGCATTATTGATACTGAGCCTTCTAGTTATGAGAAGGTAGCCAGCCAACAAATCTGGAGAGATTCTATGATAGAGGAGTATTCTTGTATTATGAATAATGATGTTTGAGAGGTAGTGCCTAAGCCTGAAGTTAAATCAGTTGTTACTTCCAGATGGCTCTACAAGATAAATCATGTTGCAAATGGCATCATAGAGAAGTTCAAGGCTCGGTTTGTGGCGAGAGGGTTCTCACAAGTAGAGGGAGTTGACTATGAGGGGACCTTCTCTCCCGTAGCTCAGTATACATCTATTTTCTCCATTATATCGATTGTGGCAGAGATGGGTTGGAAGATCCACCAGATGGATGTGAAGACCGCCTTTCTCAATGGCTTCATTCAAGAGGAAATTTATATTGAGCAGTCACAGGGCTTTGAGGTGCATGGGCGGGAGACCCATGTGTGCAGGTTGAAAAAGGCACTCTATGTCCTGAAGCAAGCTCCTAGAGCTTGGTACTCTCGTATTGGTGCATACTTGCAGAAGTTGGGTTTCACTAAGAGGGAGGTTGATCCAAACCTATAGTTCATTGTGGTAGGCGAAGAGCATCTCATTTTGGTGTTGTATGTTGATGACTTGTTCATTACTGGAACAGGGAGACTCATTGAGGGCTGCAAGAGAGATCTTTCTTCAGAGTTTGAGATGAAATATATCAGTTTGATTCATTATTTTCTAGGATTGGAGGTGTAGAAGGAGGAGGGGCATATCTTCCTAGGATAGGTGAAGTACACAGTGGATATTCTTAGCAAATTTCACATAGAGGACTGCAAACCCATGTCTACACCCATGATCACTAACTGGAATAAGCTTCACACTTCCGATTTTGAGTTAGTGGATCCTACACTATAGAGGCAGTCGATTAGATCATCGATGTATTTTTTCAACACTCGACGAGATATATGTTTTTCATTTAACACTATGAGTTAGTTCATGTGTGAGCCCAGGAGAGTGCACTGGGTGGCTGCAAAACACATTCTTCGGTACTTGCAAGGTACTGTGGATTATGGTCTAGACTATAGATAGGGTGATGGAGTGAGACTAGCAAGATAAGTAGATTCAGATTAGGCAGGATGTGCTTTTGTTACACTGAAATTTGTCACCATGAAATTTTAGTACTCCGTTAGAAGTCTACAATATCAAATTTCCTAAAGTCAAGCCTTGAAATTGAGAGAAAAGCTCATAAAATTCTTAAAAACACTTATACTGCACTTTCTCTTAGTATTGCCTACGGTCCCGCACTTTTTGGCTATAAATCATGTGTAGCCAAATGTAGTTTTTGTTTATTAAGGGTGCGGACCCCTATAAAAGGTAAATAAAAGGCGCAAGTAAAATGTAGAAGCTCAGTTTGAGTCATTTTTGGAAGCTTCTAGAAACATTCTTGCAGTGGAAAGTCCGCTCTTTTTAGGTTCATGTATCCCATCCATTAAGGAGCTAACCCCTTGATGTAAGAAACTAATCCCTTTGAAGGAGGACTCTATCCCTTCTTGTTTGGAACTGTAACCTCCTTCCTGTCACTATAAAAAGAGGCATAGGGCAGCCTCAAAGAGTTAGAATTTATGAGTTCAAGTTTTGGTATTATTGGAGGTGAAGTGTTGTTGAAACTTAAACCCTTTTACCTGAGATTTTATGCGGGAAAGATTACATACCTGTATGTATCTCAGTTGGAAGAGTGCAAGGCTTGTCAGAGTAAAGGAAACACCTATTTCGGACCCCAGGAAAGCTAATATGACATCAAGGTGGACACGGTTGTAAGACTCTTCTTATTTAAGTTAATACAAATAAGTCTGTTTTTCTCAATAAGCTGTCAATTGATTGGTTTATTTTACAGATTCCTTCATCACCATAACAGATATGATTTATGAATATATGCTATACAGGTGCTATTTGGTTTTTGTTTTTTTGTGATTGCAGATCTTCGAAGGCAACTCTTTTGGGTGACTGAAGGACTACTACTACAAACAAGCGTTGGATAAAAGGTAGGATCGTCAAAATTTTATAGCATTTAATTATGAATCGCAATATATCTAGAGAAAGATAGATTTAGTTGTATTTTTGTTGCTCGCTGTCCGTACGAAACTTGGGAGGTCTGTCTTGTCCGCAAGAACGACTTATCTGTCCAACAAAATGGCGACTCCACTGGGGAATGGATCTTGAACTTTGATTTCTTTTATTTTTGACTTGTGAATTTATTTATTTTCTGATTTTGATTGATTTATACTGGCTTGGGTAGTTTATTCATGTAGAATCCCTGAGAAATGATTGAGAGTTTTTTATTTTTTCTTTAGTTTTCTTGTGTCCGCTCTTTTCTTTTATAGACAGTGCGAGCAGATCCGCACTTTTCTTGTACCCACAGTGCGGGACCGCACTGGTTTGCACTAAATCCTGCGGACCCTGTGAAAATTTTTGAAAATCTTAAAATCCTCTTTTTTGGATTAGTTTGTTAGATTCTCAGTGAATATCCAGACTTGTATCTTCTGTCAGGAAGCCTTGGTTAAGAGTTTATTTCAGCATTTTTAGTTTTGAATTATTTTCTGAAATATCTGCATGTTATAATGATTTTTGTGTTGTCTTCATCCCGCTCAAAGATTAGAAAATTTGGTATACCTTTAGATCACTGGTATTTCCTTGCTTTCTTGCTGAGTCTGACATCATAGCAAAAATGTTTTATGAGATTTAGATCCCATTTTTCTCATTTGCAAATCTTTATAAAACTTTTGTTGATAAGTTTGGAATTTCACTTAAAAAACCAAAATTGGATGTTTTGAGTTCTTGCTTGATCCAAGCAAATAATTTCTTAGTTAGATTACAAGCTAAGCAATACATCCTCAAAATATTTGAAGTTTTAATTCGGATAAATAGTCTTTAGAATTTTTAGATCTCAAAAATAGTGTTTTTAGTTTTGAGTGTTATTTCTAGAAATTGTAGTGTTCTTTTGAAGAAAAACTTGGTTTGTAGTTTCGATCTTGAATAAAAGGGATTTGTTATTGAGCAATAGATCATTTTGATTTCTCATTGAAATTAGATTTCTTTTCATTTATTCTTGTTTGAAGGAAAGATTTGTTTTTTAAAAGATTGCATTTCTCAACTCTTCTTTAGATAGAATTCATTGAAAGAAAAAGAATTAATTCTCATAATAGATGCATTTTTAATGTGTTTTGAATCGTGTCACTACATATCATCAGTTTCACTTTCGCACCTATTGTCCTAAGAAACGGACTTTTAAAATCAACGCTTAAATTAAAATCAATCTAGTATTTTTATATTTCTATGGCTCTTTTCACCAATATAGCTTAGGCTAGTGTCTTGGAGTAGGGAGTAATTAACTCTCCAAGGCAATTAAAACAAACAAGTAGTTGATCTTGCGGTAGGAAAAATCCAATAGTCGCTTGTATGCTCTGGGAAGCTCCTCTTAAAGGAGTCAAGCACGAGGTCATATCTGAACCAGTGGGATAATCAATTCTATCCCATTTGGAACAATAGAAGATATGCATGTATTAACAACGATAAACCTCGGATAGACCATTGTCGAGGAGCCTGGGGTCACTTGTCGGTATACCTTGGATTATGTCAAGGAGCCTTCAAGGGGATTGAGCTTTGTTACTCTGCCCTTGCGCGTATGTCAGATCATAGACTATTCCCCCAGGTATATTAGTTCCTGTTGGTAACCATAGTGACCATAATCTTTACGGTTTTTTCCTAAGGTGACGGTGGAGGAAAGATCCCATTGTACCTGGAGCAGACATTGACTAGACTCACTTGGACTCTCCGGAGGGTTATCTTCACTCAAGATGGTTTAAGTGGAGAAACTTGCATCGGTCTATTTCATTAAGCAGGTTGTCAGGGTAACTGTTCCAACCACCCTTTCTACATTAAATACTACGATGTTGGATTTAATCACCAACTAGTGTATTTAGTGTGGGAAGTTACTGTTTGTGTGTGGTTTGATCTCCTAGATTTTTAGGTGTGTGATTCATTTGTTTGTTTCCTTAGCGACTCTAGGATTTTTCATTGAAATTTTCTTTGATTGCTTGTGATTAATAAATTTTTAATCGTGGCTGAATTACCAAGACAATCGCGTAAACTCTAGGGGAAGCCCCCTGAGTATACACCAAGCCAACTTGAAGGGTTGCGAGCTCTAGTATCACCTAGTGACATTAGAATTAGATCAACAGAAACAGGAGAATCATCTATAGTTATTCGTCCTGATTATCAAACACAAACAACAGAGCATATTCAAGAGCCAATTTCAGTTTCCGAAATTATTGGTAGTATTTCTCCTTCCAGTGAATTAGCTAAAGAACCTGAAATTTCTGAGCCTGACACTAAACCTGCTATATTTGAACTGTCTTCAGGATTTTTTACTCTAGTGATCCTGGTTCACCTAGGGTAAGACATATCATTACTGAAAATCTTCCTTCTAACCTCATATCTATTGAAGAACTTGTTGGTCCAAACGAAGACATAATTCTTCCCCAAACCCAACAAAATTTGAATCTTAGGGAGCGTGAATCAATGTTCTACAGTCTTTTTAGAAGTGATGCTTGGTATTTATCGTTGACAGATTTTTTAGAAAACCTGGGTATTAGTTTTTCACCACCCCAAATTCCTTTCCATCCTACAGCAAGAGGTTATTATCCTTCATCAATTATGTCAGGTGAGTCATCTATGTTTTCCCAATCTCTGGAAACATTTTTATACGGTGGTCCTTCTGTTCCTTCAGGGTGCCGGTCACTCTCTGGTACTTTCTCAGGAGCAACTCCTCGACCAGCTAAACAAGTTTTATCATCTGGTATAAATGGAACTAAAACTAAAACGTTGAATGCGAAGAAAATTTTTATGATGTCTGGTAATATTCCAAATCCTCAACCTCAAGGTAGTCAATTACCGCCTGGGGGGAAACCTCAAGATAGTCAGTTACCGCCTGGGGGGAAACCGAAAGGTAGTCAGTTACCACCTGGAGGGCAACCTCAAGGTAATTTTTTACCAGGACAAATTGTAGGACAATATTATTTACCTAGAGAACAACCTCAACGACAGTACATACCCCAAGGTCAACCCCAGACTCAGTATATTCCTCGGGGTCCTTATCAACCCCAGATTTAGTACATGCCTAAAGGTTATCAACCTCAAGGTCATTACCCAACTCAAGGTTTCCAACTTCCTTCCGGTCAACCATTATTACAAGAAGCTGGAAATTTACCAGTTAATTATCAACCCTACGTTCAACCAGGTTATGGTCCTTCATATGCACAACCTTCTATAGGTCAATACCCCGGAATGAACATGGTGTGGAATCCATCTCAAATTCAACAGACTATGCAACCTAATGTGCAGTTACCTAATCAACCTGGACAACCTTTAGTTTCTGGTCCAACCCAGCAACCTATCCAGCCTACTATTCAAATCCCTGCACCTGGTTCAGTTCAGCAGCCCGAGCCTAGTACACCTCAGACTCCGCCTCAGATTGTTGCATCTACTGCAACTTCTGTTCAACCTACAACACCTGTTTCTAGAGTATCTGTAGCTCTGGTTTCTTCTATCCCTGCGTCAGTGCAAATCCCTCAAGCCTCTGTGCCATAGTCAAGACCTACAGTTCAGACTACAGTCCAGATGCCTATAGGACAAGATGGTACTAGTACAATTGTCTCTAGTCAACCACAATTTACTTATCAACCGTACCAGGGACAGTATCAATTTGGTCAGGCTACACAAAATCCAGTATATCAATATCAGCCGTACCCTGGGTATACTTATCAAGTACCTCACCAACCCCAGTATGGTCCGGTTAATCCTGGTTACCCAGGAGGTTTCATGATTCCAAATTCACATCCAATTCTAGGGTATCCTGGATATCCTCCTCATGGCACTGGTTTGATCACACAAGGTTATCAAGACCCTATCCATCGGTTACCATTCATAGCCACTTTATATTTACCGGATCTATCGCGCCTTACGAACGATCCCATTTTTTATCTTCCATATTGGCCACCAATGCCTAACAAGTTGCCCAGTGATATTCCAAAATTTGAAGGTAAGTCAGGAGCGGACCCATCTAATCATATTATGACTTATCACCTCTGGTGCGCATCCAATTCACTAGTCAATGATTCGATTCGACTGCGTATTTTTCAGAGAACTCTCATTGGTCTAGCTGCCAAATGGTACATTGAGTTACCACGTGGCTCTTTTAATAATTTTAATGCACTAGCTACTGCTTTCTTAACCCATTTTCAGTTGCCTGTCAGATACGACAACGGCACAGAATTACTGACTTCATTAAAACAGCCTACTTCTACGTACATATCTGATCACATTCATGAATGGAGACGTAGAAGGCGTTTAGTGAAAGTATTTATTCTCGATCAAATTTTGGCTGCATGGTTTATTAAATCATTATTGCCCAAAATTACTAAAGATGTGGCCAAAGGAGGCGTTGTTACAGAAGATAAATTCATTTCTTAGGCTCAGTACCTTGACCTTATATATACTCAGTCAGGTACTCTGTATGATAAAATTCCCGATTTACCAAGACCTGGTCAATTAACTACAACTTCTTCTGGCTCTCATGTCGTTGATGGTGTAATTGGTTTTGTTAGCACTGGTAAAAGTAAGAAGAAGTCAACCCGGATGCGGGTGGTTAAGCAGATAAAAGGGCGGATTAGTTGGCAGGGCAGCATTCTGGCAAGCCAAATGCCACTAGGACCAGCAAGTGTCCTTCGGCACCTGCACAAGGGAGAGCGGCATTTATGGCATTTACAGCCCGGCGCGTTTCACAATCCAGTTACCGGAGATCGAGATTTCTCCACACACTGCAATCAGGACATGGCGATCAATCAATTTAATGAGGGGTTAATGCTGATGGTTGGCAGCAGATTTGGTTCATTATTTTACAGGATGGCGGACGAGCAACACTCTAGCAGTATTCCCAGGCCCATTTTTGTTTGTTGCTCTCCCAATGTTTGGCTCTCCTCCGAGCACACAGTGACTGGAAAACGTACCAGGATTCATGGATGTTTAGAGCTCAGCGACAATCTACATTTCTCAACTACGGGGAATTGTATGCGTGACTCGGGGAATTGGACAGAGCATCTGTCCAGGGCTTCAGTCCTGCTCCCGCTCTCGCACTTGGCAAGCGCCTCTTTCCGGTTACAGCATTCATCCAGGGCTCCTGCTTCGACTGAGAGAATTCCTCGTCTCAGGCACAGGATGAGATGCAGAAGAGGCTCCTCCCGGCGGCTGATAAGGCACTCCTCCCCGTCCTCCAGCACCTCCGTTGCGATCTCTCCTACTTCTGAAAGAACATCCCGAGCTACCAGAGGTCGTATCCTTCGTTCTGGGCAACGATTTCCCACTCCCCCGCACGCTCCAGCCCATTCACAAATGAGGCACTTCTCCTTCATAAGTGCGCTCAATTGCCCATGAATTACCGCCTCTGTTACTATTGTTTTTCGTGAATCCCATCAAGATGAGGCTCCTAATTCAGGAAGGCGGGCTGGGAGTGCTGTGGACATGAATGCTATAGGGAAAAGTGCTGGCGGTGTGAACGAGCAGGACATGGACATCAACCAGGAAGGCGCTAGCCAAGGCAATTATATGAACATTGATATTGATCTGGAGCAGCAAGAGCAACAAATTGATACTCAGGACCATGGAACTGAAAATGCGTAGCACCAAACTCAAACGAGCGAGGTAAAGCACACCCCAGCTGCTGAGAAAGTTATTCACTCTACAGAGGACCTGTATACAACCGATGGCGAACCAGATGATCTATGGTGCAGGGTCGTTGAAGAGGCACCGGACGAGTAGCGCCTCCACTGTTCCTGGTTTTTGCTATGGCTCTGTCTACTTTTTGAAAATGTTTATGTTTGTTTTAATGGTTTCGGTCAGGTCTCGTAGGCTTTCTTTTTCACGAACAAGATCCATCCCCTGTGTGGGATTTTGCTGGAAAACCTTCAGCACTGGTTTCCCTCATGGAGGGCAGTGCTCAACAATGATTTTTGCTTAACAAGCCTCAACCTCGGGCCTAGTCCTGGATAATTCCTGCTGTACATATTTTTGTTTTTGTTGATTAATAGATTAAGCATACTTAGAAAAAAAAAAAAAAGTAAGAAGAAGTCTTCCAAGACCACTTCTCCTATTATCACTTTACCCGATTCACCCAAAGGAGATTCTTCCCAAGAAGCTTCTGCCGATATTCACATTGTAGAGTCATCTACGACCAAATATAAAACTGGTGGTAAGAAGAAAGGTAAGAATAAAAAGAAAAAATATTCAAAAGATAAAAATGATACAACTGAACCAACTGATGAAAAACGCAAAGCTCGATATCCTTGTCTCATCTGTGATCAGGATCATTTTACAAAGGAGTGCCCGCATAAAGCCGAGGTATCAAAATTCGTTAAGGGTTCACCTATACCTACTGTCTTGAAGGATCCCTTTCCCGCTCAAGATAGTAACATGGTTGGATCTTCCTCCAATACGGTTGAGGATATCTTGATGGTTGCCACGCGATCGCAAGATTATGGTAGTAAAAATACTGGTAAAGAAGCAGAAACATCCAATTCTGCATCGACTACATCTCCCTCGGTTTCTGATCCATTACATATCGAGAAATAAAATCTTGACTTAGTGGTTAAACCGCTTACAAAAGGTGTACTTCGTAAATCAGCTTTCAATCCACATACGAGAGCTCACGGGGGCGTCACTAAAAAACCAATATTATACCACGTGCATTCATATTGGGGCATTAAAAATGGAAAAATCACAAAAAAATATATCGGGGTTATAATGAGGGCCTAAAGGGTTTTAATATACTATATAATAATATATATATCCTAAGGTATTGTTTATACCATTTTTTGGCCAAGAGGAGGTAAAAATACACCATAGTTTTGGAGAATGTTAGGAACAACGCATCTGCACATCACCCGCAGCGGGAAAGGGTGGGAAATTTCATTGTTTGCAATCGAGCCTTTGCAACCCTAAGCCTTTCTGTGTTTCTAAGTTTTAACCATAAGTATTTTTTCCTTTCTAGCTTGAGAAAGACACAAGAAAGACATCCTTTCTTCCTTTCCATCTCGAGGAAGACACGAGCAAGACTGCCTTTCTGCCTTTCTAGCTTGAGTGAGAACTACTTCTTTTGGTTGAATATCTGAGCCTAGTTTTCCTGCTTCTACAACCAAGTAGCACAACAACCAAGCTACCTCGTTTCCACCCACCTGACTACTCTCTCATTATCATTTCGGAGGGAGTCCATAACCCCAAATTAATTTGTTGATTCCGGTTACTATAACCTTCATGATGGATTTTAAAAAATGATGGGTTATATGCACACTTAACACGAATAGAAGAGGAGGCGAGGAGTCGGCTTGTAGAGTGCAACAAGTGGTATCGGCAGTTGATTCAAAGTGTTTCTGATCATAGTGTCGTATTGGAGTTTACCTAGAGAATCTCTATAATACACAGGTATATCCTTAAGTAATGCTCTTGGCTCCTTCGAAAACATGCTCACAATTTCAACTTCTTTTAAGAAAATTTGATAGAATTGAGACTTCAGAATGTCATCTTCTTCAATTTGGTTTTTGACTTTTCAAAACATGATCAAAACTTTCTTCATGTAGCTTGAAATTCAAAACTTTGGTAACCTTCGACAGTGGTCTCAAAATAGGACTAATGCTCAACATATCCCTTCAACTAATGCACATGAGTGGATTTTTTGGAGATTGTCCTTTTAGGGCTTATGCACAGAACCATACCCAAATTTCGAACTATAGACAAAGGGTTTGGCTCCTTTCTAGGATTTATATAATTGTCAATAGGAGGGCCTTGAGTGCCTTGCAAAACTAGAAAAATCCATTCTTAATAATTGCACTGATCAATAATGTACATAACAAAGTTTGCATAGATGTTCAGAAATTCGATGATTTGGAAGATGTAGACCTGGTGGGCACCTTTTTTTTTTGCTCCAATGTCAAGAGGCATGGCTTCTCTTACATTGCTAGATAATTCTTTTGAATCTTCACAAATATTCTCCTTACACCTTTGCTATGTTAAAGAAGGTTTGCAGTCTTGATTGTAGAGATAAGAGGACTATGCTGATTTCTCCTTTTCGTTGTCCATGACTTGGGGAAACTGGTGTGAAAAACAGAAATAAATATGTTCCTCTGGAGCAACAAATTAATCATCAAGATTTCATAACTTGTGTAATGTTGATACTCATTATCAGAAATTCCAATGTTTGTTTCAAAATCCTCATTGTTGTTATATTTGGAGCAAAGTGTCTTATCCTCGGAGGGATATTCTATCCTCAATTCTTGTGATAAGTCTAGGGAGGTTAGTCAAACACTGTTATAACATGAAAAATTCTCAAAATACTCCTGAAAGATGCTTGTGAAGGGCTCAGAATCATACTTCCCCTCTTCTTGGTGATCACGAAACACTGGTGGTCCATGCAAGTAGTGTATACGACTCGCTTCTACCTAGCCCAAAATATATGGTTTGATGATTTATTGATACTGATGAGAGGATCATTCTGAGTGTCAAGGATATTTTTTTAATTATGATGATTACCATGGACATAATCCATAAGAGAAGGGAATTTTCTTGTTTTTAGTTTTCAGAATAAATCCTATGCCAAATACATCTCAAAAGTGCTACTACTTTCATCTTTTGGATCTGCAACATTGTTTCATATGGGGAAACCAATGAAAACATCACTAACCTGATGTCAATCCTCTCCAGAAAGAGTGACACTTGTATCATTTGAACGTGGTGTAATAATGTCATCACATTTTTCATTGTGGTGCTCATTTATGTGTTCAACAATCAATTTATATTCTATAATGACCCTCCTTGTCATTGCTGCCACAAGGTTGTTCATGTTACAAATCTCTAGTGTTTTCATATTCAAATTATGAGCACAATCCCTCTTCCATATACGCTCCACCTTCATCCCCAACAATGTTATCATTTCCTTCAACAATACCAAGGAGGCCTTCCTCTTGTAGGGGTGCCAGCAACTCTTGATATGTACCGTCAAATTTCTAAACCTTAGGTGGAAATGCTTGAGGAAGCTTCCAACTAGAGCTTTGAGAGAATTTATTCTCTTTGGGATGCAAGAATGCTTCAGCCAACCACCATGCCCTTGTTTCAAATAGAGAATAAATAACTTTATCATGGCATCTTTATGTATTTCCATCAATTTCTAGATATGCTTCATAAATGCTAGGAGATGTGGGACTGTAGCAAAACAGTTCCCCTAAAACTGTGGAAGGTCATTGCTATAGTTAGGAGGACATGATTTTTTTGTGAAAACCTTTTATTCTCTTATACACAGAAATAAAATATGCCCAGAAACTTAATATGTGTATAAACTCATCACATGAAACTCATATTCTATAATCTCTCATACTTCCATGAAAATTTCATTACAAAGGTGAAATATTTATAGTGCAACCTACAACTACCTTGAGTGATGTATAAGATATTCCTTTACTAAATTCTGGATGGAACCTTCAACCATAATTACACCTAGATAAGTGAGGTGCTCTTATAGCTAAGTTGGATGAGACGTGTAACATCTTTATGTATGTACATCGACACACTAGTGAAATAAAATGGAAAAAATGATGTGAGATATCAAATATTAAAAGGAAAAAATTTAATGTTAGATGTCAAATGTTAAAAGGAAAAAAGGATTGGGCAGAAAAAAATGGTTAAATTAAAGACTGACCCTTTAACCATAATTGTGCCTAAATAAATGAGGTGCTCTTGTGGTCCAGTTGGATGATATGTGTCACATGTGTGGAAAAAAATTGAATTCAGATGTGAAATGTTAAACATAAAAAAGAATGCATAAATCCTTCTTAACCCTGAATATTTTAAACACCAAGTTCTCGTTATGCACACATATTTTCTTATACCAGAACTTTGGAACATTAGGCATTACATAATCTAACACTATATACTTTAAAATTATTGAGAACCTGGAAATTTCTCTTCACATCATTTGTGTTTATTGTTCATTCTCTTGAAAATTGGGTGCCTTCTACGAGCATTATTATTTTTATTCTTTTAAGGTGTGAAAGGAAGAATTTATGTTGGAAATGCATGCAACACTATGAGATTTTTTTTCTTGTGATGACTTCTTTAACTTTTGTTGAATTCTAGTACTGATGCTATGCTCATGCATTTTGTTGTATATTCAACATTCTAATGGCAGTTGGTGTACCCAACTTGTATATGGTGGAAAGTGTGGATAGCTCCAAGGTGAGTTTGATGAACTTGGAAATAATTTATTATTTTCTATTTAGAAATTCCTTTTATATCTTATGAGGATTCTTGCGGGCTTATATCAGATATAGATTCTTGTTTAAATTTTAAAGAGCGAATAAACATTCTGTTTCATTATGACATCTTGAATGGCTTCATTTGATGTAAACATTTTGTTGGATTAATCTATCACATATGTTCCAGATCAATAAGTATATTTAATTCCATCAAGATTATCGTTAAGAGTCAAAAGGTAGTGTGAGTATTATGATTTATCTCTGTAAATATTAACTTGTATTTTTGGTACTAATTTATGTGCAGTCTCTTCTTGTATCTCTAATTCTCAAATTCTTCTCAGCTACAGTTTTATATGTGTCTTTATGATAGAAGATTTAAATCATTTAGGAAGATGAAAATAATTTTAAAACATGAGAGGTAGAATATCTTAATGAGAATTAATTCCATTTGTAGGGTTCGTAGGGTATGAAAAGTTGGATAACAATAAAGGGTCTCTAGCTTTGAGAATGTCTGTAGCCTAATAGCTGAAATTAGAGCTTGGAAAAATTCCCAAAACTTCTTCTAATTGCCTTCACAAATTCAACTTAAGGAACTTGATATTCTTGCGGTAAAAGTAAAGACAAAATGATCTTCTTTCCGTCCAATATTCAAAGCCCTAACTCTAATACCATGTTGAGAAATCTAGGGAATAATAGTTAAGGTTATTTTATATTTGATTTCTCTTCAATCCATGACATTTTCCTGTGATATTATTATTATCATTTAGTTTTGTTTTATCATAAAGACAAATTCCAATAAGAAGATCACAATCCAAACAAAATACCACCAGATGTAGGCTGCTAGCCAGGGCCAAAACCTCTCCTAGAGAGGAAAACCCAGAAAATCCTCTTCTTATCGAATTTCAATGAAGACTTCTAAGACCTTGACCTTGACTTTTACCAAAACCCATGTGATGAACCAGCAAAAACCCAAAATATGTCTCTGCAAAAACTAGAATGAGGAAACCCTAGTTCTTCCCTCAAACTTGCACGTGCGAGAAACAAAGAAAAATTTTAGTTTCCTTCCATCAATTTGTTGACATCCCAAGAATTTGATCTTCTTCCAACACGATTTCGCTAGATTATACCTCTATTTTATTTTCTAGGATCATAGATAACTTTTTTTTTGATGTGTGTATCAAATTAGGTGAGTTTCTTCTTTTTATAGGCCTCCATCAAAGAAAATTAGGCCTCTATAGGCCGAATTGAAGAGGGTTGGCCGACTCATCACTTGGAGGCTTCTAGACATGACATATTAGATTAAATATTTTTCCTTCTTTCTACATGGGCCCTCCAAGGGCTAGTAAATAGGGACCTTGACTATTGACTTTACAACAAGACCCATAGAGCATGCGATGGGTTCTTTGACCTAGGACCACAACATAATAGGCAGGAAACCCATTTCAATAAAATAATTTTTCTTTCACGAATATTTTTTTACTTTTATTTTCTTTTGAAAAATTACATCAATAATTATATCAATTCATGACTTGAGAAAAATTATGAAGACCTAAAATAGTTACATTTAAACAACTATTTCCTTCTAGTGTGTGTTAACATAGGTTCCTTTTTTGTACAGAGCGTGACCCTAGTTGTTAATGTATTGTATAACCTAGAAACCCATGTTAGTTTAATTGATTTTATTTTTCCAAAGAAAGGATGCATAAGTTTCTATTTCATAGTTTGGAAAAGGAAAACACACAGGAAAGTTCGTATAACATGCCATATCACCACCATAAAGGAAAAGTGTACCACCTATGATCTCTCCCAAGAACATAGCTAGAAGTAAAAAAAAATATTTTATGAGTGGGGCAGGTTGTCAATGGGAGAAGAAGGTGAGGAATAACCAAGGAACAAAAAGTACTTCTGATTTAGTCTTGTCATGTTTACCTTGTAGAAAAATGATTTATTATTGCATGTGGGTAGATTTTTGACAGGTTTTCGAATGGGAGCCATATCTTTCACTGTAATTCTCCCACTCCCTCACATTCCCTTCCTCCTCCAAAACCTTGATAACGTAGCTACTGCAGTAATGTTGTTGCGACTTTGATGTTATTAATGTGTTGTGGTAAATCAAGGTACCATTATATATAGTTGAGATAGATCTGAAGCACTTGTGGGGAGCTCTTGGTACTATAAATCATGTGAGTTTCCTATTTTTATTTTCTTATCTTTTTCACCTTGGGAATATAGCTTCATCATGGTTTTCTAACGAGCCATATTTGAACGTAAGTGAATTGTAAAGCACTAGAAATCTTAATTGTAACTGACCAAAGTCTCTTTTTTGTGGAACAAATTTCAATTAATATTAGCATAATGTTATCATATTTATTTGGGCTGTTTGTTTCATGGAGGATTTTGGTGGTTATAGGTATTTGATTAGTAAGAAGGTTTTGCAAATCATTCAAAATTTATTGTGTTTTTCTCAAAATATTAAAACCAATATCTCTAGGGTGGTGATGCAAGACTAGTTCCCAGTGTTCACTTGATGGTCTCTCAATTATCCTAGAATCTCCAAGATGGATGGTAAGCTTTTAGAAAGCTTGAATTCTTGCAATAAATGCTATTAACTACATAAGCTAAAGAAATTGTGTGTTTTATGTTATGTAAAAGGAAAAATTTATCTAACATTTGCTCATGCTAGGAGAAGTATAAAATAGAAAAGAAGTCATATTTTGAAGCTCTATTACAGGCTCTTCATGGCCCTGATATTGATATTTCAAATGAAGAATATGAAATTAAGGTGCAGGGCCTCTGCTCTTTTACCATTGCAATCCTTTTATTTCTTTATATTTGTAATATTAGGCTTATTTAGGAATTATGTTTTCCTTATTCTAGTGTTGCCATTTGTTACCTTTTTTCAACAAATTTTCTGGATTTCTTGTGCCCTTGGACAATATTACTATGGAAATGGTACACTTGTAATTTCAACACAATCCTAGCGAAGCCTTTCTGGTTTAATGACCTTCAGCTTGTCATTTTATGTCATTTAAAGTAACAATTTATCACTTCCTCAAGCTTACATTTCTATAGGAAATTGGAAATTTGTCTCTACAAAAAGGATGTGAATTCAACTAACAAAAATAATTGCTTGATCACAGACTAGAATGAAGGAAAATCATCAACAAACCAGATTCAAAATATTTGAGCTTGTTGAGAGAAGATATGTGCTCCCTTTGATTGTAAGTATTGGGTTGCCCCATGGTAGCATAAAAGCAAAGCATACTAAATGTTTTTTCTTGGTTTAACTACAAAAGTAATTTAATAGTCTACTACTGTGAACAATGTGAATTTATGAATTTGGATCTATTTTAATTTTTGACCATTTCAAGGATTATTTTTTGCAGATTTGCATTGGCTTTCTTCTACTTCTTAACATGAAGTTAAGGAAGGTTGCTAACCTGAAGTAAGCTTTTCTTGAGGTGAATTTCAAATCATACATATTACTGTCTACATGAAATTATTTTATAACATGATGGTATTTCGTACCATTGTTAAGATAGGGGTACCTGAATTTATACAACCATTACCTTGATCAATAATAACCCATTCTTTCCAGTTATTTTGAAACAAAATATTTTCATGAGTGGATTTTGTCTGTAAATATCTCGCTATAAATTGAAATTCTATGTTGATTGAAGGGACTTGTTTCTCTGTGCTACGAATTTTTTATTTTAGAACCATCATAGTTTTTCTTTAAAAAAAACAAGTGTTTTTCAATTTAGTCTTGTGTAGTTCCAGAGACTATGAGGGATGTTGCCCCTTTAGAAACTTATTTGTAGAATTGTCCTTACGGTAATCTATTTTCCACATTAATTTCTTAAATATGAGTCACAACTTAATTTAGACAACCATTACCTTGATCAATAATAACCCATTATTTCTAGTCATTTTGAAACAAAATATATTCACGAGTTGATTTTGTCTATAAATATCTCACTATAAATTGAAATTCTATGTTGATTGAAGAGACTTGTTTCTCTGTGCAAGGAATTTTTTTTTTTTAGAACCATCATAGTTTTTCTTTAAAAAAAACAAGTGTTTTTCAAATTAGTCTTGTGTAGTTCCAGAGACTATGAGGGATGTTGCCCCTTTAGAAACTGATTTGTGGAACTGTCCTTACTGTAATCTATATTCCACATTAATTTCTTAAATATGAGTCACAACTTGGATTAAATTCTGAGCAGTTGGAACATTTCTTGGGCCAATGTGCATCGTATCTTGAGTATTTTGAGTAGTCTTAATTTAAAGAAATTCTCCTAATGTTAGTATGTTTTTGTAGGTTATGGGTTAAGGGGAAATTTACTAAAATAAGCAATGGATCCATTATGTCAGTAGGATTTATTAATTCTCTGATCAATATCCTGTCTAAAAATTCTCTATTACAAGTTATTGCAAAATTGAATTTTGTTTTTTTTGACAAAGTCGGTTGCTGGTTATATTCCAAAAAAAGTGGGGAGCGAGAGATCCATTACATCCTCGAGGAGTTTACACCACAGGTCAAAGAAGTTGTGGTGTTGGTATGAGAGTTGTTGTTCAAAGGGATCCAGTCACCAATGAAATGGTACTTGAAGGCAGGGCCCTCGTATGTTTCTGAGATTTATTCTTTCCAATGTTTAAGTTATTGGTTTCTTTGGAGTTGGAAATTGTTTTATTTTAAATTGAATGCATCAGAGGTTTCACCAACATACATCTTTCGACACCTTTAGATCAGTGACAGAAGTAATGGATCTTGTATGTGATGAATCAGGTGTGAATTTTATGGACAAGACAGACCGTACTGTTATTCATGAAGTGATGGAGAAACAAAGTGTCAGCATTGCAAAGGTGGGCATAAAAACCTCTCTAAATGCACGGAATGTTGTTTTGGATACCGCTACTGCTATTATTATTTTGTTCGAAGGTAGCTTCATATGAGGTCCTACCATGAATATGAGTTTGTGAATGTCATGAATTCTAGAGATAGGTCTCATGGAGTTGGATCAACCTAGTGGGACACACAGAAGATGTCATGTATAGAAGCAAAGGATTTTGTTTTATCAATGTTTTTATAGAATAAGATATTGTAATTGGAATGTTGTGCTTATTGGGGGATTCATTCACCTTTTTTTTTTTTTGAAACTAAAGATTTTGTGTGTCTTTTCTTCCGAATTTTCCTTGTTAAAGTTTTTATGTGCTCTTCAGTTCTAGATCTTGGATAGAAAGCATGAGGTATATTTTCATTTTTGGAGCTGTAACCATTAGGATACATTAGAGGATGGATAAATTTGAAACCTTTTTAAACTCCTATATTTACTTTCACAAAGATCCTAGTGCCCTTAATTTTTCTCCTATTTAGGAACTCGAATTGGTGCTTAACTTAGCTTTGCAACATATGTATTCTACAAAATATTCATAGTTATTTTTTTCAATTAAATCACTGAGGAACATACTAAGGTATTCAAGACATGGATTTTATTATATCTGGAATGACTCCGAATTTCAAAACTATAGTTTTTCCTATGATTCAAACTAGGAATCCCTTGGAGTATCTTAAATCGTCTCTATCCATATCTCTTATCTAAGATATTTTTTTGTTGATGCCGATAGATCCTCTTCAAGATGATAAGGATCTGTCCTTCCAAGCATTAATACAAAAGTACTACATTATCATGACATATATACCAAGACTCTGATTGTCATCCCCAATATACTCTAGCATTGATATATATAAACTTGGTTAGTCATGCAGTGTTATTATTCTATTTACTGGTCCTAAAGATTTTCATACACAGATCACCATGTAGACATTCCAACAACAATATAACGATCAATCCCAAGCCTTTCTTATAGAGAAATCCTCTACAGACATAATCCTAAGCACATAGAAGGGATATTGTACTTCAATTATTTTGCGTTGTGGAAAAATCAAGGCCCAGACATATGATCAATATATCACATGGATATTTTCATAATTAGTATGCAAATCATACTAAGAGTATACTCCAGGTCAGGTTCTTGGTCACTAGATTGATGGATGATTATGGAGATGAATGTAGCAACACATATAAAATTGTTCAGAATATCTTCAATAAGGTTAAGAATTCACTGGATCAAATATAGATATCCTCCATAGGCTTCTCAAGTTATTCCACATTTGTAATGAATAGAGATGCTTACACAGTGCTTGTCACCGAGTTCAGAATGTTATATAGGTCGGCTTGTAGGAAAATGCTGTAATTGGTGTATGTATATGACAAGGGCTATAACTGTCATTTTTACACCTTGAATTTGCACACAGTGATCTGCTAGATATCAAACTTCCATACTTCAAGCTTCAAGGCTAATACTTCTTAAAATGGTAATAAATTGTTGACTTCGGTAGCTGCTTTAGGCTTATTCTAGAATTGAGATCAGGCTTCCCTTTAAATGGAGATGCACAAGACTACATAGGAAGAGAAGGTCTTCGATGTAATGAAGCAATCGAGGTTCTAATCAACTTCAATGTCCTCTTATTTCCTGAACCTTTCGATATTCTTGTACCACTTTAGTCACAGAAAAATTACAGAGAAATTTTTGGAGTGGTTCCCTACGAGGGCCACAAGAATGAAGGTCTTAAAAACAAGATATGAATCTGAAATTTCATTGACATGAGGTGTCTTGAAGCTAGGACAATTTTACCAAAATATTTTGCTATTTTGGGATGAAGATCACAAAAGATGGTGAATCTTGGAGCTCGGCCTAGCAGAGATCAACGACCTTATAACGTTCAAATGGAGCTTCAAAAAACCAGACTTGCTAGATATAAGGCTTGTGATTTTAATTCCCTCCATACATTAACCCCAGTTTCACGAACCTGTGCAACATAGTTTATAAGTTATAACTAGTTTTTTTAGCAATTGATTAGTATGAGAATTAAATTGTTGTAAATAGAAAGGAATTATTTCATTAATTGCACTTTTTTGGTTTGCAAATGATATTTTTTAGCTTCTTTACAGGTGGTTCTGGACGTTTCAAATGCACACCCTAAAGATACTAAAGCACTGCCTGGGGGTGTGGATGGTATGAAAAAACTAGCTTATTTGCATGAACCGAGAGTTCTGCACAAAAGCCAACTAGATATGAACTTGATGAAATTTATGTGAGTGTTTTAGTTTCTTGAAAGTGACTACTCTATTGAGCATTGTGTTTGAAATTTTTGAGTGGTTGATTTTTTTCACAATAATTGGCTAAGTTATATTGATAAGAAAGTTCTGCAGAATTTTTCAACTAGATATAAACTTGATGAAATTTATGTGAGTGTTTTAGTTTCTTGAATGTGACTACTTTATTGAGCATTGTGTTTAAACTTTTTGAGCGGTTTGCTGAGATTTTTATTTTTTTAACAATAATTGGGTAACTTATATTGATAAGAAAACTACAACTACAGCTGTAACAGATGTTACATCACTATATTATTAAAAAAAATCTCAAGCTAACTGCTCTACAGGCCATATGCAGTCTGACTACAAGCCCAAAACATGAATTGGCTTGATCCTTATACAAATTTGCCTAGTGTTCCTTAATACGGTAAACCCTAAAATATATCCCTAACTTTCTAACTATTCTGAAATACAAAAACTAACAAAGAGCATAATGACTCACAGTATCATCTAGACATTTGGTTGCTGGTTCACTTTCTTGGTTCATAGTTGCAACCTCCTTGTCAAATTGGTTGATAGTCTCTTCTCCCTTGAATTTTACCCTGTATGAGTAGGTTGCCATCATTTCGTTAATGGACTAGTCACCTTTATGCAGATTCAGAGTCAAATTCCAAAGGAGAACACACTCGGCTTGTACATCTGCTAATTGCTTCTTCAATTCCAACATTTGGTTGCTGGTTCACTTTCTTGGTTCATAGTTGCCACCTCCTTTTCAAATTGGTTGATAGTCTCTTCTCCCTTGAATTCTCCCCTGGGCTGAGTAGGTTGCCATCCTTTCGTTAATGGATTGGTCACCTTTATGCAGATTCAGAGTCAAATTCCAAAGGAGAACACACTCAGCTTCTACATCTGCTAATTTCTTCTTCAATTCTAGCAATGGCCCCATATATTCTAATAGTTTTGAAATGCATAAAAAGCTAACAAAGAGCACAATGATTAGAAGCACCTATGCTTGCTAGTTCAGTTTCTTGGTTCATAGTTTGGATCTCCTTGTCAAATTGGTTCACAGAGTCTTATCCCTTGAAATTTCCTCTAGACAAGTAGGAAAATGAAATATTATTTAGAATGGTAGAGATTGTCTCCAAGATCAAGTTGGGCAGCTTAAGATCATGGCGGCCTAGAGAGGAATTTGTAGCCCCAGCAAACGTTATATATTAGAGGACTTTAAGCTCCTCTATGATAGAATGGAACAACACATCTCATATATAGATTTGCGGTGAAGAAAAGAAGTGTGAGGGTCTTAGAAGATTTGCTTGATATCATATGATTGACAGTGAATTACGACAACATAGATCTTAATGATATATGATAGTGTCTCTTATGGTTAAAAAATGACAGTTTACTATAGTAGGCAGGTTGGAGTGGATGTGATAGTGGTAGTAACAAAAGCAATGGTTGTATACATTGATTTTAGTAGCAGTGGTAGCTATAAACAATGGGAGCAGTAGTAGTAGCATTTTCAGCTAGAGTGGAAAAAGTTAGTGGGATAGGTGGTAGTGAGAGTGAACAACAATGGGCATCAATGACAAATAGTGGCAGGAGTGTCAAAAGTGGATGCAATGTACAATTTGACCCCAATACAATCTTTCTTTTGGCTAAACATTTTGACCAATCTACTAGAAATATTATCTATCTTACAAATGGGAAAGTTTCTTAGAGATATTTGAAGAAGTATAGCTAAAATGTCGAAATTACCCATTTCTGGAAAGGATATTATTGATAAGGAATTAAAATAGACATTTCTACTAGTAAATCGATTATAAATTGGACAAATGCACTACTGCCTATTTACCATGGTGAGTTCTCCATAGAAGGATGACTTTTGTCTTTTGTAATTGAGAATTTATTCTCCCAAAACTAGAGACGGAGATATAGGTCAATTTCAAGAAAAATTGGAAAGAGATTCGAAGAAGGGCTCTATAGAAATGACAGGTAGGATGGAATTGAATGACCTTAGCAGGTCATTTTATCGTCATGGAAATGTGGTGATTGTTATAATGCAACAATATGACTTATTATTGTTGCACCACCAATAGAAATAAGGGCAGCACCTCTGTGCCTTTTCATTTGTAGGTTGTTTGACATATTTTAAATTTTAATAGTATTTTTCTATGACAAACATAGTTTTATTTCCAATTCCAAATGTTGAATAGAAGTCCTTTAAACAATGAGAAATGGCATGCTAACAAGCATTGAGTTACATTTAAGCCCTAAGCTTTGCCGGCCCAAAATCAAAATCAGAAGCACTTCAAATAACCGATCTGAGAGGTGGCATGCAGTTTCCACAAAGGCTTAAGGTCTTTCTCTTTGTGTGTTTTAAAAAATAAAAGAAAATTACTCCGTGGCTTCAATTTGCAGTCATGAATACTTCAGTTTCACAGGTATGGGATGAAATTATTTCCATTAGTCACTATGGAATGTATGTAGTTGTACGTTGTGTTTTAACATGAATTCAGGCAAGTAACATTGAATCTGAAAACCCCAAATGGACTTAAACGTTAAAGATACAGAGTTTGGAATATTTGGATTATTTTGTCCTATGTCATGACATGGTATATAAGCTCTCTCTGTCCAAGTCAGATCACACTTTAAAAAAGGGACAAGTGGAGTGGATGGCAGTTGATTAAGATGATTTGAGTTTTCAGAACATATAATCAAAGACAGAGATCTTAAAAGACTATGTAGCATTGTTCAGAATTCATGGATCCAAAATTTAGTAGATTGATGTGTGAATTTTCAGAAGTATATATTCATTCTTGTTCGAAGACAGAGATCTTAAAAGACTGTGTAGCATTGTTCAAAATTCACAACATTGTAGTCATATTTTTCCTAAGGATATAATTATGTTTAAGAAATGGTTTTGCGACCTTGGTTTAGAATCAACCTGTAGTAATCTGACAAAGCTTCGGACTCATAAGCCTACTAGGGATTTATATATCTGTGGAGTTGATTGGAATTAATACTTTAGATTGCATGCACATGATTCAACCCCTTTCATGTTACTAATATCATGGGTGTCTTCTCTATCATGACTAGAAGATTGAATCTTTAAAGGAGTTTTGATTTATGATTATAGTGAGACCTTTATTTAAGAAATATTTGAAGCTTGACCAAGGTGGCATCTGCTCAAGGAAAATATGAAGCTAATCAATTAGAGTTGAGGAATCATCACACTGAAAGAGTAGTTTTCATTGACACATGGAAAACAAAGAATAGTAGATAAGTTTCCTCAGATGCATTTGACCAATATTTGATACTAGCTGACCAGATAAATTAAGTTTTTCTAAACAGTGATGCCAAAAGATAGAATGCTTGAAGAGAAGCAACAATGGAGTTATTTAACATGACTTGGTTTCATCAATGTGTTCATAAAGAGACTAATATACTCTAAAGGTACTGAGCAGAATTGCAAGATTGTTCCTTTGAGCATCGTTGTCTTGAGAATTTTTATATGGAATATTTTCTTGATATCATATGATTGACAGTGAATGACGACAACATATATTTTAATGATATATGATAGTGTCTCTTATGGTTAAACAATGACAGTTCACTATAGTAGGCAGGTTGGAGCGGATGTGATCGTGGTAGTAACAAAAGTAGTGGTTGTAGACATTGATTTTAGTAGCAGTGGTAGCTATAAATATGACACTGCCTACCAAATTTAACCAGTGCATTCTATTAGGCAAGAAAATTGTTCTTTTAATTCAGAGCAACGAATTTGACTCTTAGATTAATTGTAAATCCATTACATATAATATCTTATTTAAGGAAACAAGTAGGTTTGTCAACCTATACACGTGTCAAATCCTGAAATGGAAAGACTGGCTAATACAAACACTTGGATTCAAAATATTGAAAATCATCCAAGGAAGCTATGATCTAGGCAATGCAAATGGAAGTAAACTCAATTCAAGAGAATCCATTTCATGCAATTGAAGAAATAGGGCAAGTTATTGGCCAAATGATAGTTATTGCAGGTAGCAGCCCTTAGTTCAGTTTATTACAGAGAAAAGAAAGTGAAATAAACCCTAGTGAGGCAGATCGCATCGTGAAAGGAAAAAGTGATGATGATGTTTAAATTCTCACATATATATGTGATGCATGATGACGCAGGGGAGGGGGGTAACACATGTTGAAATATGTAACTAGGTTTGGTCTTCATAATGACATATGTAATCATGATTTTATGTATTTGATGTAAAGAGAAACATAAATTTATTATTATTAAATTCTTGAGGCATGGGTTTCATGCTCAAGGGAAATTTATTTTTAGGTCAAGCACCTGTTGAGTGCTTCTAGGACTTGTCATTTGGTCTACAAGTCAGTTGAGTCATTGTCATGTATGGAAGACTCTTTTGGGCATGTTACATATTGTAAAGAAAAATTATTTGAGTCAAATCTAGAGTCAAAGACCCTCCAAGGCCTCGTCATAGTGCAAAGAACAAGTCGACCTCTAAGAGAGGATAAGTCGGCCTAAAGCTAGCAATTCGACCTAGAGAAAGAACTATATATAAGAAAGACTTCGATCTCACTTGAAGGAATTACTCCACGTTAATGACCAAGCCTTAAAGTATAGAATTGTCTAGGATTTTGATGTATTGAGTTGTCTAACTAGATGCAAATAGGTCTTGAGTCTATCTATGTATCATAGATAGCTTGTCTTGAAGCTTATTAACAAATTTAATTTCAGTTGGTTGCTGCAAGATTTGATTCTTGAGGCAGTATGGTTGAGAATGGTGATTTATCATTTAATATCGTCACGATGTCTTGACACCTTTGGTGACATAAGATAACCTTGATTTGAAAATGACTTTTATAGTAATCTTGTGGATAGATAATAATGAGGTTGCCAAGGGAAGTAATCTATCGACTGTGACCTATGTGTCAGTGAGTGACCCTGTTTCACATTTGTATACTAATGTTTAATGACAACATGACAATTCTTGCTTTTTTCACAATAACCTTAGCATCTGTATAGCAGCAATCTTCTATGTGACATGGTGACAATGATCCCCTTTTGTGAACACTGTTGAAGATTCATCTTGAGGTTGTTGAGTATAGTTGTTATAGTAATTATGACTACATCTCCAATGCTTCCAAATGGGCCTTGAAATTTCTGGTATAATTTTGAAAACACATTCTTGTCTTAAGCTAGTGAATCTTGGGCTTATTAATTCTTCTCCAGTCCAACCAAGATAGTGTTGTGACCCCATAGATCCCTCCAAATGTGAAATCCCCTCTTTGAAATATTCTTAATGAAAAACTTGGGGGTAGACCTACCTAGCATGTTGATGTTGGGAAGGTTCATAAAACATAGCCACATAATACCATCTGTTTGAACTTGGGGGAAATTGTCTATAATGCTTACAAAATATTTTTGATAATCCTGAAAACAAGAAATCTAGCGGTAAGAGCTCTTTAAATCACATTACCAAGGTTAAAAAACCATTAATGCCATCCACATGGGTCGTTTCCAAATTATGTCTTAATAAAATATACCATGGGGCTCTCATTAAAACACTTAAATTAGAAACAATACAGAACAATGTTTTTTTTTCATTAAAGCAAAGGGAGGGTCTCATAACTCTCATCCTCACCTTGCCTTTTCTTCTCTATATAACTCTTTAAAACTGTAAATTTTGTTGTTCCACCTTAATAAGACACTAGTTTGATTACATGAGGTTGTAGTTGGATTTTTGAACAAGAAGCTTTCAAAGGGAAGAGGGTCTAGACTTGTGATTGAACACCTTATTTGGTGCAAACATATTCATAAAGATTGATCAATGGATTTTTCATCATCATATAGATCAATTTATATGTCATTTTATAGACATGCACATAATCAATCTTCGTAAAACATGGTTGATCTTTGTATGCCTTAGACCATTAAATGCCACAAATCATAGTGAGATGTGCTCGAGTGTGGATTGAGTAATCACATTGTGGGAATACTAATATGCACCTCTTATGTATATCACAAGAAGAAAGGTGAATTGTAGAATTCATGTGGGGTCATAAGAGAGGCATCATGTCATTATGTTAAGGATATAAATATAAAGGGGTGTAAAAAATGTTAATGAAAAAACAGATACCTACAATATCTAGTGAAAGTAGGGGTTTTTTAAATTGGGAAAATGCAATGGGTTAGTATTGGTAGGGGGTTAAATAAAGTGATCTTTAGAGGTATTTTCCAATATGTAGTCAAATTAAGGGTATTGTTTAGTATGCCACGAATGCACATGCTATGCCATAGGTTAATTGAGTGACGCCCCTGTGCGAGAGCTACTTAGAATTACAATATTGTTGAAGATTTGGCAATTTCCCCTTCAGCAATGTCGGCTTTGGAAGTGTTGCAATCATGCCCAGCCCAAAGAAAATTACTTTTTTCAGCCTTAGGAGTCGTAGATCTCCAATATTCGAACCTCATGATCTTCGATTTAGAGAATTTTACACCCCGCCTTCCCCATCAAATGGCTTTTCACATTCCGGTAATAGTAAAAAACAAACGTATTTTTCGTATTCTTGTTGATGAAGGGGATTCTACGTGTATTATGTCGTTAAAATGTTGGAAATCACTTGGTTCTCCAATAATTAACCAATCACCAACTATTCTCAAAGCTTTTGACGAAAGAGGTTTTCAGCCGTATGGTATTTTACAAGATCTACCAATAGAGGTCGAAGGCAAAATGGTTAATTTAGATGTGGAAGTGGTTGATGCCCCTCTGGATTACAACCTTCTCCTGGGTCGCAGTTGGTCTTACGCCATGACTGTTATTGTATCATCGATCTTTCGTCTCATCATGTTTCCTCATAAAGGAAAGATCGTTAAAATAGATCAGCTCTCATATTATTCATCTGACCCGACCTCTACTTATAGCATCCAACATATCGGAAAATCGATTATCCCCTATAATGATGTCGGAGTAGGTTTGATTAAAGATTCAGCTTTACTAGGAAATTTTTCCCTACCTACTCCCAACGTACAATCTCCTATTGCTAATATCAATATGATTACATCAAGTACTATGTCTTTTGATGATCCATGGATAGTACCTTTAGAATCAGAATTGGATTCTTTCGATGGCCCGATGCCTTTGAGTCCATTTGAATTAGCATACCAGACTGTATAGTCATTTTCTGATATTCCTTCAACTGGGTCTGATCCAATGAATGTGATCAATCAGGAGTCATTTTCAATATCGAGCTTAGCTTTGACATCAATTCCAGATCCTGTTCAACAAGTATTCAATACTGATGAACATATTCATGAATTATTGTTAGTAGATGAGTTACCATGGGAAGATCTTCATCATAGGTCTTCGTTTTTACCTGATCCCGATCATTTTGAGAATGATTTTTCTTCCATTTTTACCATTGATTACATCAAAGAACCTCAGAATCCTCTCTCACATATCAATTCTGAATTGAATTTAGAAAATATTTCTACAACGGTTCCTCTTGACATTTCAGTAAAACCTGGAATTGTTGAAAACATTCACATAGGTGCTTCTTGTACGCCTGATGAAATCCAAGCATATAAAGCCCTATTTCAGGAATTCCACGACATTTTTTCCTGGTCATATGAAGAAATGCCTGGAATCGATCTGTCGATTTTTGTTCATGAAATTAATACATACCCAGATGCTAAACCCGTTAGATAGATATTACGTCAGATACATCCGATAAAATTTGTCGTTATTAAAGCCGAAGTTGAAAAATTGCTTCGTGCAGGTTTTATTTATCCAATTCCACTTACGGACTGGGTATCTAATATTGTTCTGGTCAATAAAAAACAAGGAACAATACGAGTATGTATCGATTATAGGGATATAAATCGAGTTTGTCCAAAAGACAATTATCCAACCCCTTACATCGATCAAATTATTGACAATTATGCTGGAAGTGAAATGTTCTCGTTCATGGATGGATTTTCCGGCTACAATCAAATCAGCATACTCCCTGCAGATCAACCTAAAACATATTTCATTTTCCCATGGGGAACTTTTGCTTATCGCAAACTACCTTTTGGCCTTAAGAATGCTGGCGCCACTTTCCAAAGGGCCATGTCTTATGCATTTCACGACATTAAGCACATTGTCCAGTCCTACCTCGATGATTTTCCTGCCCATTCTTCGCATAGAGCAGATCATATTACTCATTTACGAGCCATATTTATACGATGTGGGCATTATAAGATTCGTCTGAATCCTCAAAAATGTGTTTTCTGCGTACAATCCGGACGATTATTGGGATTTATTGTTTCAAAGGTAGGCATTCATGTTGATCCATCGAAGGTTGAGGCAATCATCAACTTACCTCCTCCTTCTACTCTTTGCCAACTCCAAAGTTTGCAGGGGAAAGCAAAATTTTTACGTCAATTCATTCCTAACTATGCCGAGTTAACGAAAGGTTTCACTAGGTTGTTGAAACAGAATATTCCTTTCTTTTGGGATGAGGTCGCTGATAGATCTTTTGATGCTTTTAAACATGCATTGACCCATGCACCGTTACTACATCCTCCCAACTACAACCAAGATTACTTTTTGTACCTCGCCGCTTCCGATTCCACGATAGGAATGGCTTTAGTTCAGTAAGATGAATTCCATAGTAAACATGTGATTTACTATCTTAGTCAAAATTTTCATCTGACTGAGATCAAATATTCACATGTGGAGAAATTGGCCTTGGCAGCTGTTCAAGCTATCCAACTTTTTTGTCATTATATACTTTTACGCAAAACGACAGTGATCTCTGATTGTAACCCTATGATGTAAATTTTGACCAAACAATTGCTAGGGGGAAAATACTCCAAATGGATTGTTATCCTACAGAAGTTTGATTTGGAATTTGAAAAGTCCAAATCAAAGAAATCATTGATATTTGCTGAACTTATGTGTGATTTCCCACATACTGATACAGAAACTGTGGCGAAACAACCAATCGCAAAGCGAATCCTTGTTTCTTATTAGTACCATTGATCCTTGGTATGGAGATATTATTGTTTATCTTCAGACCCAATCTTTTCGGCCTGAGCTTTCACAGTCACAACGACGAAAAATCCGTTTCCAGTCTCAATAATATCATATTGTTGGCTACACACTATACCGTCGTGGTGCGGACTCAGTTTTTCGACGTTTTCTAAACCATGAAGAAGCCGAAAAGGTTTTAAATGAATTTCACTCTAGAGAATGTGGCGTTCATATGTCTGGGTATGCCACAGCCCAAAAGATATTGCGCTCAAGTTATTTCTGGCCATCCTTGTTTAAAGATTGTATTTATCCGGTCCGAAAATTTCATAATTATCAAATCTTCGATCAAAAAATGCATGCACCACCTGCTCCTCTTCACCCTATAATTGCTGTCGGTCCTTTTGAAAAATGGGGCATTTATTTCATTACATGTAACCCTCACTTGGCTGGGGGGCATGGGTATATTATTCTAGCAGTAGATTATTTTACCAAATGGGCCGAGGCAATGCCTACATTTGCGGCAGATGGAAAAAATGTAGCTACTTTCATATTCAATCATGTGATTGCTTATTTCGGTGTACCCCAAGCGATAATTACTGATCACGGGAGCCATTTTCGGAATATCATGATGACCGAGTTAATGGACCAAATTGGCCTGCGCCATGACAGTTCTACTCCATATTATCCGCAAGCCAATGGTTTAGTTGAAGCAATTAATAAGGTTTTGGTCACCATGATCAAACGAATCATTGGAATTCATAAGTCGAATTGGCATACCATGCTCTTTTCAGCACTCTGGGCATATCGAGCCTCAGCAAAAATATCAACAGGTTTTACCCCTTTTCAACTAGTTTACAGTTTAGAAGCGGTATTACCGATTGAATGTGAGATACCGTCACTCCAACTAGCCATAGAGTTACTACCAACCACTTCTGAAGAGGAGAAAAATTTTTTATACTTGGCTTAATTAGATGAGAATCGACGCACCGTTGCATTAGCTACCAAGACTCACGCGAAAATAATGAAAGCTCAGTATGATAGAAGTGTTACCCCTCGTAATTTTTTAGAAGGAGACCTAGTTTTGATTTATGATCAAGCCAACGATAAACTAGGGGCTGGGAAATTTGAACCCATGTGGCATGGTCCTTATATTGTCAAGTGACAGCTTGCAAAAGGGGCCTATGAATTGATTGATTTTGACGGGGTCTCTTTAGGTAAACCCAAAAATGGACTTTATCTAAAGAGATATTACGCTTGATTTTTGTGTGGAGATCTTCTTTGTATATTAGTTACTTTTTAGTTGGTGTGCTATAGATTAGAAACGTGTGCCTAGATTAAGTGTTCTTTACTACTATTCTGGCTTATCTAGATTACTTTGATATCGCAGGTGTCGACGTCCTTTCAAACATATATTGGTTTTGTTGATGGCGCTTGTCGTAGTACACGGAACATCTCTTCTACAGCTTGGGTTATTTATTCACCCACTGACGAGTTAGTAACCATGCATGGGGTAAGCCTCGGTCAAACAACAAATAATATTGCTGAATATAGTGCAGTTATTGAATTATTATCGGAATCCATTTCATTTGGAATTCGGAGTTTGATCGTTAGGTTAGATTCGGAACTCATTGTATTACAGTTAAATCAAGTATATGCCATTAGAAACTCAATATTATTAAGATTATTTTTAAGGGTTCGTCTCTTGGAACGAGAGTTCAATTATATTGAGTATCAACACATTCCAAGATATTTAAACACATTAGCAGATGCAATAGCTTCTAGTGTTATAAACAGACATTTGCAATAATAAAGTAGTAAATCAACATTCGATAACATGATTGAACATGTAATTGGAAATAATAGTATATCATAGTATAGATGTAGTGTTCAAAAAATAGTACATCATCTTCGATCATAGGTTCAAAATGCCTTATGATCGGAAAAAAGTGATACCAAAAAATGAGTCTACAAGTCAATCATCCACTATCCGTGGTGATGATCACGATAATAGACTACTGCTCATGCCACCCTAGTTAAAAACCTCTTGAATGGTCCAGGAACACCAATGACGTATCTCTGTAGACGGAGTGGGATGTCATCTGTGGTAGTCTCAGGAATATCCATAGTGAGCCGCTCCAAATGGTGTTCTAAATCAGTCAGGATCTCTGATGTCTGATCTTATCGTGGTGATGGTGCTACTGCATCCCTTTGCCTCCGGTCAAAGGGGCGGAGAATGGCTGGTCGACTTGGAACCACATCTGCATTAGAAATTTTTTTTATCAGTTTTGGACGATTTAAAAACAAGATAAAAATTAGAAATTAGAACATGTCAAAAATATTTTTTACCTTACTCATCCCACTAAGCTCCTGGAGGAAGGGGCATATCTTGGTCGCCGTGGAAATCCATGCCCGCATAAGGAAAATCCTCTATCACAAAAAGTTGGCATTCTAGCCAACGAAAATAAGTCGAGGGAAAATAAACAATCTCCCCACCCTCGCTGTGTCAGGCCATCAAAGCAACCCATCGAACCATCTGAGGCTCTCGAGGTCTACCAGCATCAACAGGAATGTCTTGCGGGGCTAACATATGAATCCTCTCTAGAGCAAAGGTGACTACGATTGACCCATATCCGAAGTTGTTTAACTTCCCATTCTTTTCTCTGGTAAGTTGACCTTTTACATTTTCCAACACTGCCTTGCACCAGTTGAATATGGTGCCTCAGAAAAAATCTACTGCAATCCGCATCTGAGATCCAGTAGCTACATGAAAAGTTGCACTTCCGCACAACTTGACAATGGTAAAAGCAATCACTTTTAACTCGGGGCAGATGATAGCTTTAATGTCAATCCGTTTGTCTCTGGGATTGGCTTCATCATTAAAAAACTCTAATTGCAGGCTGGCAACAGACTGGCCACCTGGCCTAGCCCCAAATAGAGATAGTGGTTCACCTCTCCTAGA
The DNA here is from genome assembly GCA_034641835.2 of Pinus albicaulis. Lineage (NCBI taxonomy): Eukaryota > Viridiplantae > Streptophyta > Pinopsida > Pinales > Pinaceae > Pinus > Pinus albicaulis. The sequence goes on from CM076572.1 coordinate 530,068,427, forward strand.
CAAACCAGTCAAAAAATATATGTCCTCTAGCTCAATTTCGAGCTGGTGACCTCCGATCATGAAACACTGGTCCTGAATGTCCCATTTGCTTACCAACCAAGTAAGAAGATCTACTTGAGCTCTTATGCCATTGATAGCCCAAAATTTGAAAATCCTGCATGCTCTTAAAACTTGCAAAGTAGGTTGATGAATCATTGTTGCTTCATCTACCTCCTCATGTTCCCGTTATCGCCAAATGAGCATTGTAGATATCATACAATGAGTAAAATGAAGGATTAGAATCATTTTGAAACAAAAATTTTGGGTAATTTAGGAGGAAAATATGTTTTTAAATTCATTACGGCACCCCCGCACTTTACGCTCAGAGACAGTGCGTAGCTCCGCACGGGCTCTGTGTTAAAAGTGCGAAGCCCCGACATTTTCCTTTGTGAGAAAATGACGGGGTCCACAGGCACCTAGTGTCCTGCCTGCGGACCCCCGAGGGCGGATTTTTGAACCTATTTTCCTCCCAAAAATGAAATTTTGACCCTAATTTAAAAAATTGAACGGATGAAAAGCAAGAGAAAGAGGTTGTGGATTACTTGGAGCAGACGGTTTTCGATTCCAACGGTCTGTTTCTCCATAATATTCTCCTAAGCGTTTTTTGCCAAAATCTCTAAAGTTTTCACTCCAAACTCAAACGATAAAAATGAACTTGAAAAACTCCTTTTTATAAGTTTTTTCGAATAAATGAAATTTAAATTTGTTTATTTTTCACTTTAAAAAGGTGGTTTTTCAAAATATTTTTATTATTGAAACAGGTATGTTTAATTTTTTGAGTTTTTTGTGCAGAATAACAAATTTTTCAGGAAAAATGGTCATTTTTGACGAAGAGTATACTTTTATCACTTTTTCGGGCTCTTTAAAATTTACGAAAAAGCGAAACGATGGAGTCCTCTTTTAAGCCCTTTTTAGACTCTCTAAAAATGAAAATATTGTTGAGTACTTGACTATTCGAACTCGTTAAAGTAAATGAACGGTTGTCCCTTCAGTATAAGTTTACCCCTTTTCCGGACTTAAATGGACTATTTATGAAAAAGGTATACATTGACTAATCATGGTCAATAGAGTCCTCTCTCGCATTATTTTATCCTTTTTCAGGCCTGAGAGACTAAATTTACGAAAAAGTACACCCATGGAGTTTTCTTAAGTTTTTTCTTATGACTCCCTAAAAATGAAAAACACTGATTTTCTCCTATACTGGACTCGTTAAAATTTAACATTAAATGACCTGTCGATTACGAACAGGAACGAACCACTCCTTCTTAGGGTTCGATTTTAAACTAAGTTAGACTCATCTGAAGGATGAGCTTATAAACAAGAAAATGTTATCCTCCTTAAGCTTGTCAAAAATAAAGAGGTACTTGCCAGAAATGGTGGGGGAAAAGAGAGAAAATAGATTCATTCATTACACTTTGATTTGTAAAATCATTACACCACTCTTGAACACAACACTTTTTGTCACACTTCTACCTGAGTTGGGAAATCCTTTGCCTATCATTTAATCAAAACATATTGAAGGTCTTCAGACGGTTTCTGGGTATTAGCTTAGGGCACCTGTCACCAAACCATCTTCAGTTTCGTTATGTGTTCAAGAGGACATTAAAACAAACCATTCATCTGCAAAAATTTGTATCCATTCATGTTGACCATCCCTGAGTTAGTCCTTGCAAAAAATTTCTTCAAAACTTGATCTATGGTTTCGTGTCGTGAGCTTGCTTACGACGGATCACTTTCTATCGACGACAACTCATCATCTAGGGAGTTGATCTAGAATTCGTCAATACCTTGGAATCTGCATGCCTCAATGGCAGGTTTCTCACCTTCGATGACAGGTTGCATCATTGAACTTCGATCGAACGATTCAATGAAATGTTCAACTTCAGATCACTTATTCACATTTCATGGATTGTATTGAGTACTTTGAGAGCCATTTTCATTATTGGTGGTTTCTCTCACACTTGTTAACAGTTCACATCATTGACTGGTAATCAAGTGGTTTCTACCATGTTTGACTTCAACACATTTATATCACATGGATAGAATCGTACTAGTTCGGGAAGCAGAAATCAAGACCCTGGATCTACTTTCCACCATCCAGGCTGTGAGGAGTTTTATTATTCATTATTCAGTAGACTATTCATTACAGATGGTTGCGTCCATGCTGTGTCTACATTATTGATGTAATATTAAAATCATTTCTATATCAGAACAAGTTTAGTTAGTTTTGATCTGAGCATGGGAATGCCTACCTTAGCGATGATATATATGTTTTGCATTGAATATTTTTATAGGGTTCTGACTAGGGTGTCCACAAGCTAATCCTTGAAATGATAAAGCACATCACTCTTCGAATACTCTCAGACTTCGCACTTTAGGGGGGAATTTGTTACACTGAAATTTTTCACCATGACATTTTAGTACTCCCTTAGAAGTCTACAATATCAAAGTTCCTAAATTCAAGCCTTGAAATTGAGAGAAAACTTCATAAAAGTCTTAAAAACACTTGTACCGCACTTTCTCTTAGTATTGCCTGCGGTCCCACACTTTTTGGCTATAAATCATGCGTAGCCAAACGCACTCTCTGTTTATTAAGGGTGCGGACCCCTGTAAAAGGTAAATAAAAGGTGCAAGTAAAATCTAGAAGCTCAGTTTAAGTCATTTTTGGAAGCTTCTAGAAACATTCCTGCGGTGGAAAGTCCGCTCTTTTCAGGTTCATGTATCCCATCCATTAAGGAGCTAACCCCTTGATGTAAGGAACTAATCCCTTTGAAGGAGGACTCTATACCTTCTTGTTTAGAACTGTAACCTCCTTCCTTTCACTATAAAAAGAGGCATATGGCAGCCTCAAAGAGTTAGAATTTATGAGTTCAAGTTTTGGTATTATTGGAGGTGAAGTGCAGTTGAAACTTAGACCCTTTTAGCTGAGATTTTATGCGAGAAAGATTACATACCTATATTTATCTCGATTGGAAGAGTGCAAGGCTTGTCAGAGTAAAGGAAATACCTGTTCTGGACCCTAAGAAGGTCGGTATGACATCAAGGCGGACACGGTTGTAAGGCTCTTCTAATTTAAGTTAATACAAATAAGTCTGTTTTTCTCAATAAGTTGTCAATTGATTGGTTTATTTTACGAATTCCTTCATCACCATAATAGATATGATTTATGAAAATATGCTATACAGGTGCTATTTGATGTTTTTTTGTTTGTGATTGTAGATCTTCGAAGGCAACTCTTTCGGGTGACTGAAGGACTACTACTACAAACAAGCGTTGTATCAAAGGTAGGATCGTCAAAATTTTATAGCATTTAATTATGAATCGCAATATATCTAGAGAAAGATATATTTATTTGTATGTTTGTTGCTAGCTGTTCGTAGGACACTTGGGAGTTCTATCTTGTCCGCAAGAACGACTTATCCGTCCAACAGCTTTAGCCAGGAAGAGTACTTCAGGGTGTTGTTTTGGGTTGGGTTCGGCAGTTGTGTCGTGGCTCAACTGGAAACAACATTTCCTTTGCCTTGAACGGGTTCTTATGGTGTTGCTTCAACGGTTTTTGAATAACTCACATTATCAATTGGGACTACGTATACTCGCTCAGCTCAAGAAGAGTATATGGCTGCTATTTTGGCTAGTTGTGAGGCCATATGGCTTCGTAAGATGTTGTTTGGTATATTTGACCAGGCATTGAGACCTTTTGTGACTCATTTCGATAATCAGAGTTGCATAAGACTCATGGAAAATCTAGTTTCTCATGATAGGTCAAAACATATTGGGATCAAGTATCACTTCATTCGAGACTATGTCCAAAAGGGAGCAGTCAAGCTTCAGTACATCTTCACAAATAAGTAGGTAGTGGACATCTTCACCAAAGCCTTACCACGCAGCAAACATGCCTACTTCAAAGACAAGATGGGAGTGGTGAGGAACACTTTCCTCGGTAAGAGGGAGTGTAAAATTTTGGGTACCAAGGACAAGTGGTTTCCCATGGCTTTGATCTTTTGCCTAGGGAAAAGTGTCCACTCTATTGTACCTCTTCTTCTAAAAGTGACTTTATAAGTGGTAAAGTCAGTCTAATTTAAAAGTGACTTTATAAGTTATAAAGTTACGTTCTAATTTAAAAGTAACTTTATTAAATTCAATGAAGAATTAGAAAGTGAAAAGTGACTATGGAAACAAAAGGCTAAGTGGGTCTTTATCTAAGTGGGTGAGTGATTAAATAGAAAAAGTGAAAATAATGCACATTTATTTTCAGCCCTTAATCTAAAGCTTTCTTAGCCATTGTATCTAGGGATCACTCAAAAGTCACTTAGGTTAGGGTAAAAGGAGAGAAGAAGAGGAAAATATCACATTATTCTTTCATGAGTATTTGAGAGAAAGCAAGAGAGAGCAAAGGAGAAATTTCTAAGCAAGCAGGAAGTGAAGAAGAACAACAGGAGTTTGGCACACATCCCAAGGAGAATTTTGGGCACGCTAACCAAGACATTTATAGCAAAATCGTACAACAATGTTTGGCATGCATTCCAAGGAGGGTGACGGCATAGATTTTGAGGAGAATGATCAGCGGGTTGAAGGCATGAAAATCGAGGCAATTGGGCACAATTTTTTATAATAAACATTGTTGTAATTTTTTGTACATTCTGTACAGGTCCATACATGTCGTACGTTGATCTGGGCACATTTCTCAAGGCTGTTCGTAAAGAATTTAATATTGTGTTTTCTGTCTGAACAATTTTTTATGTTGGCACGTTTTTTGAGGTGGAGTATTGCACAGAAATCGAGATAAGTCTATTTTGTAAATGTTGTAATTTTTCGTGTGTATTTCATTTTCTCTGTAACAGTTTTCAAAAATAAAGAAGAGCTCTCAAACTAGTTTTCCCTAAGAGTTGTAGGGGGTTTTCCAAGGTCACATTGACCAAAAAACATTGTGTTATTTTCTGTGTGTGGCTATTATAATTTTCTACGCATTTATTTCCAGTATTTCCAGCAGTAGTAGAATCTCCTAATTTATATTTTCAAAAATAAATTTCATTTCCGAATTTTAGTGTTTTAATCATGCATGGATTTCACATTAAATGAATGGAGTGATATGGGAAAAATGTTAATCGAAGTGGGGTCTGAATTTCTACATGGTATTAGATCAAATTTGGTTGGAAAGTAATATTTGGTACAGTAGTGTGTAGATTACATCAATCTGACTTTTACAAAGAAAACAGAAACCTTTTACCCAGATTTGAAACTTCAATTTTATAGGACAGTGAATCATGACTTTGGGATTGAGGGTTGAAGACAGGTTAGATGGGCAGAGTAACTATAGTGCATGGAAGGAGAGAATCCAATGTATCTTTGAGGAAGAAGAGGTATGGGGCATTATGGAAAATACCACCCAGCACCCAGTAGCAGTTCCTGCTAGTGCAACACAGTTAGCAGAGTTCACTAAAAATAATGCTAAGGCCAAAAGATTAATTTTGGATGGAGTCAAAGATCATGTCATTCCTCATGTGAGAGGAAAGACTTATGCACATGAAATGTGGACTGCCTTGACCAGACTTTACCAGGGCTCAAATGAGAACCGTAATATGGTCCTAAGGGAGAAACTCAAAGCCATAAGAATGGCTAAGACTGACAGTGCTACAGCATACCTCACCAAGATCACTTTGGTGAGAGATGAATTGGAGGTCGTAAGAGAGACCATTGCACCTACTGAGTTAGTGAGGATAGCTTTACATGGTCTTCCCAATACTTGGGAGAGTTTTGTAGATGGTATTTTCGCATGGGATAACCTTCCTGGATGGGAGAGGTTGTGGGATGATTGCATTCAGAATTTGATCAGTTAGAACCATCTAGGGACAGCCAAACAGCTGGATGAGGATGAAAATGTGGCATTTTTGGCAAAAGGAAAGAAAGGAAAATCAAATAAGGGAGCTTCCACCAGTGGAGGCAAAGAAAAGGTAAAGGAAAACAACAGAGAAAAGAAAATGACAATTCCAAATTCAAACGTTGGAATTGTTAAAAGATGGGACACCATGTTGTTGTGTGTCCATATAATAAAAATAAGAAAGGGAAAGAGACCACCATGGCAATTTCTGAAAATATAGAGGACTGCTTAGAGAGTTTTGATCGAGAGTTTGGATTCATGGCTTTTGATTCCTCTACTGTAGTTTCACTTGCCATACAAGTTCAGAGGGAGTATGAACTTGCCTCTACTAGCAAAGAATCGTCCAGTGTTTGGTATGTTGACACTGGCGCTTCTCGCGATATGATATGAGTCAGAGAGTAATTCTCATAGTTATCAAAGAGTGATACTGATATTGAGGTAGTACTTGGTGATGACAGCATTGTTAGAGTAGTCGTTGTTGGAACATTAACATTTGATTGGGAACCCAAAACTCCCTTGAAAGTGTCAGATGTTCTATATATTCCTAGAATGAAGAAGAACTTGATATCCATCTGAACACTTGAGGACAGAGGGTATGAGGTGTTGTTCATGAATGGACAGGTGCTCGTATATCCTAAGATAACTCCAACTACTTCATCTAGAGTGTTTGGAGTGCGCCATGCTAAGGTTTACAAGTTCTCATTCTAGCCATTGATGGCATGGAGTAGCAGTACTAGGGACAGGACCAAGAGCAGTTCTATTAGTTCACAGTTGTGTGAGATTTGGCATCACAGGATGGGTCACATGAATTATGGGGCCTTGAGGATATTTCGGGAGATCACCATTGGTGTGCCAGATTTTAGTTTCGATAACCTTGATGTATACAGAGGACGTGCTATGGGGAATTTTTCAAAATCTCCTTTTCCCAGCAGTGATAGTAGGATGACAGGGATCCTTGACTTGATTTTGTGAATGGTCGGATGTCTCATGTGTCCTTGAGTGGCTTTTAGTATTATTTCTTATTCATTGATGACCACTCCAAGAAGACTTGGATCTATTTCTTGAAGACCAAGGGTAAGGTATTCAAGCAGTTCCGAGAGTTCAAAGCTCTCGTGGAAACCTAGACAAGTAGGAATATCAAGGTACTAAGGTCAGACAATGGAGGTGAGTATACTCTTGGTGAGTTTGTGGATTTTTATGTCGAGGTAGGAATTAAGAGGGAGTTCATTGTTCCTCACACACATCAACATAACGGGGTGTCAGAGAGGAAGAACAGATCCATTGTAGGGGTTTCCAAAGCCATGCTTCATTATCAGTGATTACCTTTATTTTTGTGGGCATAGGGCTACAAAAATGTTGTTTAATTACTAAACAAGAGTCCACATCGTGCCTTGGGGAATGTGACTCCTGAGGAGGCTTTCTCAGGGAAGAAGCCTGATGTTGGGAACTTTTGTATCTTTGTGTGCCTTATATATTCTTATGTCCCCAAGGAGAGCAGGACCAAGCTATAACCCACTGCAGATAAGGGAATATTTGTGGGTTATAGCGATACCTCAAAATCCTACCGGATCTACATTCCTGCAAAGAGGAAAGTGGTTGTCAGGAGGGATGTAAAATTCAAGGAGGAGAGAGATTTCAGGAGGTCATAGAAGTTACAGTGTGTAGAGTCACCAGACACTCAGAAACAGTCGAGTCAGTCACAAGTATCTAGTGCACAAAGTGTAGGAGGTCAGGGATCAGGAAATACATCTATTGTTTCAGGTCCATCAGTGAGCAGTGGATCTTAGAGATAGGTGAGTGAATCTTCAGGAAGCTTACACGGAATTCCGTTGAACTGGTCATAGGATAGTCCAATGATAGACATCTCACATGGTACATCAGCTTCTACCAGAATAGGTACAGGTATGGGCTTAGTTAGCAAGCCTTCAAGAGTTCAGGCTTCTAATAATGATGAGGATTCCTTCACTCTGGTGGAAGAAGTAGTTTCAGGGAAGAGGAAGCCCAAGTGGCTTCAAGACACCCTACGCGAGGCCACATCAGTTGCTGGTACAAAGAGATAGGTCAGAGAGAATAGACCACCTGAGTGTTTTTTCAGTTACATGGCATTTGTAACAAGCATTATTGATACTGAGCCTTCTAGTTATGAGGAGGAAGATAGCCAGCAGGTCTGGAGAGAGTCCATGATAGAGGAGTATTCTTCTATTATGAAGAACAATGTTTGGGAAGTAGTTCCTAGGCCTAAAGGTAAATCAGTTGTTACTTCCAGATGACTCTACAATATAAATCATGTTGCAAATGGCAGCATAGATAAGTTCAAGGCTCGGTTTGTGATGAGAGGGTTCTCAGAGGTAGAGGGAGTTGACTATGAGGAGACCTTCACACCTGTAGCTCGATATACATCTATTCGCTCCATTATATTGATTGTAGCAGAGATGGGTTGGAAGATCCACCAGATGGATGTGAAGACCACCTTTCTCAATGGCTTCATTCAGGAGGAATTTTATATTGAGTAACTGCAAGGCTTTGAGGTGCATGGGTGCAAAACCCATTTATACAGGTTGAAAAAGGCACTCTATGGCCTGAACCAAGCTCTTAGATATTGCTACTCTCATATTGATGCATACTTGCAGCAGTTGGGTTTCACTAAGAGTGAGGTCGATCCAAACATATACTTCATTGTGGTAGGCGAGGAGCCTCTCAATTTGGTGTTGTATGTTGATGACTTGTTTATCTATGGAGCAGACAGACTCATTGAGGGTTGTAAGAGAGATCTTGCTTCAGAGTTTGAGATGAAATATATCGGCTTGATGCATTATTTTTTGGGATTGGAAGTGTGGCGGGAGGAGGGGCATATCTTCCTAGGACATGGGAAGTACACAATGGATATTCTTAACATATTTCACATGGAGGACTGCAAACCCATGTCTACACCTATGATCACTAGCTAGAAGAAGCTTCACGCTTTCGATTCCGAGTTGGTGGATCCTACACTATACAAACAACTGATTGGATCATTGATGTATTTGGTCAACACTCGACCATATATATGTTTTGCAGTTAACAGTATGATTCAGTTCATGTGTGAGCCTAGGAGAGTGCACTGGGTGGCTGAAAAACACATTCTTCGATACTTATAGGGTAATGTGGATTATGGTCTGGACTATAGACAAGGTGATGGAGTGAGACTGGCATGATATACAAATTTAGATTAGGCAGGATGTGCTTCAGACAGGAAGAGTACTTCAGGGTGTTGTTTTGGGTCGGGTTCATCATTTGTGTCGTGGGTCAGCCAAAACCAACAATAAATTGCATTGAGCTTAGCTCAGGCAGAGTATATGGCTGATATTTTGGCTAGTTCTGAGGCCATATGGCTTTGCAAGATGTTGTTTGGGTTATTTGGTTAGGCATTGAGACCTTCTTTGATTCACTATGATAATCAGAGTTGCATAAGATTCACGGAGAATCCAAATTTTCATGACAGGTCAAAACATATTGGGAGCATGTATCACTTCATTTGAGACTATGTCCAAAAGGGAGCAGTCAAGCTTGAGTACATCTCCACAAATGAGAAAGTAGCGAACATCTTCACCAAAGCCTTACCACGGGGAAAACTTGTCTACTTTAGAGACAAGATGGGAGTGGCGAGGAACACTTTCCTCGGTAAGAGGGAGTGTTAAAATTTGGGTACCAAGGACAAGTGGTTCCACATGGATTTGATATTTCTCCTTGGGAAAAGTGTCCAATCTATTGTACCTCTTCTTCTAAAAGTGATTGTATAAGTAGTAAATTCAGTCTAATTAAAAAATTACTTTATAAGTGATAAAGTTATTTTCTAATTTAAAAGTGACTTTATTAAAGTCAATGAGGAATTAGAAAGTGAAAAGTGACTATGGAAATAAAAGGCTAAGTGGGTCTTTATTTAAGTGGGCGAGTGATTAAATAGAAAAAGTGAAAATAATGCACATTTATTTTCAACGCTTTATCTAAAGCTTTCTCAACCATTGGATCTAAGGATCACTCAAAAGTCACTTAGGTTAGGTTAAAAGGAGAGAATAAGAGGAAAAGAGATCACATTATTCTTTCATGAGCATTTGAGAGAAAGAAAGAGAGAGAAAAGGAGAAATTTATGAGCAGGGAGGAAGTGAAGAAGAACAGCAAGAGTTTGGCATGCATCCCAAGGAGAATTTTGGGCATGCTAACCAAGGCATTTACAAAAAAACCATACAGTAGTGTTTGGCACACATTATAAGGAGGGTGATGGCACAAATTTCGAGGAGAACAGTTAGCAGGTTGAAGTAATGAAAATCAACGTAGTTGGGCTTAATTTCGAGGAAAAATACTGATGTACTTTTCCATACAGGTCATACGCTAATATGGGTACATTTCCCTAGGTTGTTTGTACAACATTTATTGTTGTGTTTTCTATCTGAACAGTTTTTTCTATTGGCACGATTTCCGAGGTGGAGTCTTACATAGAAATCGAGATAAGTATGTTTTGTAAATGCTGGAATTTTTCCTATGTATTTCATTTTCTCTGTAACATTTTTTATAAATAAATAAGAGCTATCAAACTGGTTTTCCCCAAGATTTGTAGGGGTTTTTTCAAGGGTCACATTGACCAAAAATAACTATGTTATTTTATGTGTGTGGCTGTTATAATTTTCTGTGCATTTATTTCCAGTATTTCCAGCAGTAGTAGAATATCCTAATTTGTATTTTCAGAAATAAATTTCATTTCCAGATTTTAGTGTTTTAATCATGCTTGGATTTCACATTAAATGAATGGAGGGATAAGGAAAATTCTCAATCGAAGTGGGGTATGAATTTATACATTAATCTTCCACAAAACAAAACCAAGGTCTTCGGACTATGGTTTATGTATAATATGTGATGAATTTGGACTTTAATATAATTCAACCTATAATCTAACCTTAATAAATACCAATGCAATTTGAAGTTTGATATATAAAACAGATTTAGACTTTGGACATATGTAAAACATTTCAAACTTAAACCATAATTCGATCATGCCCCAAACCTGGATCCACCAGATTTGGCACGTGGCGGCCCCTGGCTACACTACCTGTCAGCCTCTGGTTGGATTGTCCCCATATAAAAATAAATCGAATTCAACCTTAGGAGAAATGCATAAAAAAATTTCACCTTCAAACCAAACTGGTGAATCCTGTAGTGACACTTGTCACAGTGTCATTGGGTGAAACTAAAGAATATTCCCTGAATATAATTAAATTTGTTGATTGGGCTACCATGTCACCAACATGTCACTTCTGAAAATTTATTAGCTCTTTAGGAAAATGAACAATAGGCTCTATCTTCTTCATCTAGACTCCATTTTCGACAAAACGAATTGTGCAGGATTCCTGGCGACGAGCTCTTTGTTGTCGTTCAGTTTTCATTAAATTTTGAACACTTTCTTTTTTGAGCTTTTACACTGAGCACCTGATCATTCCTCCCCACTAGAATCCTTTTGGACCTAAAAATACCTTTGATTACTAATCATGTGGATGAGGGTAAAGTTCCCTCACCCTTCCAGTCTATCCACTAAAATTTTCCCATTTTCATCAAATTGAGCTTTTCACAAACACTTAACTTTTTCCTTGACTCTTGGGACCTTCTCTTGATTCTATTGACACTGTCATGCTGAAATTTCCCTGAATTTACATAACAACAAGCAATTCTTGCAGAAACACACTTTTTCCTACCTTTGTCATCAATCAAAGGAAACTTAAAAATTGTCTCACCTTGCACATTATCGTCATGGCGATTATTAATTGACCTTGCTTTGTACTTGCGTCGACTCTTGACCAAGTATCTTTTCCATTTCCATGTACCCTTTGGAAACCAAAAACAAGCACTTGTGGAACCCATGCCTTCTTTTTCAAACTTCTTTGTCACTTTCTCTTTGACCTTTGCACTCTCTTGCACCGGCATCTTGTTTCCAACACTGCTCAACACTGATGTTGACTGCTACAAATGTTTTACATATTTTTCACCTCTTTTCTAAGGAAACCTATTAGAATCCTGAAACATCTCATTCTAAGCATAAGAAACTTTAATGAAATCAACTTTTTAATTCGATGCATCTTTCTGAAAGGTTTGATTCAAAACATCTCTATGTTTGATCATTAACAATGTCAAATTCTAACTTGCATTCACTGTTCTCTTCATTTCCCCTACATGTTTAAGAGACAAACTTGTCTTCTTCTTATACGCTCTAACTAGTACTCAATTCCATCTTTAAACTAGTGATACTCATTCTCATGGCGATGAAATACTTCTTTCCTATCATAAATATAAGGACATACCAAAACAATATCTGGTATTTCAAACGGCACCACATCAAGTTCAACTTCATCAAAAAAGTTTGAATTGATGGTGAATCTTACTATGAACTTCCTTGTAACCTGCAATTTTACATTCTTTCATATCCACCCTAAAGGATAAGGTCTTGGATTTCTAACAGTTTCAAGGTCTAGCTACTTAACCAAGTCTTCGGAATCAAGTAACCCCTAAACCAGACTATGGGTTGCGGTAAAGCCAGATTTTGTGTTGCCTCGGTGGGCCTAGGAATCAACGATCGGTGAATGGAGGGATATATGATAAATCCTAGAGGTTGGTGCTCTCCATCAGGCCTAGGAATCCCAAGATAGGATATACAATAAATTATGGAGAGTGGAGTCTTGGTTAGGGCCTAGTGATTCAGGTTGTATTGCGGTAAATACTAGATACTAGGAGACAGGAAAATCATCATGGTGTAGGTGAAAAAATACGATGGCATCCATGCTTTTTTATGGCTTATTGTTCCAGTGAGGATTGCAGTAAAGCCTATTTCTATTGTTGAGGGTGAGGTGATTTTTCCTCGGGAAGCCCTAGTTGGTTCTTTTGGTTTGAGTCCCACATTCATGTTGGGAATATGGCATAGTGGTGATTGGCTGAAGAGATATTTGGCTCAGCCAATCTATGGTGGGGTGGAACGTGGTAGTCCCATATCAGTTTGGCTTTTGAATTAATTAATAAGGTTTCATTCCCTTCGTAATTTATTTGTAAATGTAGTGGATTCTATTTAGCATTTATAGTTGTTGTATCCTCAATATTTATGTTGTTTATATGTGCGTTATGAATGTGTTTCATAACACTGAAAATGTATGGTTCTCGTCATGTTTTTATTTGTAAATGAATGATCCGTGAATTTATGACCTAATGGATGATAATGCAGTTGATTTGATGAGGAAAAAATGCTTCGTAGTGATTCTTAGATAACTATGAGACCCATATGCTCATATTTTTTGTTTAAACTTGTAGATTACATATTTGGGACATGTTTAACGAAATTCATGTCATGGCTAGTAGGGGTCCAGCAAAGTTCTTGATCAAATAATTGCATTTTTATAATTATTTTTTGTTATGTTTTATTTCTATAATTGTCAGGGAGTTCTTGGCAGTGACCTAAGCTCTAGGCCTGAAAAAATGGCACATAAATCGGGGTCTCAAGCACAAAACTACCTGGGAAAGTCCCCAGTCGCATGCATATCCATGTTGTGGGAGAAATTATAGGGTATTAGTCGCACTCATGGCCATGTCATGGGAGCGACTGGGGAATTCATGTAGCAAATGAGTAGTTTGATCTAGGGGCTAACCTCCTGGAAGGTTGGGATGGCTCCTGGGTGTCCTGTAGCAGGTGCAGAAGTTCTATGTAGTTGTGTGGTGTCGTTTCCACTTCCTTAAGGTGACCTAGGAGGTTGAATCGGATCAAAATAACCTCTTGTCGCATGTTTACCATGGTTTTCCAGTTACCTGGGTAGATGTGGGAGGAGGGTGTTCAAATTGGTATCAGAGCAGGTTTCATTCTCTTTGGGTGGTGTCTATTTTTTGGTCTCTTTGTGTGATATATGATACCACAAAGTGGTATCAGAGGATGGTTCAACACTTGGAATGGATGGGTGGAATTTTTTTTTCATGCATACATGTTATATTTCTATGTGTTTTGTATGATTGTAGACTATGTGCTTGTTGTGTATCCATGGTGATGGTGATTGTTGCAGTTGTGTTGCCATGTAGATGTTGATAGTGTTGTTGATTGGATGTGGTCATCATGAATGCATATCATTTTTATCTTCATTCGTTATGCATGTCAATTTCTATATGTTGCTAGGCATGCATTTTCATGGTTAATATTATTTTCCATGAGGTCATTGTATGCATTTTAGGTCATCATCATGTTTTTGGTATGTTATGATGATGATTTGTTGGTTGAGATAGAGCAAGAGATGTAAATCATCAAATTTAAGTCGTGGCATTAGACTTTGGGGTAAGATCATATCGCCATACAAGTATTGTATGTTTTGCAAGTATGTTAGTTAATGGTTGTTATAAGAATTAGGGTTATGTACATGTTTTTTATTTTATTGTTGTTGTGGTTACATGCATGGTAAATTCTAGTGAATCAGTGTGATCAAATGCACATGTGTGGAATAGTCATAAATGATAGTAACTTGTTGTTACATGCATTTTTTTTTATTGTAATATGATATTTAAGTATATGATTATGTTATATTTTTTTGATAAGTATGTTATATGTTAACTTGTTGATTGTTACATGATAGTTAACTTGAATATTATGCTATATGTTGTTGATGAGTATGTTATATTGATATGAATTTGAATGTTATTTTTGTTGTGCTAATTTCATCTTCAGATTTAAAATTAATTTTCTGATCTTATTCTTTATATGCATAGGTTTCCTTATTGTTTATGAGTTTCAAACAGGTAAATGAGTTGATTTTTTAAGGTAAATTCAAGAGCATAAAGCATGAAAAACAAATATTGAACAACAGAAATAACAATTACAACAAACCATCACAATTGATAAATTAACATCATGTTTTGATGAAGGATTTCACCCTTCCTAGGCTACATCTCCTTGGTTCAACTTCCATGGATTGGGCCTCTGTATTAGCTCAAAAGTGCAAAAATTTTTGTTTACATTCACCTGCAACTCTTGAAACCTGCTTCAATGAGTCCAGAATGTCCCAATCATCCAGAAAATCATTTTCCCTAGTAAATTGCATCCAAAACTAGAGAAGACTCTAGTTAGGGTTGCCAAAGTTGGGGGCAGCTCCGAATTTAGGGGTACCGCCGAAAATTCCGCCAAACTAAAGTCCAGTTAATTAATATAAATAGCAAGATTAACTACGGATAAGCTCAATATTATGGCGCATAAGCGCGTTTAGTGGGAGCGCTTTGATGAGGTTATGTGGTAAGGACACATGGGGAGGGGGCTATCCCCCTCCTTTCCACCGTCACAGTAACCGTTATAAGTCAAATGAAACTTTGTGGCTATACATTACAAGGACTATGCCGCGGCCTACTGGTAAACCACAACATTTTTGTGGGTGAGTTCGTGGGGTCAAGCCCTGACCTCCACCTGAACTCTGTAATATATAAATACACCATAAATATATGTATGTCCCACCTTTGGAATATTAATCCGCCACCAAACAAGACCAAGGTCTTCGGACTTTGGTTTATGTATATATGTGATGAATTCGGAATTTAATATAATTCAACCTATAATCCAACCTTAGGAAATAAAAATGAAATTCGGAGTTCGATATGTAAAATAAATTCGGACTTTATACATATGTAGAACATTTCGAACTTAAACCATAATTTGACCATGCTCCAAACCTGGGTCCAGAAGAGGGGGCACATGGTAGCCCCTAGTTGTACCACGTGTCAGCCTCTGGCTGGACTATCCCCATATTAAAAAAAAAAAATCAACCTTAGAAGCAACACATAAAAAAATTTCACCTTCAAACCAAACTGGCTAATCCTGAAGTGATACTTGTCACAGTATCATTGGGTGAAACTGAATAACATTCCCTAAATATACTTAAATTTGATTGGGCTGCCATGTTACCAGCCTGTCACTTCTACAAATTTTTTAGCTATTTAGGAAAACAAACAGCAGGCTCTATCGTCTTCATCTGGACTCCATTTTCGACGTAACAAATTGCGTTGGATTCTTGGTGACAAGATCTTCGTTGTCGTTCAGTTTCCATTCAATTTTGAGAAATTTCATTTTTGAGATTTTACACTAAGCACCTAATCATTCCTCTCGACTAGAAGCCTTTTGGACCCCAAAATCTCTTTGATTACTAATCATGTGGATGAGGGTACAATTCCCTCACCCTTCCAGTCTCTATCCACTGAAATTTTCCCATTTTCATCAAATTGATCTTTTCACAAACACTTAACTTTTTCCTTGACTCTTGTGACCTTCTCTTGTTGTTGTTGACACTGGAATGCTGAAATTTCCCTGAATTTACAAAATATCAAGCTATTATTTCATAAACACACTTTTTCCTACCTTGGTCATCAATAAAAGGAAACTTAAAAATTGGCTCACCTTGCACACTGTCGTCATGGTGATTCTTAACTGATCTTGTGTCGAATCATGACCAAATATCTTTGCCATTGCCATGTACCCTTTGGAAACTAAAAAAAACACTTGTGTAACCCATTCCTTATTTTTCAAACTGATTTTTCACTTTCTCTTTGACCTTTGCACTCTCTTGCACTGGCATCTTGTTTCCAACACTGATCTTGACTGCTACAAATGTTTTACATATTTTTCACCTCTTTTCAAAGGCAACCTATTAGAAACCTGAAACATCTAATTACAAGCATAAGAAAAATTAATGAAATCAACTTTTTCATTCAATGCATCTTTCTGAAAGGTTTGATTGAAAACATCTCTATGTTTTATCATTAACAATATCAAATTATGACTTGCATTCATTGTCCTCTTCATTTCTCCTGCATGTTTAAGAGACAAACTTGTCTTCTTCTTATGCGCTCTAACGATGTACTCAATTCCATCTTTAAACAAGTGATATTGATTCTCATGGTGATGAAAAAATGCTTTCCTATCATAAAGATAAGTACTTCCCAAAGCAATTCCTGATATCTCAAACGACACCACATCAAGAAAGTTTGAATTTATGGTGAATCTTAGTATGCACTTCCTTGTAACTGCAAGTTTGCATTATTTCATATCCACCCTAAAGGATAATGTATTAGATGTATAACAGTTTCAAGGTCTATCTGCTTATCCAATTCTTCGGAAATCAAGTTAGCTTGTGACCATTATCAAAAAATGTGTCTATCTTTGTATGTGTTATACAGAATTGTGATCTACGGATAAACCAAATTCCCTAAGTGTGTTGTTTATCACTTAGAAAAATAGAGGAAATAATAACTATTATTTTCTCTAAAACAAGTAGATATACAGAATGGGAAAGGAGCCTACTTGTGATTCTTTCGCTTCTCCTTCTCCTTCTGTCGTTGTTGTCGTCGCTCTCAATCAAACTCAAGTCGCTAGAACGATTCCTGCAAACACAAACATAGAACAAAAAAAAAACATGCAATATACAAGATATCTACTTATCTTACTCAAATAAAATCGATTAGACGTGAAATACATACATCATTCAAGAATACATTGCACAAGAAATGGAGACACATGTATGGGAAAATGAACAACAACATTCATTAAAGAGTATACGGGGAAGATTAAAACCAACAGATCAATTTGTTGTCAACCTACTCCAACTTCATTCCAACCTCATCACATCCAGCATCATCCCAATAGCGTATCAATACTTTCACTCTCTTATCAAATGAGAATCCAATAGCATAACTTTACCAAAATTCTTCCCTCCCTAGCACTAATATGAGTGCTCAATTTATAGGGAAACTAATAATAGTTTCTCAATGAATGACTTTCTAATAATAGGCAAGACATTTTTCCAAGTTTAGAGGTGTTATATGGACACTTGGATTCGAATTTTGACACATATGGACTCTTCTAGAAGGCACTGGCCATGTGGAGATTCCTGGAACAATGAGAATTCCACTCCCAGGTGACCAATACACCCTTGAGTGTTGGGAAGTGCACTGCAATGCACCCTTGCATGGAGGATTTTGCACTGCAACGCAGTTAGTCCCTTACAGGTGAGCATTGGTGAGTCAGTAGGTCATATAACATATACTTCAAACCTTGGAAATATCACAATAGAAGCCATGAATGAAATTTTCTTCTCTTAGGGCATATAGCAACTGAAATATAAGGGGATGATAGACCCTATTTCATTGGTCTTGGGGATGATGTCCAGTTTGACCGGGTCTTAGGGGATGATGCCCAAATTGACCTATAACAGCTACCCCCAAAAGCATGAAGTCAAAATAATAATAGTATTTGGATGAGATTATTTACGATGTAATGAGCTAGAATTGAAGTGGACGGTGACCTGCATCAATCTTACAATACATTACATCATGATATTTTCATTTTGATCATGAATTTCAGAGGGAGGCATTCCCATGCTCAGCATATAAACTATATAATAACATGTACATAGTTCAGAAAGTCTTTTGCATTGGAATGTTTCCCAATACAGACATGCCTACAGATATAGGCCCATGTTCGGATGACGATCTGTATGTAACGTCATTGTACAGATGATGTGTACAAAAATCCTGAAATCATAGCCCAGATGGATGAAACTACATCCGGGGTCTTCTTATCTCATTCACTCGATCGTTCAGGTACAAGTCTAGCCATGTGAATATATGATTTGAAGTTGAACATGGTAAGACAATGTTTTATACCAGCCAATGATGTGAACTATTAACAAATGCGAGAGAACCACCATTGATGTTAATGGCTCTCAAGGTACTGCAGTACAGTTTGCAAGGCATGAATAGATGATTTGATGTTGAACACTAAACAAAATATTTCGGTCAAAGGTCCGGAAGTGAGAAACTTTTCAATGATGTAACAAGCCTCAGGGTACCAGAAAATTTTTCTAAGTAAACTTCGTGGATGGTGAACTGATGTCGACAAGAATAAACTTTATCGCGAAACGAGAGTTACTGATTTTAGAGACAAAATGTGACTTGATATAGCAATGTTTAGGGATGACTGTCATGAAAATGAAGGTTTATGAGTATTGCAGAAGGATGAGGATTCATTGGATGACTTCTCTTGAACATACACTGAGATGAGTTGGTAGCATTGACCCAAAACCAAAGTGAAGGTATGATGAACCATAGCTATGAATGAATCGTCAAGAATATTACCCAACCCAAAAGTCACAATGATGGAGTGAAAGTGTCATTTTCAAGAGCGACTTGCTACCATAAAGTGTTATGTTCTTTTTCCCAAATTTTCCCCTATCATTTTTCGACCAGTACCTCTTTATTTTTTAAGAGGCTTTAGGAGGGTAACATATGCTTGATCTATAATTAAACCCTTCGGGCGAGGGCATCATTATTTAATAATTTAACGAGTCTAGCAATAAAGGAAAATTGATTATTGTCATGGTGGACAGGCTCGTCACTATTTTATGTTTTAACGAGCCTAACAACAGTGAAATACCGGTCCTTTTTCATATTTAAAGAGTTTGAAAAAGAGGACAAAAGAAGACTCCATGAGTCATTTTTCGTAAATTTGTCCAGGTCCAAAAAAGTGTAAAATAATACCTAAGAAAACCTCTTACCATGTTCGTCTAAGGTTTTCCTTTTTCGTAGACAATCTATCTTAGTCCAGAAAAGTGTTAAGCTAATACTCATTAGATGTCGTTTCATTTACTTTTATGAGCTCTAAAAGACAAGTGCTTGGCAACTTTTTCACATCATCGAATTCTGAAAAGAGCTAAAAGAAGACTCGAGGGGTTCCTTTTTTGTCATTATCGAAGCTCTAAAAATAGATAAAAGTGTGCTTCAAGTCCTTTTTCATCTTTATCAGAGCTCAAAAAATAAGGATTAAAGTATGCTTTGTGGTCAAATCGTTCTTAATTAAGTGTGCACGACTAATCTGATGTATCAGTTGTAAAAACCTATTCAGAACACCATCAAACGGATTAAAAATACCTGTTTCATAGAAAAAATCAATAAATACCATAGTCACAGCATTAAATATGATTTGAAGTAATAAAATTGACTAATTAAAAGATTTTTTATGATTCAATTTTACCATTTGAAATTTACTATTTGAAAATTGGAGCTCTGGACCAGTTTTTGACCCTGAAATTCAGCAGTTGATTGCGACAAATTCTATGGATGATTTTCCTCGTCGTTCGATCCAGGTTGGAGCTATGAACCTTCTCTTTATTTTAGTATTATTTTCATTACATTTCATGGTAAATTTTTAGGGTTTTTATCCCCTTAGGGTAAATATACTACCACACCCTTGAATGTCGAAAGGTGCATTGCACTGCACTGAAATTGAAGGCCATATGCACTACAACGCTCCGTCCCTTGACCTGGGATGCGTTGGGTGAAATTAGCATTCTTCTTTTTTGTTGTGTGCCCAAAATTTCCCAAGTTTTTTCCATGAAATGGATCCTAATGAGTCTTATGATTTTGTTTCAGGTATTCATCGGATCAAAATGACGATTACATGGAGGGAAAGAGAACATGAAGAGCATAACATGATTTCCCTAAGCGATATGGGTACAATAAGAGCCCTCAGAAATTTCGGGTTGCTAAAGTATTTCAAATTGTCAGGTATGAGGCAACAAATGGAATTATTAGAATTCCTTGTTTTTTCATGGGTTCTGACAATACAGGCTTTTCACATTGAGGATAAAGTGGTCCCAATATTAGTGGAGGAAAATTATTTTCTCACAGGGTTATCGAGGCGAGGTTCACCCATTTCTCTAGGGTCTACTCTTGGAGGAGAGATAGTGAGAGATTACATACTACAGCACTGCCATCCAGGGACTGAACCTAGTAAGGATGGGAAAATAAATATCTGTGATGTACGTGATTTTCCTTTGAGGACCATCCTATTCACTATCGCAAAGCTTGTCGATTCCTCTACACTACATGTGGAAAACAGATCATACATGCAGTATGCACTCGAGTGTTTGGAACCAGCAATATTTAACTGGGCTAAAGTTGTCCTCTTTCAGATGAAAGAACATCTAACCAAGGAAAAGGGAGGAAGGAAGAATAATTTCAACTATGGCTCGATCCTGATCTCCTTTTCCTTAGAGGGGATTCCATTGATGTAGCCCCAACATGCTACGTTGGGTATATCTTGCCCTATAGATCCACGGATGTAGAGATGGGTAGAATTGATGGCTAGACATGCTTGTCAATCGACCATCGTATTATCTACTGCATTCTTCGCCTGGTTTAAACGACGGATGATTATCATTGATTATTATGCGTATGTAGGCATAGACTTCCGAGGATATCCAAACTTGATTCTACCAGATGGCACTCAATGGGGTGAAATTGGTAAGAATTTTTTGACCATGTTTTTTTATTTTTCTAAGGTTTATACATGCTTTTGTATTTTTATGTTTCCCAAGACTAAACTAAAGTTTTGATGTATGCAGATGTAGGTTGAGTTCGACCAGTGGGTCAGCCAGAGCATTGAGCAGAGAAACCAACAGAGAGGGTTGTCGGGAGATAAATCCTTCGAGATTTATATATAATCGATACTCTTGCTGAGCTACAGCAGCACATAGAGGGATTGAATTTCGGGATTCCGGATTACCGGATCGAAGAGCTACCCATGGGACTGCAATGCCATACTATTGGTGTTCCTAACTGTCGGATGCAGTTATTGTGTAGGATATCTAGATCAGTAGCTTGTTATCACGACCATCACTAGTTTACTTTGATATTTTGCGTACATTTTGGGGTCAGATGA
The DNA here is from genome assembly GCA_034641835.2 of Pinus albicaulis. Taxonomy (NCBI): domain Eukaryota; kingdom Viridiplantae; phylum Streptophyta; class Pinopsida; order Pinales; family Pinaceae; genus Pinus; species Pinus albicaulis. Next base: position 530,090,092 of record CM076572.1, read on the forward strand.
CCAATGTGTCTTGGGCACAAATTTTTTTAAAACCTATAACTATCTATCTAATTGTTTTCAGTGTTTTCCTATGTTTATTGCGCAATCCTATTCAATTATGTGATGTGAATTGAAAATATGTCTTTACATGTTTTTCAAATGTCTGTTTATAACATAATTCACTAAGAAATCAGTTAATGTGTTCAAGTTTCTGGAAATTTGTTTATATTGAATGAAATAAAAATGTCTTTCCAAAATTCAAACTCTTAGGAACATATGATGCAGTGTTGGATTTCTGACAGTATAAACACTATTAATTTTCAGTACAACAAATTGTGATTCTAACCTAATGATGACGCGGTTAATACCAAATGAAATGGCATCAAAGAGAAGTTCGATCAACGCGCTATACTCAGCAATATTTTTTGTAGGTCGACAGATACAAATCCCTTGAAAACTCACTAACTTGTCGTTTGGAGTGAAAATGGCCCATGCTGTACAGGATAGATTCTACGTACTATGACTAGCACCATCAGCATACCCAATGAATGGTTCCAAAGATTCTGACATCTGCAATGAAATTTAAAGCAGAGTACTAACTTCAAGAAAACTCTAGAAAAACAAACTAAGATAGTAAACTTAAATAAAAAGCATATATGCAATATAATACAAAAGTTTACTATGCTCATGTTTAAGCATGGTAACGTTTGAGATATAACCCATTTTGGGGTTGCGCTAATGGAATTCCATCATAATATACAAACTCGTAGGCGCCTTTAGCAATAACTCTTTTGAAAATATATGGGCCATGTCATAATATCTCAAATTTTCTTGTACCTATTACATCAGCTTCCTGATCATAAATTAAGACTAGGTCCCCCTATGAGAAGATGCAAGGTTGGACATGTTGGTCATATTGCGCCTTGTTTTGTCTCTTATGCGCTTCATTGGCCAATGCGGCTTCACTCCCAAAATGAAGCAGGAAGTTCGAGTAATAGATCACCACAGAGAGGATACTCTGGTCGTGGAAGGTTTGTGCCCAGAGGTAGAGGCCGACGAAGAGATATCCAGTGCTTTACATGTGGTGAGTGGGGACATGGGTCATGGGATTGTCCTCACAATAGATCAACAACCCAGTGAAATGTGAATGTTGCTGAAACAAAAGAATAAATTCCCCAAACTGCAGCCAAAGAGGAACCACCTAAAGCTGGACAATCCTTGTTGTTGAAAAGGATATTGCTTAAAGTAGCTAAGGAATATGGAGAACCATCTCAGAGAAAGAATCTATTCAAAACTATATGTAAGTCAAAAGGTAAATGTTGCAAATTGGTAATTGATAGTGGAAGTACTGATAACCTTGTTTCTACAGAAATGGTGGACAAATTGAAGTTAGAAAAAGCAGTACACCCTACTCTTTCTAAAGTATCATGGCTCCAAAAAGGCCATCAAATTATTGTAACTGAACAATGTAAGGTCAAAATCCAGATTGGTACTTACAAGGATGTCATTTTATGTGATGTAATGCCGATGGATGTATGTTGCATATTGTTGGGAAGCCCTTGGCAGTTTTATTGGAAATCCATACATGATGGCAGAAGAAACACTTATACTCTCGAGAAATATGGGAACAATCATACACTACTACCATTGAAAGCTGAAGCTGACAAGGAAGCGCCTAGAAACAACGTTATGTTGATGAGTGGTAAATCCATGTTGCAAGAAGTCGAGAAAGGCGATGAGATGCATTTTTCTATTGTAGGGAGACCCAAGGTAATTTTAACTTCTACAAATTTAGAAGATTTACTTGAATAAATTCTAAATCTATTGAATGATTTTGTTGATATTATTGTGGATGAGTTTCCAAATGTGTTGCCGCCAATCAAGATTATTATTCACCACATTGATCTAGTCCCTGGAGCAAGTTTATCGAATAAATCAGCATACAGGTTAATGCCGTAGGAAAATGTCGAAGTTGGAAGACAAGTGCAAGAGTTAATGGATAAAGGATTAAACAGAGAAAGCCTCAGTCCCTGTGATGTACCAACGGTACTCAGTCCAAAAAAAGGGGGTGAATGGTGCATGTGCACAGATTCTATAGCCATAAATAAAATCACCATCAGGTATCGTTTTCCTTTACCACGAATGCATGATCTAATGGATTGTTTGAGTGGGTCGACATATTTTTCTAAGATAGATTTGAAGAGTGGGTATCATCAGATAAGAATTAGAGAAGGGGATAGGTGGAAAACTGCATTTTAAACAAACAGTGGTTTGTATGAATGGTTAGTAATGCCTTTTGGACTTACTAATGCACCCAATACATTCATGAGGTTGATGAATGAGGTTTTGAAGGCATATGCAAGAAATTTTGTAATTGTTTATTGTGATGATATTCTCATTTTAAGTCGAAGTAAAGAAGAGCATCTGAACACCTTAAATTAGTTCTAAAAACTTTGCAGAAAGAAAAACTGCTAATAAATTTGAAGAAATGAAGTTTTATGAAGGAAGAACTAATTTATTTGGGATTTTTAGTCTCTAAGGAAGGTTTGAGAATGGATCCAGAAAAAATCCAAGCAATCGTGAATTGGCCAACTCCTAAAAGCATATTTGAGGTAAGAAGCTTTCATGGTCTTGCAAGTTTCTATAGAAAATTTATCTGAAGCTTTAGTCAGATTTGTGCACCCATTATTGAAACAATCATAGAAACTAATCAGCCATTCAAGTGGACAGAAGCAGCAATTCGAAACTTTAAATTGTTGAAGAAAAAAATTACCGAAAAACCAGTTTTAGCTTTACCAAATTTTGAAAAAGTTTTCCAAGTTGCAATTGATGCTAGTGGAATTGCGATTGGAGCAGTTTTAAGTTAAGAGCAGAAACCAATAGCATACTTCAGCGAAAAAATAAATGAAGAAAAGAAGAAATATTCATCTTATGACAAAGAGTTTTATGCTATTGTACAGGCTTTAAAAAAATGGAGACATTATTTGTTGCCCAAAGAGTTTGTGTTATATTCTGATAATCATGCATTACAGCTCATAAACAACCAGCCAAAATTGAATCAGAAACATGCCAAATGGGTAGAATATTTGCAGAGTTTTACTTTTGTAATCAAGCATACGAGTGGTAAATTGAACAAAGTTGTTGATGCTTTGAGTAGAGTGAACTTAATTATGCAGGAATTACAAGTTGGTGTTGTAGAATTTGAGGGAATGGTTGACATGTATAAATATGATGCAGAGTTTAAAGAAATTTATGCAGCTGTAAAAAATCCAACAGTTCATAATAGAAGCCAATGGTTGGATTATCTTATCCAAGGATGATTGGTATTTAAAAGAAATAAATTATGTATTCCCAAATTTTCTATGAGGGAAAACATAATTAAGGAGAAACATTGTGGAGGCCTATCCAAACATTTTGGACAAGACAAGACCTTTTCTCAGGTAAATACTTTTTATTACTGGCCAAAGATGCAAACTGATGTTAAAATATTCGTGGGAAAATGCAGGATTTGTCAGCATGCTAAAGGGAAAAGTCAGAATACAGGATTGTATCAGCCATTACCAATACCTGATCGACCATGGGATGCAGTTAGTATGGACTTTGTTTTGGTTTTACCAAAAACTCAAAGGGGAAATGACTCCATTTATGTTGTGGTGGATAGATTTTCTAAAATGACTCATTTTATTGCATGAAAAAAAACAAGTGATGCAACACATATTTCTAATCTGTTTTTTTTAGAAGTCGTAATATTACATGGATTGCCTCTAAGTATTGTGTCTGACAGGGATACCAAGTTTGTGGGACATTTTTGGAGAAATTTGTGGAAGAAACTAGGTACCAACCTTAGTTTCAGTTCAGCATATGATCCTCAAACGGATGGACAGGCCGAGATAGTGAATAGAAGTTTGGGAAACATATTGACAAGCTTGGTATATAAAAATACTAAGCAGTGGGATTTAGCCCTTGCTCAGGATGAGTTTTGTTATAATGATACTCCAAATAGAAGTACTGGTATGAGTCCATTCCAGATTTTTTGGAATGCATCCAAGAGGTGTGTATGAACTCAAATATCTGGGAAAACAAGAGGTAAGGAGCACAAAGACTGAAGAGTTTGGATAACAAATGCAGAAACTACAGGAAGATGTCAAAAAAATATTGCAGGAAAGTAGTAGCAGATACAAGCAGAGAGTGGATATGAAGGGGCGAGAAAAGGAATTCCAAGTGGGTGACTTAGTCATGGTATATCTAAGAAAAAAAAAAATTTCTGTTAAAACTTATAACAAATTAAAAATGAAGAAGATAGGGCCATGTAAAATTGTAAGGAAATTTTCTTCAAATGCATATGAAATTGAATTTCCAATAGGAATTGGAATATCACCAATGTTCAATGTTGCAGACTTGTATCTATACTAAGAACCAGAAGAATAACCACAAGGGGACTCTACAGCAGAAGAAAACCCGACAGTAAATTGGGAAGAGCAGATTCCAAAAACAGGAAAGAAGGAAGTCGAAGCCATTTTGGAGAAAAGAGTATCAAACGAAACCAGGGGATAGAATTATTATCGTTATTTAGTCAAATGGAAAAGACAACCAGTGGAAGATGCCATTTGGATGACTGCAGCAGAGCTACAGAAGTTTGGAGTAGATCCTGAAGCGTTGAAAAATCAATTTTCTTTTTCTTCCCTGGGAGTCTGATGCAGGAGCATCTGGACTTAGCCAGCAATGTGATTATATGTTCACATGTTATGGCTAATTCGGGAGGAATAAACATTAGCATTAATATTTTATTTTTTATTTATTTATGAGAGTAGTTAGTTGTTTTGTATTTTTTAATTAATTAAGAATAAAATTAGAAATTGGTTTCTTTCCCTGTGTGGAAATAGGGCCAAGTAAGGATAAGAACTTAAAAATAGGGAGGCATTGGTTTTTTGGAGTAGTTCGAGAAGAAATATATTCTAAGAAGAACAGTTTCACGTTAAAGTATAAATAATAGGGAAATAGAGAGAAAAAGACAAGAGTGCAAAGAGTGATTGTGACAGTGTGAGGAATGCCAAGAGCAAAGGGGAAACTATTGTAATATTAAACCCATGAGAATTGGATACAATCATTATTACCGGAGTTTTGAAATTGTTCTATATGCTTGCTCTCGTTTATATGTTTTTGTTTGTTTGTTGAATCTATGATATATCATACATATGCATGGAAGAGTGTGTTGTATTGCAGGAACCGAGGTGTGATTGAACTGATTCTGAACAAAGAAGTCACCCAGTAACCCACGGATGAAAGCAGTTTTAATCATGGATTGTCACGAAAAATGCAAAACTGATTTTCTGACTTGGATGTAAGGCGGGTGCGGAGACTGTGAAATGGCAAGCGAGTGCAGTGAATGCAAATGCTGGGAGCTGGAATTGGACCAGCGTGGAACGTTGAATACGAGTGTTGTGAATGCAAGTCTAAACGAAAATACGAGCACAGAGTCTGTGGAACGTTTAATGCAAAGTCGAGAGCATAAGTGGATGGTGTAGGTCTGAATGCAAATTTGAGAGTTGGAGACCGCTTGAACTGATAAATATTAGGTGAACCAATTTTCTGGAACCGGTGTAACGTGAATACAAATTGGGAGAGCGAAAACAAATTGTTGTAGACATGAACCTGCAATGACTTCCAACCGGTCTCGATGTTGGATCCTCATGTGAGGAGCTCATTGTTCACTGTTTGTTGTGAGATTGGATAAGAGTGTTGTAGAATTCACACTGTACATTTTGTATTTTTTTTAGTGGTTCAAATAGCACATTGAAAAAAAGATAAATGATGTATAAATTCTTTATGAAAAAACTATAGAGTGTATAAACTCTATCCATTTTCACGGTTCGATGCTTTGTGTAGAATGAAATTTGTTACTGCATTGAATATTTAACGTGTGCCTTTGTTATCTACATCAACAAGACGAAGGTGTTAACATACTGGTTTGACATCAAGGTACATTTTAATGGTGTGTTCAACGATTCTAGTATCTATGCTTTGCACTTCCTCGTAAGACCAAAAAATATATCTCGGAATTCACGAAAGAGAGAGCGAGATTATTGATAGAAATGGTTTCTTTAATATTTGATAAGTTTCGCTCGAATTCGATTGCATTAATGGGAAAAGAATTCGAAAAGAAATTTTTGATCGATGGGTGATATAGTTCAATAAGATTATCTTCTTCGTAATCCTGAAGATGGGAGCAATGATGATGATCTTCCCATGGTTCTCCTTCTGGCATCATGAATTCCACAATTCTCTCATCAGTCAAGAAAGTGGATGAAAAAGGATCATATGGAGTACTAAAATCTAATGAACGATCAACCCAAACGATAGGCGACGATGATTTCATATTCACTTCCCAAGCCATGTAGATTGATTGTTATGTCAGCTCAATTGGGTTGGGCGGCAGAAATTCATCCAACATAACAACTTCAAAATCACCTATAATCTTCCTTAAGCTAGATGGAGTGGAAGATATCATGTAGCAGGTCTCTATTTTTGCAATTTTTGCCGACGTCGAAGGCAGCGGTAATGCAAAGGTTCCCATTAGGGAAGAATCCTTTAAGAGTCCTACACCAATGTTTTGAAGTGCTATTTGGGGTGTGTGAACTAACAGAATTCTTCCAGTTATTTGATAACTGGAGGCAAAGAAGGAGAGTTGATTGATGACTGTGATAACACCTTTATGAGGAAAAGCGATGATTCTAAAATATGTAGAGACGATCATAGTCATAGCATATACCCATGGCCTTTCAAGTAAAATTTTGTAGTCAAGGGGTCCATCAACAACCTTAACTTCAACAGTTACTGTTTTCCCCCCTAGTTCAACATGCAGGTTATTGATGATACCGCAAGGCTTATATGTACGACCGTCAAAATCTTTCAACATCGTAGGTGATTGAGATAGGAGCAGCGAGCCAAGTGACTTCCAGCAGTTTAGAGAGATAATCCACATAGATTCTCCCGCATCAATAATAGTACGATGAATGAGGTGATTGAGAAAATTTACTTGGATGGAGAATGTGAATTCTGCTGGTAATTGCGGCACATAGCCCGTATGATTAAAGACTACAAGATTGGAATCTGTCGGATCAATTCCACCAATTCTCAACATCAAAGCCTGCTTCTAGGAGGGACAATTTTAAAGTACCTCAAGAATTGACATAGCTGAAGGGGATTGAGCCAAATCTTCAATTATATTATAATTTTGAGTAGCTCAAGCTTGAGGATTGAATGTCGATTTATGGACAACACCCTTCTGTGGCTTTATTATTAACTTAGGAATAGAAGTTGGCAATATAAATTTCATAGACGGATTCATGGTCGAGGTAGTAGTTTGATCAGTAGCCTTACGACCATAATATTTATTTCGCGTTGACACCAAAACATCATTTTTTGACTTCGTGACATATAGCATAAGCACTTGGGAACTAGAAGTTGGATCTGTAGAAACCATATTTGTGTCTAGATTCGGTAATGGATTTGTCAACACAGCGGATGCATGCGAGGTATTAATTAATTTTGAGACTTTGGCATGGTGAGGAAAGTCTCGAGAAAATTGCTCCTCATTACATACTATGCAAGGGTAATGAGGTTTCTAATTGTTTCCAGTTTTTTGATCAAATGATCATTCCTGCGAGGTTGAATTTTGCTTTTTCTTCAATTTCCCGTTTTTCTTACTTTCGAGTTACTTTTCACTTTCTCCTTTTCCAAATATTTTGGAAGAAGGTGCAAGATCATATGTAGTACAGTGATGTGTGCTTGCAGTACTGATCATACCGTAGTTGGCATGAGAGTCCTTAGATGGAGGAGGAACAATAAAATTAAATCACGGCGCATTGGGAATTTTCTCATAAAGCATGCCAGACTGAGTATAAATCAAATATGAGTATTGGGCATGAGCAATGACCTTCTCTTCAGTGACGACACCACCCTTAGCCACATCTTCGGTGACAAATGGTAGTAAGGACTTAATGAACCACTCAGCAAGAAGCTAATCAGGAACAAATGTCTTGACAATTCTACGACAATGACGCCACTAATGAATATAATTAGAAGTGTGAGTAGCATTAGTATGTTTGAAATTTGTCAAGAGTTCCATTCTAGTTTCATATCTTATGGGTAACTGTAAGTGGGTCAGAAAGGTAGTAGCTAAGGCACTGAAATTATCAAATGAAGCTCGTGGTAACTCAATGTACCACTTCACAGTCGAACCAGTGAACATACACTGGAAAAGACGTAGTCGAACGAAGTCATCATTTAAAGAGTTAGATGAACACCACAAATGAAAAGCTATAACATGCATCGACGAGTCTTCCCCAGGGTTTCCATTGAACATAGGAATATCCGATGGTAACTTATGTGGTATCATCAACCACCAAGGAGCATAGTTGATTGGATCGTTGGTAAGTTGGTTGTAATATTTCAAAATTTGCATAAAAGCAAATTGGAATATTAGATTTTGCTACTTTCACCTAAGAGAGGAATAAATGAGTGAGGAGGCCCATGAACAATAAAAATATGAATAAATTCCACCTTAATGAGGAAGTAGATCACTTTAGGAGCTGGATTTTACACTTTCTGTAGAAATTAGCTGAATAAATCACTTATTCACTGAAGATTAACCCGATCATACATCAATTTCGAATTGCATGCATAACACATAACCTTCTTCCACAATTAATTGTCACATGCGGAAATAACAGAAGCAATCTCACATCAATTCAATCACACATTAACTTAGTATGTATGGGGAAAGCTTATAGCTGAAAACCCCGCAGCTATTGTGTATATTATAATGGAGAAATCATGTAACAATCATAGTACAAAAACTCTTCACAAGCTCTCATGCACTACCTCCCATGCTACACACTATCAAGCTAGATCTAGCAAATCACTTGCTCCACTCCTTAGCCACTTGATAGCCAACCTTGATTGCGTATTTTAATGCTAGGTGATGGCCTCCTTATATAGATAAACCACCAGCCTAAACTTTGCAATACTCATACCTTACTCCACCTATCTATGTGTTGCAAATAGCAACAGTATAGTTACAACTGATAGCTAACTCTACCCTTTCATCTATCTCTTTCACTGGTCTCCACTGAACTGATCATGCACTGTAGTGAACTGAAGTGTTCTTGAGTTGACTAATGAGTTAATATTTATTAAATTAAATATTATTTAATTTACTCCACTCATATCTAGTTGATTAGCTAGTTAACTAATCCCAACTAGTTCAACTAAAACAAACAGAACACAACTCCACTATCTGTCCCGTTAACTCCTCCAAAACTCCTGCCACTGAAGTCTAACCGAAGCCAACCATGCAAGATGACATCAAACCCTAGGAACCACGTGATTCCTTGTGTCAGTTGCATGAGCCACCTCCATGACTCAAACTGAAGTGCGCCAAGAGAGTAAACTGATGTTTATAGTCAAAATATTATTAAGGGTAAATAATATTTGACTTCCATATTTTTAGGAGATCAGTCTAAAAATAGCCTGGGTCCTAAAAATAGGGTCTCATCTATTTTTACCGACATGTCGCATACTTGAAGAATCTCCAAGTAGAATTCCCAAATTATGCTCCGTATGTCTAAAAATAGACATAGTCTAAAAATAGACTTTGCGCCAGAATTTGCCTGCGGGCCCACTTAGTGAAGGCGACTTCATTTCACTAAGCTCCATCATCTTGCCGCATTCTCAACACTCCCTCTCAGCAAGATATGGATTATCTGCAATCCCTATCCTGCCTCTGTGGAATTCGAACTTGCTCCTGGTGAGCGCCTTCGTCAGGATGTCGGCATCCTGATCCTCCGTGGGAACATATGAAAGCATCATGATCCTCCGCCGAACACAATCTCTGATGTGATGGTACCTGATGTCGATATGTTTGGACCTATCATGAAATACTGGATTAGCCGAGAGCTTGATGCAGCTCTGGTTATCACAGTAGATCACCGTAGGCTCCAAATGCAACCTGAACAAACCTGCGAGGATCTTCCTCATCCAAATAGCCTCGCATGCAGCCAAACTTGCTGCCATGTACTCGGCCTCTGCTGAACTGAGTGCCACGGATCTCTGCTTCCTGCTGTACCAGGAAACTGCTGCCGACCCAATGCTGAAAACTCCTCCAGAAGTGCTCTTCCGGTCCGTTGGGCTCCCTGCCCAATCTGCATCAGTGAAGCCAGAAAGCTTCGCTCCATCCTCCTGTCTGTACCATAGACCATATCCCGATGTGCCTCTCATATAGCGCAATACATGCTTGCCTGCCTTCCAAAAGAGCTTGGTAGGCTTAACCATAGCTTGCGAAAGCTGGTTAACAGCATAGCATATATCGGGTCGTGTATTGACCAGATACATAAGCGACTCCACCAACTGTCGATAGATAGTGGCATCCACTACCTCCGCTGAAGTAGCATCCTCCTTCCTCCAACCACCAGGAAGAGGAGTGTCAACAGGCTTGCAGCCTTGCATGTTGAACCTCTCCAGAATCTCCCGGGCATACTTTCCCTGAGAAACAAACAGTCCTCCGTTGCGCTGCCAAATCTCCAATCCCAGGAAATAATGAAGGATGCCCAAGTCCTTCATCTCAAACTCTCGTGCAAGATCCTCCTTGCATGAAAGTATCAACTGCTCATCGCTAGTCAAAATCAGATCATCTACATACAGTACGATGATCAACAGCTTCCCCTCCACCACAATCTGGTACAGGTTTGGATCCGCCTCACTCTTGGAGAATCCAAGCCCGGTGAAGTAGCCGTCTATCCGAGTGTACCAAGCACGAGGTGCTTGCTTCAGCCCGTACAGTGCTCTCTTGAGTCGGCACACATGCGACTCACTGCTGAAGATCTCAAAACCTTCAGGCTGCTCTATGTACACCTCCTCCTCAATAACTCCATTGAGGAACGCAGTCTTCACATCCATCCGATGAATGTGCCACCCCATCTGCGCTGAGAGAGCAAGGATCGTCCGTATGGAAGAGTACCTTGCGACAGGTGCAAAAGTCTCCTCATAGTCAATCCCCTCGATCTGTGAGAAGCCACGGGCGACAAATCTCGCCTTGTACTTCACCACACTCCCGTCAGCCGCCTGCTTCACCTTGTAGATCCATCGCGAACCTACAACTGATTTCCCAACCGGTCTTGGGACAATCTCCCATGCACTGTTCCTGATGATCGAATCATATTCTTCGATCATGGCATCAACCCATGCGGGTTCCTCCACGGCTTCCTCAAAAGAGGATGGCTCTGTCACAACACATTGACTCACAAGAGCCATGTATCCAGTGTACCGATCCGGTGACTGTCTCTGTCTGCGCTGTGCCGTAGGTGGTCCTACAACCTTCTCTGCATCCCGAGCCAGTCGCTCAGCTTCTGTAGTGCGCATGCGCCCTCTGATGGTTGGCGCTGCCTGGGTGGTTTCTTCCACCTCCCGAACCTCCTCTTGTGGCTGATCCACATCCGGAAGCTCCTCCTTAGGAACTAACAGCTCCTCATCTGCATGCAAGTGTAGCTCCCTCTCAAGCGAACACTGCATGGCTTTCTCCTCCCGAAATTTTATATCCCGTCGCACAACAGTCTTGCGACTGTCTGGCACATACACCCGATAGTTGTGAGGTGTATCAGTGTACCCCACAAATATTCCAACTTCAGCAGTTGGATCCAGCTTCCTTCTCGCATCCTTCGTCATATGCATGTAGACAGGAGATCCGAAAATCCGCAAATGGGAAATATCAGGCCTCTTGCCAGAATAAGCCTCCTCTGGTGTACTCATGCCAAGAACCTTGTGAGGACAACGGTTCTGCACATACACTGCTGTATTGCATGCCTCAGCCCACAAGTGAAGGGGTAGGCCCCGATCATGCAACATCGCCCGTGCAGCACCCACGATCGTTCTGTTCTTCCGCTCAGCCACCCCGTTCTGCTGTGGGTTATGGGGTGCGATGAGCTCTCTCCGAATCCCTTCTGCGCTGCAGAACTCCTTGAATTCAGCCGAGATGAATTCACCACCGTTATCACTCCTTAGAGCAATCACCTTCTTCCCCGACCCCTTCTCGACCAGTGCTTTAAACTCACAGAACTTCGCGAATGTATCGCTCTTCTTCTGCATGAAGAAGATCCAGCACTTTCGAGAGAAATCATCAACAAAGATCACATAATACCCGTGCTTTGCTGTCGAAGCAACTGAGAAAGGACCACACACGTCTGTGTGAACTCTCTCAAGGATCGTCGTGGCGCGACTATCCTTCTCGTGGAAGGTGGCTTTCACATACTTCCCTAAAGTACACCCCTTGCACTGATCTGACTGCGCAAGGGTGCCCTTAGGAAGTCCAGTAGAAATCTGCTGCAGAATCTTCAAAGCTCCATGGTGAAGATGGCCCAATCTCCTGTGCCATAGTTCGCTCTCATCATCCCGGCTCACCACATCTCCAGCCTTGCATGCCATAGCTGCGCAGTCATCTACCTGCAACTGATAAAGGTTCTGAGTTCGAACCCCTATCTTCCGGGTCTCTCCAGTAGTCTTACTGCGCAGGAAGGCTTTTCCTTCGCTGAAGACCACATCATACCTCTTATCCTCCAACATCGCTACTGAAATCAGGTTCTTCTTCAATCCAGGTACATGCATGACATCCTTTAAGACAAAGGGTTTACCAGACTCCCTCTGAAAGGATACGGTACCGATACCAGTCGCACTGTATCTACCGCCATCGCCCATCTCGATGTGCATACCCAAATCCTTGTCCTCCAGATCTGAGAACAACTCCCGATCTCCCGTCATATGAAATGACGCACCGCTGTCCAAGAACCACACCGATCCCAGCATACTTGAAACTAAGCATGCAATCAGTGAAACTTTGACAACCACCCCCACACTTCCCAGCTCATCTCTGCATTGAGTGAACTTCGTGAGGTATTTGGCGATACTGTCGCCCTTCTCCATCTTGATGTTCCCGAGCTTATCTTTGAGCGCCAGCTTCCTTTGGTCGCTCTTACTCTGGAATAGATCCGTCAAAGCTTTCCACATTAAATATGGAGTAGCCTTTCCATGCAGGCTGGATACAATATGATCCTTGACGCCCTCCAACAAGATCCTTCGACATTTCGCTATCTTCTTTTGCCATGCATCGACTAAAGCTGCATCAGTGGGCTTTGGGACATCCGTATCTACGAACTCCTTCAGACCATTATCTTCTAACACTGCTTCCATGCGATCCTTCCATGCAACATAATTCGAACTGCCTTCAAGAGCATATTCGAGTCGCAAACCATTGAAAGAAGACATTTTCAACACCGGCACCAAGAAAACAAATCTGCTGCAAAATTCGAATTCCAAACTCCAAGCTCTATCGCTTCCGATCTACACTTGAAAACAAATTATTTCCAAATCAGAGATTGACTGCAAGGGGCTTTTACCAGACCTTTCACTTTCTGAAGAAAGATGAATCCGGAGGCTTCCTGGCCCGTATGCAGACTCTGTTCGAGGAAATAAGTTTGCAATCACCGTAATAGATCTCGACAATTAATCTCGCTCCGATACCATGTAGAAATTAGCTGAATAAATCACTTATTCACTGAAGATTAACCTGGTCATATATCAATTTCGAATTGCATACATAACACATAACCTTCTTCTACAATTAATTGTCACATGCGGAAATAACATAAGCAATCTCACATCAATTCAATCACACATTAACTCAGTATGTATGGGGAAAGCCTATAGCTGAAAACCCCGCAGCTATTGTGTATATTATAATGGAGAAATCATGTAACAATCATAGTACAAAAACTCTTCACAAGCTCTCATGCATTACCTCCCATGCTACACACTATCAAGCTAGATCTAGCAAATCACTTGCTCCAATCCTTAGCCACTTGATAGCCAACCTTGATTTCGTATTTAATGCTAGGTGATGGCCTCCTTATATAGATAAACCACCAGCCTAAACTTTTCAATACTCATAGCTTACTCCACCTATCTATGTGTTGCAAATAGCAACAGTATAGTTACAACTGATAGCTAACTCTACCCTTTCATCTATCTCTTTCACTGGTCTTCACTGAACTGATCATGCACTGTAGTGAACTCAAGTGTTCTTGAGTTGACTAATGAGTTAATATTTAGTAAATTAAATATTATTTAATTTACTCCACTCATATCTAATTGATTAGCTAGTTAACTAATCCCAACTAAGTTCAACTAAAACAAACAGAACACAACTCCACTATCTGTCCCGTTAACTCCTCCAAAACTTCTGCCACTGAAGTCTAACTGAAGCCAACCATGCAAGATGCCATCAAGCCCTAGGAACCACGTGATTCCTTGTGTCAGTTGCATGAGCCACCTCCATGACTCAAACTGAAGTGCGCCAAGAGAGTAAACTGCTGTTTATAGTCAAAATATTATTAAGGGTAAATAATATTTGACTTCCATATTTTTAGGAGATCAATCTAAAAATAGCCTGGGTCCTAAAAATTAGGGTCTCATCTATTTTTACCGACATGTCGCATACTTTAAGAATATCCAAGTAGAATTCCCAAATTATGCTCCGTATGTCTAAAAATAGACATAGTCTAAAAATAGACTTTGCGCCAGAATTTGCCTGCGGGCCCACTTAGTGAAGGCGACTTCATTTCACTAAGCTCCATCATCTTGCTGCATTCTCAACACTTTCAAGTGTGAACAAGGGCAAAATAGATGCAGACATAGTCAAGTTTGACTAAGTCAACATGAATTCTTGAGGAGGAAGAAATCACCCAAGTAAACTAGCTCAATGTGAACAAGGATCAGCTAGACACACATAATAAGAGCTTGATTGAAGACCCCTCAATGTGAAAGGAGGCATTATAGGTGCACTAGTTCCAATTGACCAAGTCAACAGCACTGCTAGAAGAGGATGGAAGCCAACAAGGACAGCGCAGTTTTGAAGGAGGAAGCTTCACTAAGAAGTCACCTCAACAATGTGTGGGGTCCAGGGTGAGAAAACTCACCAAGGATAAAAAGGAGGGCATAGAATCAAGAAGATCATTCACTATTCAGCTATTTTTGGTCTTTTGACTACTTGCATGCTTCAGCTATTTAGCTGTGGTTGCAGCACTGCTTAGTGCAAAGAATCCCCATGTGGTAATTCCATCTTGTTATTGCCTAAATCTACCTCAGGCTAAAAGAAGGCAGAGTTGAGGGTAACATCAAACCACGCTCAGTCTGGTAGCTAGCCCTACCAGATCAGGAGAGGGCTCTCTCCGAGTCAATCTCAGCAAAGATAATCAATAGGGCTTGAGATGACTAGAAATAAAGGCTGATTTTAGGCTAGGTATATATGTGAAAGAGTTTGATTTTGATTTTGGGGGTTTTGTTGGAATCAAAGGGAAAGGCAGTTTTGGGTCCGGGGATGAGGCCTAGTTTTTGCAGAGTTATGAATGGGGCAAGGAAGGAAATTTTTTTGATGCTTTGGATTGAATGAATGGATAGTTCAGACCGGTGAGGAGCTAAAGAGGGCAAGAGGCTTTCAGGAATCCTCTTCAAACAGATGAAAACATGGAAAATTAAACAAAACTCAAGGCAAAGAAAAGCAATCTAATGAATTCCACCTTTATAACTCATTTGTTTAATTTAAGAAGAAAGGAGAAGGGAAATGATACACATAAAACATCAGTGAACTTACAATCACAGAGATAAATACACCATAAAAACATAGAGCCACATGGATCCCAAAGATTTCTGCAAACCCTGGTCTATTCCTTTGCCAAAATTGCAGAGATGAAATGTACAATGAAGTGCCAAGCAATCCCAAGTGTCCAACCTATGCTAATGACTGAAAAATTACAAGATATAGACCACACTATCTCATCCCCAACCTCTAGGGGTCGAGCTCACTAGTTTAGGATATTTTTCAACAAGATCTAAACTAAGAACTAGAAAATAGGCAATGAAACAGCTTGCCTCTATAAGATAGGAAACTTATTCATTCAGTTACATTTCAATTTTTGGTAAATGAATCTACTTGGATGAGTAAAAATGTGCCAAAATTACATCAAAATCATGAAATTACATCAATTTACATCAAGAGTTTCACATTTGGAGATAAAAAAGTCAAACTGGCCAAAACTAGGTGAAAATCTGAGCTGCCGAGTGAAAAAGGAGCCAAAACTCCCAATGCGCCGCGCTTGAAATCTCTATCTGTCGCGCCACTTTGGAGCTGATTTTGAGGGCCTTCCCGGAGTCCAAATTGAGTGCATGATAGCTCGTTCGAAATCTCTACCTGCCTAATTTCCAACCCAAGTGGAATTTCTTAATTTGGTTGCCATTTACCCCTCCAAAAATCAAATCTCCCAACACTGTTTCCTGTGTGTCCAAAAAGTGGCAGAAAGGTCATTTTTAAGGTGTTTTTGACCCTTCAGGCAACCAAAAACTTGTCAAAATAATTAGGTAATGGGTAGGAATGCATAAATTTTGATGAAAAATCTAGAAATAAAAAGGTTTCTTCAAGAGGAGCTGCCAATTATAAGCGCGCGCCAAGTGGCGCTACTCGTCGGGCGGAAAAATCTGTGTTAAGACCAAAAAAATCAAAATTGACAAAATGTTTCCCAAATTTCTTGAAATTTGGGCTGAATGTCCACCATCAAGCGCTATGCTGATCCAAAGAAGCTTTGGCCAAAATTTGGAGTCTATCATGCTTTTTGCGACGCTTTAATGCCCTCTTTAACTTTGCCTTCATGTTTTTGAGCGCCATGGATGAGTGGGACTGATGAGGGGAGGGTTGATGCTAGCTGTAGGATTTTAGGGAATGAAAGGGTTTAGGGGATGATATCTAGGGTTTGGGATGAAAATTAGGGTTTGGGGATATTTAACTATGATTTGGGATAGTGGGATTAGGGATTTAGGGCTAGTTGATTAGGGATATGGGAAATGTGGAATGGGTAGATGAGAATGTAAAGAGAGGGAGAAAATGATTGAGGGAATGAAGGAGTGAGGGAGTGAGAAATGGATAGGAGTGGAACTGGCAGTGAAACATGCAATTTGCAAACCGTATGCAACTTCTTTTGGCAAGAAATGTAAAGAGTTAGGGTTTTGATTTTTTCTCATTAAATCACCATAAGCACCAAAAGAAATTCATTCATTGGTAAGGGAGGGATGTTAACTTATTTGGGAGATGAATAATTTAGAAATTTGAGAGCTTTGGTGGAATATTTTAATGGATTTCAAGCTTTTTATCCCAATGCGTAGCGCCAGTTACAAAATTACACTGCAAACCACTGCCCAAAGCGTAGCGCCATCTCAATGCGTAGCGCATTTTTTCAGAAGGCTTTTGGAGCCTTCCCGGTGTCCAAATTGGGCGCGGGATAGCTCGTTGGAAATATTATTGATTCTAATTTCCAAAACAAATAGAATGTTTCAATTTGGAGTTCATTTACCCTGTCAAAAATCAAATCTCCCAAGACTAGTCAAAATGTGGAAAATGAGGCTGCCTCAAGGCAGAGTGCTGTGGCAGTCAACTTTTGAAGGTCTTCCTCAACTCCAAATTGAGATAATGATAGCTCATTGGAAATATATTTGTGTCTAGTTATCATTTGACTCATCAAGAAAGTCATTTGGCCAACCAAGATAGGAGAAATATTGATTTTCCCAAGGTCACTTCAGAGGTGCATCAATTCTCCTGAGGCAACTGTATTTTTGACAGTTCTCTAAAACCATGACACCTGTGTAAAAAGTGAAAGAGGTTTTTCTTCCTTGGCCTATTTTGGACAAAAATGTCTCTAATTTTTCCAAAATTCATATTTTATTGCTCAGAAACATCATTTGAGTGAAACCTATCCCGATGTGTGGAACAAGGGATTTGTCGAAATGAAGCAAAATGAAGGGGATAAGGGGCTTCTAAATTCTTGAGAAAATTTTGGGAAGTAGGGAGGGATGTTAGGAAGCAGGGGAAAGTGGAATTTCATAGATTGAGTGAGGGGAAAGGGTCCAAAAGGGCAAAACACAGTCCTAGCCTAGAAAATTGCCAAGTTGTAGCGAGAAACTAGGGTTTGTACGAAAATGAGGAATTTGGGGGATCTCAGTGCTGGGAAGTGTTTAATAAGGTACATTAAGGATAGGGGAAAGTGTATGAACATCAGGATACAAGTTTTGCTGATGATTTGACCATCCAAGAGAAATTACCTTCAAAACCCTAGGAGATGGAAATGAACCATACCTAGGCACAACTGAAGCATGAAAAAGGTGTAAAATGACCCATTGGAACTTGACATGATGATGACAACCCTCTCAATGACGGTACACTCAGCTAAAGGGTGACATGGACCGACATTTGGACAACTTTGACAAGAGTAAAAGAAAACCCTAGACCTAATACCTAGTGACCAAATTTTACTTGAAGACTCACTGAAATGACAAAATTTGACCTTGAAATCTTAAAATCACTTTGTAAGAGCATGTTTGATCACTGGAGGAAGGCTGCAAAGGCTGACACTAACACATGATATTCCTTAGATCAGCTTGCTTAAGGGATATAAAGGGAAGGGTTTGAGCTTCAATTCCATCATCTGGATTAGGGCCACTCAGCCAGCAACATCTACAGCATATTCATCTTCAGAAACTGCATCTTTTCTACAGGGGCATTTGTTGTTGGGTTAAACCTTGCCATTTTTTCCTAGTGTTTAAGGAGGAGGTGTTTATTTCCCTCCGGGAGTTCTAAGAAGAGGGGCCTAGGGCCATTTTTCTGTATTGATCAGCTTTATTATGTCATATTAAGCCATGTCTAATACAGAGATGCAGTAACTGTGTTATTTTCTGCAGTGTTGCCTTTTATACATGCATATTGCCGAAAACCCTTGCCGGGTGTCTTTTTCTTTGTGTAAAAGAGGTTGAACCTCCATTTCTTTGCTACATGATTAATATAAACTTCTGATCAGTATTATTGCATCATTTTCTGTAGAAACCCTCATGGGAATTACGCTCTCATAGTATTCAGAAATTCTGTAGCTGGAAGTCATGGGATTGGGGTGTTTTTGAGCCATCTCTAGCTGGGGAGATCTGTTTAACTTAGCTAGAATGATTTTTTTAAGCTAAAATTTGGTATGGGAGATGTATAATGTATAAAACACGGGATCCAAGTCCCATTTCCCATATTTATTTCGTAAATTTTCTGAAAATGATGTTTTTATGGTCCAGAATGTTGCATTTCCTCACTTCGAGAGAGAATAGTGAGGCATATCTCTACTGCTGATCATGAATTTGCTAGCTAAATGTTCCTTGTACATATTATGATCTGATTTACATTTATATGTCCATGAGTTGTTGAAGCTACAAATTTAGAATATCTTAAGATATTCTATTTGTTGAAGAATATCCCTATTTTGGGATATTACAATGGTATCAGAGCAGCCATCTTGGCTTAGCCTGTGGATTTCAGATCCATTCAGAAGATAAGAAGAAGAGAAGAAAAAAAATATGGAGAGGATGAGATTACTCTCATCCATTTTCAGATCTAAGGAGAAAGAAGAGAAATGCATTGAAACTCCAAGAGGGTTTCAAGGAGGAGAAAACTGCAGTGAGACCTCTAGAAGGTTTCAGGAGGAAGAAGAAGATGCATGCACTTCCTGTTCTCATAGAGGAAGTGGAGAGCAAGGAGACCACTTAGAACATGAGATCTTGAGTGGGTATTTGGTAGAATACAAGTGCCAACCTAGGGCTTTCCAAGAGGCCCTAGATTTTCCTCAGTTTATTCAACTGAGAGAAGAAAGAAGACCCTGCAGTGAGAGAATGATGAGAGGAAACAGATTCCTGTTGTCTACATTTGATGGGTCACCCAAGTGTGCAGCAAAGACTTGGGTGATGAAACTAGAGGAATTTTTCCTGCTATATCCAGTAGTGGAAAAAGAGGCTGTGGAAATCTTAGCGCTGCACTTAGAGGGCAAGGCAAGATCTTGGTGGTCCAACCATGAAAAACAAGAAAGGGTATCTACTTTTTCTAATTTCACTATTCAGGTAGTCATAATATTTGACAGCAGAAGTTCAGAGAGGGAGGATTCCTCTTCTCCATTTAAGGAAACTTGTTCCAGCACTAGCACAGCTATGGGGGAGCAGCCCTCATCATCTTCAGTTGGAGGAGCCAACCTATGGGAAGGATAAGCCCTTATAGCCATACAAGATGCTTAAGAATCTCATCAAGGTATGCCTAACTTTTCATCTCCTATATTTCAGAAAATCATAGGGAGGATTGTGTACCCTTGCACACAGCTCATTTGGAACAGCATGATTGCACTGTGCTGTGCAACCTTGGTTTGATCAAGGAAGGACTGGGACATCATCCTAATGGGTCACTGATAGGCTGCACACCACATGGGAGGATGGGGTGTGAATTCTTGGAGGATGAGGTGAATTTTGTCCCAAAAACATTCATACAAATCCCTATGTTCATCCTTGAATTGAGACATGAGACAGCCAAAACACCATGGAGGAGATCTCCACCGCTGTCAAGGGGTAGCAGTGAGGAGGCTTTGCCTTCAGCTCACTTGGATCCTTATGGATTTGGTATGAGATCTTTTCTAAGAGGTCTCCAAGGAGTTGCATTTCAGCATCCCATGAAATGCAATAAGGAAAATATAATATGGGAGGATGGTAGTCTTCTTTGGAGGAGTACCAAGATGGAGAATGGTAGGACGCATCCATCGGTGGATAAATGGATGTGGATAGAGAGCAAGAAGCTGGAGAGCTACTTTCAAATCTATGATACTGGGCAACAAGAGGCAAAACTGCGTTGGCTACTCTTGAGAGAGTTTGGCAATCATGAGACATATCCTTTTTCCAAGGGTATGTGGGAGGGAAGAACTTGGCAGAGTACTTGCATCATGGAGCAGCAAGGAGTGTGGATGCATTGTGATGACATGGCCATTATGTTTTCACCACATGGGTTGTATGATGGAGGTATGAGAAGGCAGCAAAGACTTTTGTTGCTTTGGAGGATTGAGAGAGAGCAAGGACAGATTTGCTCTCACATTTTGCATAATGTTGCAGTAGGAGGAGATGGCAACATTATGGGAGGAGCCTTTGACATTTAACATGTCAAGGAATGGACTTATGAGTTGGCAGAGGCCTATTTGCATAGGCCAACAGCACTGTCACTTTGGAGCAGGAACTTGTTGATGGAGTGTTCCCAAGATCACTTCACATTTGATGCACTTGATGGATATGGAGGAGGTGATACTGATAGAGTAGTGGATGGATTCATCTATTACTGGGGTATGTTCTTCTTGACTTGGCAAAAGGCGGAGGATTTTCATGCAGCATATGGTACATTCCTATTCATAGGAGTATGTCATACCACTATGGGGGACTCATTTATGGATCCTATCATCATCTTACTTTCATTACATGGTAATAATTTTGTTTTTTCATTTGTTGATTTTCCAACACAATATTTGCATGCTCTTACCATTCTTTTGCAGTGCAATGCTCCACAAAGGGGCAAGCTTATCTTTGGGCTCCATGGACCATTTTTGGCCAGCTATTATGATGGAGACAGCCATCTATTGTATGATTTGGGGCAAGTGTTTGGTTACTTCTTGTATGCTCAGTTGATATATTCAGCCATTTACTATTTGCTAGTAGATGTGATGACTTACACAACTAGCCATTTTTCAAGAGACAACTTGCCATGTTATTTTCTGAAGCTGCAGTGGGGGAGACTGTTGTTACTTCCTAGCACCACATGAAACCTTCAGTATTTCTTTCATCTCGATACTGATCATGAGCCCATTTACTGATATTGTTCTTGCCTTTATGGGGAGCATGATTGGAGGAGAAACACATTGGGTGGATGTGTTCTTGGGGGAGGAGCATCCCCGCACTTTCTGCATTACATGTTCTCAGGGGAGCATGGGGAGAGACATGGCCACTACAGCAAAATATTTTTTTATTTATGAGGAGGGCCATGAGATGGATGGGATGCCATATGATGGTGATTTCTTATCCATCATGTATGAGATGGTTTGGGCCAGCTTGACTCACAATGCTGGGAAAGGGACCTTTGGAGGTCTAGTTTCCTTCTTGCCATTTGAGGGCAACATTATTGCAGCCCAAGACCAAAAAATTATCTACACTTATCTTAAGTGGAGAGGAAGACGGCGTGGGGTAGGCCACTTTGTCTGCCATGTTCAAAATTTCAGCCCACCTTCTTTGCAGGAGCTCAAGGTGGAGGAGGATTTCCAGGAGTTGCCATGTTGGGAGGCAACTCATTTTGTATGGATGATACCTTGGGGATGGGAGATTCAAATGGGGATGATGAATCAAAATCTATATCAGCCCTCATGCCTCAAGAGGACCTTCAAACAACCCATTTTTTCCTCCATGGATGTTTCACTGTCACATGATGATAGCTATTTGGGGTGTACACCAAAAGCTAGCTTGTTTACTTGGGAGGGGCAACTTGGAGATATACTAATGATGCAGCACCTTGACCCTTGGAGGATTTTATCTTATGAGGTTGCTACGAGGAGGAAGAGGATGCCATTCAGTCCTATCCATGTAGTTGCTTGAGGGCAAGCAACATTTCAGAGGGGAGGACTGTAATATTCCAAAATTTGCATACAAGTAAATTGGAATATTAGATTTTTCTACTTTCACCTAGGAGAGGAATAAATGGGTGAGGAGGCCCATGAAAAATAAAAATATGAATAAATTCCACCTTAATGAGGAAGGAGACCACCTTAGGAGCTGGATTTTACACTTTCAACTATGAACAAGGACAAAATAGATGTGGACATAGTCAAGTTTGACTAAGTCAACATGCATTCTTGAGGAGGAAGAAATCACCCAAGTAAGCTAGCTCAATGTGAACAAGGATCAGCTAGACACACATAAGAAAAGCTGGATTGAAGACCCCTCAGTGTGAAAGGAGGCATTACAGGTGCACTAGTTCCAGTTGACCAAGTCAACTGCTAGAAGAGGAGGGAAGCCAACAAGGACAGCGCAGTTTTGAAGGAGGAAGCTTCACTAAGAAGTCACCTCAATAATGTGTGGGGTCTAGGGTGAGGAAACTCAACAAGGATAAAAAGGAGGACATAGCATCAAGAAGATCATTCATTATTCAGTTATCTTTGGTCTTTTGACTACTTGCATGCTTCAGCTGTTTAGTTGTGGTTGCAGCACTGCTTAGTGCAAAAAATCCTTGTGTGGGAATTCCATCCTATTCCTTGGATTAGCTTGATTAAGGGATCTAAAGGGAAGGGTTTGAGCTTCAATTCCATCATCTAGCTTAGGGCCACTCAGCTAGAAAAATCTACAACACAGTTATCTTCAGAAACTGTGTCTTTTCTGCAGGGGCATTTGTTGCTAGGTTAAACCTTGTCATTTTGTCCTAGTGTTTGAGGAGGAGGTGTTTATTTCCCTCCGGGAGTTCTAATACGAAGGGCCAAGGGCCATTTTTCTGTATTGATCAGCTTTATTATGTCATATTCAGCCATTTCTAATACAAAGATGCAGTAACTGCGTTATTTTCTACAGTGTTGCTTTTTATACATGCATATTGTCGGAAACCCTTGCCGGGTGTCTTTTTCTTTGTGTAAAAGAGGTTAAACCTCCATTTCTTTGCTACATGGTTAATATAAACTTCTGATCAGTCTTATTGCATCATTTTCTGTAGAAACCCTCATGGGAATTATGCTCTCATAGTCTTCATAAATTCTGTAGCTAGAAGTCATGGGATTGGGGTGTTTTTTAGCCATCTCTAGCTGGGGAGATTTGTTTAACTTAGCTAGAATGATTTGACATTTAAGCTCAAATTTATTATGGGAGATGTATAATTTATAAACCAAGGGATACAAGTCCTATTTCCCAAATTTATTACGTTATTTTCTGAAAATGATGTTTTTATGGTCCAGAATGCTACATTTCCTCACTTTGGGAGAGAATAGTGAGGCATATCTCTACTGGTGATCATGAATTTGTTGGCTAAATGTTCCTTGTACATCTTATGATATGATTTACATTGTTATGTCCATGAGTTTCTGAAGCTACAAATTTAGAATATCTTAAGATATTCTATTTGTTGAAGAATATCCCTATTTTGGGATATTACAGTGGTTTAAATCAGGTAATTCTAAAGTTGCAACAAAAGGAAATTGTCGATTTAAGTCAGGTTGTGCATAACCAAGATATGATGGAATTTCTTAGGAAACAGGCCTTTGAGCACCAGCATAAGGAATTTTTTGTTGGTAACCTAGATAGGGGTTGTTTTGATAAGCAAACGCTTGACGATTCTGTTGACAAAAACCTGGGTAAGTGGCTTTTTGTTGGAATGATTATGTGGAATTTTCGCTTGTGGCTCCCAAGGTGTCTGTCCACCAAGGTTATAGCCCTAACTAGAATAGCTTGGACCCAGTTGTGAATAGGTAAAACCTGTTTGTGCCTGTGACATCCCGTAATAGGGTAATCCATCCTATGAATAAATAATTTCGGATACAGGTGGTTGTTGTAAACCAGCCGAAGGAGTTGGAGTCTAAAGGCCCAACACTTGATGTTATTGGGTGGAACGACCCACCTGAGATGGTTGAGGTACAACACTTTGAGCCTGTAACAGGGGTAAGTATGTATTAACAAGTGGAGTAGATGTGGGTGCAACAGTTTGAACCGGTTGATATGAATGCATAACCGTTTGCGGTTGAACAGGTAGAACAGGTTGCCACTGACAAACAATCATTCTGATATTAGGATGACCATATAACAACGAAGTACTGTCAAAATGGGTGACCATAGGTTGCCCCCCCAGCATGAGGAGTATAATAATATGTAATATATTGTTCTCCAAATGCAGGGAGTCATGTTGATATTGTAATGGGTGGAATATACCTAGATGGACCAACTTGATATTTCACTAAAGATGTGTGTAAAGGATCAAGTCATTTAGTACTCATTAGAGATGTACCAGATAGAATACTAGATGATGACATCGGTGACCTCCATGGGTTTGAGGATGCACCGGAGAAGGTTCCAAATAAATATTGGTAACCAGGTAGGATGGAAGGGCCACCATATAGATGTGACTTTGGTGATGTTGTGCACATCGAAGGGGTAGCAATAGTAGTTGTTGTCGCAACTGTAACAAATGGTACATTTGGAGATGTAGACTCAACCATGGTCATACAACCCAATGTATACCCTACAGGACCTATGGGAACTCGAATTGACACAAGATAAAAGAAAGAAGTGTGAGGTGATTGAGGAAAAGAATCGTAAATATAAAGCTCCTCCCAAAAATGAGTTATAGTTGAAGGTATTTCGTCTTGTGGTATTTCCTCAATCAAAATCAAACCAGGTGGAAGAACTTCGCCGTCCAGCCCGAGATATATTTTAGGTGGTTGACTACGTGATATGGGAGACTCAATGGCTACAATCGACTGTGGAGCGACCGATACTAGAACAACTTATAGTTGTTTGGATTCGGGATATAAATGTTATGGTAAAAGAATGACAGGATCTGGATCAACTTTCAGTTGAACAACATCGAGTTCGGGATATATGGTCTCACTGATTGGATGGATCGTGACCACAGGTAGTTGTAAGGACTCCGTCTCGACAAGAGTAGATGAACCAGGATTTGTAGAAACAACTCGAGATGACTCTGGTATGTGTGAGGATTATGTCGCACCAAAGGTACTAATAGTACTAGTTTTGGTATAACAGTGTCGCCTTTGCCGACAAGAAATGGCTTCCGGTGGTAAAGGTGGTTTAATTTCTATTCTATGCGAACGATGGGGAAAGGGATGTTATTCTTCCAAGATGACTGATTAATTTTATGACAAAAAAAAATAAACAAAATACAAGGGTAATTCTAGGAAAAAGGTTTACCAAGTAATTGTGAAGTGCATAATACCTCCTAGCGAACCAAGAAGTATGGGCAGGAAATCTCCACGAATGTTGTGTTCGGTGTATCACAAGTTGCAAGGGGGCCGACTCAGTTACCTATGGATGGATAGCAACCTAAATTTGTCCTCCCAAATATACCTGAAGGTACGTGGAGGCCCAAGTCCGTATTAGCGCTGTCTAATTCAAAACCGCACAGTGAGAGCACCCCCTTAGACTTTTCGTACTAGAACACCGCCCTTATATATACACGAAGGTACATGAATGAGCTCTGATATAATTATGTACATGGAGTGAGGTATCACATGCAGAATATTTAACAACGTCGTAACACGTCTCAATCCTACACCTTCTAAATGTTATTCTTAATGTTCCAATGCTTTCTTAGATTGATTGATGTAAATTTGATGTTGATCTTGTTTAAAAGTTTGTCTTTGAGGTTCACCACGTGATTTAATGGAAATTACTAAAAAGGCAACCTAAATGATAAGAAAAATTTTCAATTTAGCTTTTTCAATGAAAATCCTAGCTATTAAGGGAAAGAGCAATCAGTATTTGAGAAAACAACAAAGAGCACAAACTAAATGCATCTTTCCTAACTTGTTCCTATGCAACACACACAATTCACTATATGTGCATGCACGTTTTTCTTTTCAGATCCCTTTAATGTGAATGAAAGAAAGGAAACTATATGCATAAATCAATTGAACAAGTGTTTTCTTATGAGAAATGAGGAATGAAACAACAATTTCTCTTAGGAAAATGAAGAATGGAACTACAATTTTCCTAACGGAAATGAGGAATGAAACAACAACTTCCTTTTCAAAAATAGAATTGATCTAATGCAGAAATAAAATACTTTGAATTTCATTTTCCAATGATAAAGAAAAACACTAATGGAACATTGAAAAATTTTACTTTTTAAAGGAGGAAGAACATGAAAGTTTACTGGTCTCTAAGATGTATCAGACATTTGAGAATATAGCAAACAAGTGGATGAAACTAAAAGCAATGACAAATTTTGATGGAATTTGGTTGGCTGAGGGGGCAACGCAGTCTCTAAGGAGAGATAGTGTGTTGCAAAGCACCCCTAAGTGGTTGACAGTGCACTGCATTGCACTGTGTCTTGACCAACAGTGGATTGGGCATAGCTCAGATTGAAAATCAAGCAGCTAGACACACTTCTAATGTAATTTGTTCATTCAAATGACTGATAACTGAAATTAGATGCTACTGATGAGGATAAACAAAGGCAAAAACACCAGGAATGATAGGATACTCCCCAGTGGAGTCGCTAATTTATTATATGGAATTTTGATTTACGGATAAACCAAATTCCCTAAGTGTGGTTTTTATCACTTAGAACAACATAGGAAAGAATAACTATTATTTTCTCTAAACTTAAGCAGATATACAGAATGGGAAAGGAACCTACTTGTGATTTTTTCACTTCTCCTTCTCCTTCTGTCGTTGTTGTCGTCGCTCTCAATCCAACTCAAGTCGATAGATCAATTCCTGCAAACGCAAATAGAGAACAGCAAAAAACATGAAATATACAAGATATCTACTTATCTTACTCAAAAAAAATCGATTAGATATGAAATACATACATCATTCAAGAATACATTTCACAAGAAATGGAGACATATGTATGGGAAAATGAACAACAATATTTATTAAAGAGCATAAGGGGAAGATTACAACCAATCGATCGATTTGTTGCCAACCTGCTCCAGCTTTATTCCAGCCTCATCACATCCAGCATCATCCCAACAGCATATCAATACTTTCACTCTCTTATCAAATGAGAATCCAACAGCATAACTTTACCAAAATTCTTCCCTCCCTAGCACTAGGATGAGTGCTCAATTTATAGGGAAACTGATGGTAATTTCTCAATGAATGACTTTCTAATAATAGTAAATGCATGTTTCCAAGTTCAGAGGTGTTATATGGACACTTGGATTCGATGTTTGAGACATATGGACTCTTCTAGAAGGCACTGACCATGTGGAGATTCTCGGAACAATGAGAATTCTTCTCCCAGGTGACCAACGCACCCTTGAGTGTCGGGAAGTGCACTACAGTGCACCCTTGCATGGAGGATTTGGCACTGCAATGCAATTATTCCCTTGCAGGTGAGCATTGGTGAATCAATAGATCATATAACATATACTTCAAACCTTGGAAATCTCACAATAGAAGCCATAAATGAAATGTTCTTCTCTTAGGGCATATAGCAACTAAAATATAAGGGATGATAGACCCTATTTCACTGGTCCTGGGGATGATGTCCAGTTTGATCAGGTCTTGGGGGATGATGCCCAAATTGACCTATAATAGTATGTTTAGAGACGACGCTAATATGGAAAATTTATATTCTTGTATCTTCATCTTGAGTGACATTGGAACAATTTGAAGAACTAGTGCTTGCTATATGCTTGCCTTTCAAACCCATGGTTGTAATCTTTGTTTCATCTCCTGAATTTGAACGTAAGTCATGTTCAATTATTGCAACCGTTTTCTGCTTTTATTTGGCTTCAACTCTGTATGAAGTTGCCAACAGTGGTATTCATCATGTCCATTATTCGAACAATGTTTACATGTGAGTTTCTCTTTCTCTCTTTTGACAGAGTTATTTCTCTTTCTTCTTCCATAAAACTTTCCCTTTCCTTTACCCTCACTATCACTTTTCTCATCTATGTTATGTTTCCCTCCTGCTTATAAATGTGTGGCTTGAACACAAAACTCATCTATGTTTGTGGGATTGAACATGAGAATAGTGTGCCTAAGGTAAATGTGCAAACCCCCAATGTACTTTAACAAAGTTTCTTGAGAATCCAAATTAATACCCAAAATAATATCTCTTCTCCTAAATTCATGAGTATAATCTTGAACACTTTTCCCTTTCAACTTTGTAAACATTTTCTAGTCCATAATGGCCTTTTTCATGTAAGCTAATGGATATAATTTTGTTTTAATGGCAGCAATAAAACTTGACCAAGACATAGAGATCTTACCGTAGTTTTTAATCTCTTCTTGAGTCCTTGCTTCCCACCATATAAGTGCAGATCCTTCCATCCTCAAAGAATCCAAATGAATCGTCATGTCATCTTCATGAAGGTTATGAATTCTAAAACACACCTCCAATTGACGTATCCAATTTTCCAACCTCTTTGCATTTATCTCTCCATTATATATTGGAAGCTCAAATGTGACATCAAGTTTGAGTAAGAGAGTTTTTCCTCTTGTGGTCTTTGAGTGAGTGTGTGTAGTTTTTGTGGTGGAAGTGGAAGATGATGTTGATGGTGATAATGAGGATGATGAATATGGTGGAGATGGAGGTGGATTTCCTCCACTACCCTTTGATTCCTTTTATTCATCCTTCTTATCATCTGAAATTCCTTCTCCATGTGGAGACTTAGAACCTTCTCCTTCCATCCCAGCAACATATGAATCAAACATAATTTTAACTATACTATTTATTAAATTGAAGCCTTTCTTGACATCATCCTCTTATGAATGACCTTCAGTTTCTCCAACACCTCACATGATGGCTATTGATTCAAGCTCAACTTCTGGTTCTTATACCTCTTCAATCTCAGCTTCTTGAGATAAAAATTGAGGTGCTTCAAGTGCAGTTGTGAGTGAAAATTTGGTTGGAGATGGTGCCCTTGTGGATCTTCTTCTTTTGGTCCTAATCTCAGGACTTGAAACCAATAGTTTCCCTTCACCTCTCTCAACTTTAACCTTGTCAGCATCACAAATTTGCAACCATTAAAACCCTACTTGCACAAAACTCAAGCAAATCAAGCAAAAAACCTTTGCAACCTTTTCTCTAATACCAACTTGATCTGAATTTGAATGTTAGTTTTTTTTTGTTAATGTCATCTTCTGATTTAAAATTAATTTTATGATCGTATCCCTTATGTGCATAGGTTTCCTTGGTGTTTATGAGTGTCAAACATGTAAATGAGTTGATTTTTTAAGTTAAATTCAAGAGTATAAAGCATGAAAAACAAATGTTGAACAACAGTAATAAAAAGTACAACAAACCATCACAATTGATCCATTAACATAGTGTTTTGATTAATGAATTCACCCCTCCTGGACTACTTCTCCTTGGTTCACCTTCCATGTCTTAGTCCTCTGTATTAGCTCAAAAGTAAAAAAATTGATGTTTACATTCACCTACAACTCCTAAAACCTACTTCAATGATTCCATAATGTCCCAATCATCCATAAATAACCCTTATTTTTCTCTATTTGGTCGAAAATTGAAAAAGATATGGCCAAAACCATTTTTCCTAGTAAGCTGCCTCCAAAACTGGAGAAGACTCCACTAAGGGCCACCAAAGTTGGGGGTAGCTCCGAATTTAAGGGTACCACCGAGAATTTCACCAAACTAAACTTTGGTTAATTAATATAAAGAGCGGGATTAACCGTGGATAAGCTCAAGATTATGGTGCATAAGCATGTTTAGTGGGAGCGCTTTGATGAGGTTATGTGGTAAGGACACATGGGGAGGGCATTGGCCCCCTCCTTTCCATCGTCGGAGTAACCATTACAAGTCAAATGAAACTTCGCAACTATATATTAAATGGACTACACCATGGCTTATTGATAAGCCAAAACGTTGTCGTGGGGAAGGTCGTGGGGTCGAGCCCCGACCTCCACCGGAACTCTGTATAATGTTTTGCCATACCATATAACAATAATTTCCGACCACCTTTGAACGTTTGGTAATATATAAATGTGTCATAAATATATGTGTGTCACACCTTTGGAATATTAATCTGCAACCAAAAAAACCAAGGTCTTCGGACTTTGGTTTATGTATAATATGTGATGAATTCGGACTTTAATATAATTCAACCTGTAATCGTACCTTAGGAAATACAAATGCAATTCGGAGTTTGGTATGTAAAATCAATTCGGAGTTTGGACATATTTAAAAAAAAATTGAACTTAAACCATAATTTGACCATGCTCCAAACCTAGGTCCACTAGGGGGGCATGTGGTGGCCCCTGGATGCACCACGTGTCAGCCTCTGGTTGGACTGTTCCCATATAAAAAAAAAATCGAATTCAACCTTAGGAGCAACAAATAAAAAAATTTCACCGTCAAACCAAACTGGCGAATCCTGTAGTGACACTAGTCACCTTCATTTTTGAGCTTTTACACTAAGCACTTGATCATATATGTTAGCTCGTTGTTGTTATATGTTAGTTAACTTGATGATTAGGGTTATTACATTAATATCTTGACATTGTATGTTTCATGCTAATCTGGATTGGCCTATGCAGTTGGTTACGGTTATGACATTCATGTATGAGTCGACCTAATTATGATAGTGTGTTATACTAATATAGACTGACTGTGCATATGTGATTGTTATTCATGAACGACAATTGTTTGTGAGCTTATTATGTGATCATGTTAGATATTTATTGTTATGGATATCATGACCTTATTTATATTTGAGTTGATATGTTGAGAATTTATATTGTGCTAATCTACATTGATTGTGCAGACAAGATAGCCTCCCCTGAGATACAATAAGGTATGAGTTTTCTTATGTTGTGTACTTGGTGCTAAATTAAATGTTTGATTATTTCATCTATCTGGTGTTGAGTGTTTGGTGTCTATTATGTCGTCTAGTTGATTTTATCTAACATGGTACATCTATAGTTTGTTTGAATGTTTGATTAATTTCATGATATGAGTATGTGTCTCTAAGATTGCATGAAGAAATGATCTTGTCTTAAGATGATTGTACTAATACATATGTGTTGAGACACTTGATATGTACTTGAGTGTGATATGTACTTGATTGTAAGTAGCTGATAGTTGTAGCATTATGTATTATGACTGAAGAATGTGAGTTAATTATTGACTATGACATGGTTGTTATACTTGGTAAATTTTGGTTTCAAATTGAAAGATATGTTGTCTTGATCTTTGGAACATGTGTGTTCAGTTACAAGACAACGTGTTTGGAACAACAAAGTAAGATAACTGGTATATTGTTATATTTATTTATGGGTAGAAAGTTATGTGGTTATGGCAATATGATGCAAGGGATTTCATGGCAAGAGACTGCCATGAAATATTGGAGAATGATCAAGTTGACTTTTCCTTCTGAAGCACTAGGGACCCATGGGGATTGAGTCATGTTGTTTGTTTCCAGTCTTGTGCTATTTGTATTTTGTGGTTTGTTACACTTGTTTTGCAGCTTTATTTATGTCTAGTGTATGTCTATACAGCTTTTTTTGAAGTTTTGTATTTTTATTAGTTGATCCAAGTGGATAATGGTGGTCACCCACCTATTCCACTTGGGGCCCCACCATTGTTTCTTTCAGTTTTTCAGATTCCTTAATTGTAGCACAATTTATTATTTTTAGCATTTTTTCGAGTCTTGAACTTCTGGAGCCATTTTGCAGCCCTAAATGACATTTTTTGGGAAAAATGGGATAGATATTTCTAACAAGGTATTGTGCGCGTCAAACTAATATTGTATGCCAAACTTATGTCCCAAGGAAGTTGATGTACCAATTTACCCAAACAGGGCCCATATTTTTCGCACTTCATCTCCTAGGGTTAGGTCTTTGGATGTTTAGGGTTTTCCATTGTTTCTCAATAATAAATAGGCCCTCGAGCCTCATTTTAACACAGTTCAGAGGCTTGTGGCCACCACATCTCTTCTCATAGATAAGCTACCAGTGCCCTAGCTAGTTTATTCACATTATGTCTGTAAAAAAATTTCAGTTCTTTGATATTAATGAAATGAAGTGTTATTTCAGCTGCATCTTTGTATTTGTCATTATATGTGTATTATGTTTTGTTACTACATAAATTTAGATCAGTGGTATTAGAGCAGTCTGCTCTTTCTCGATCCTTCTTTGCGTGTCCCCAGAGTTGTCCAAGTATAAGGATTTAAGGCTCGGTTTGGTTAAACCTTTGCAATATCAGCCTCGCAAATCCCGATGACAGCCCATGTGGGATGAAAATAAAGACAAGGGAGAATGATATCCTATCAAAATATTGCTTGAGGAGGCCCTCCAAAAAAAAGGAATGCAATGATGGATAAATTTTCCCAGATCCTTCAACGACTGCCCACCGGTGGTGCATATGCGTCTAGCAGCCACTCTAGAGGCACAACTCCTTTTAAGGTACAAGTAAAGATTGACATTCCCATATTTGAGGGAAAAATAGATGTAGACTCCATATATAGATGGTTGAATCTATTAGAAGGATTTTTTTCGGTTCATGACTTTTCCGACCGGGAGAAGATTATTTTTTCACTCCTCAAAGCCACCCCCCATGTCAATGACTGGTGGGAAACCTATTGTGAGAAAAAGGATGAGGGGGAACCCTCTCTGTTCTCGGACGTGCCCACTTGGAATTATTTCCAAGCTAACACCATCAAGGAACAATATTATCCTATGGGGAGCTATGAGGACAAGTACATACAATGGACTACATTGCATCAGGAAAGGGATCAAGATGTGCATGAGCTGACGAATCTTTTCCATACCCTACGCACAAAGTTGGGTATCAAATATTCGGAGAAACATTTGGTGCTAAAGTACCGTAGTTGTCTACACAGAGACATTCAGGAGGAAATGGATTTCCTTGACATCTCCTCGCTTGGTACGGAATACAGGTATGCTGCCAAGATTGGGCAGAAATTCAAACAGAAGAAGGGAGACTTTGGATATGTGAATCAAAAGTAAGGGAAAGGTACCCCCAAACTGCAGTAAAAATGGAAAAATCTAAGGCATGGCAGCCCAAGACAACTTGCCAAATCTGCAAGCAAAGAACAACACCGTGAAGCTAAAGAAGGACACGAGAAAGTGTTGTGAGTTCCATAAGAGCTCCACTCACAACACAAGTCAGTGTTGGGCCAAGAAATCATTGGTGGCCGAGATGAAAGGTTCTGAATCAGATGCATGCTCCGACTTTGAATCAAAACCCAACAAGGGGAATGACAAAGGGAAGAATATTATTGATGTAGAGCCCAATGCCACCGTTTCCACCATGAATATCTAGAAGGAGGAACCGAAAGATCCAGAGGAGGAGGAGCGTCTCTTCCACTCCTAGATGTGGGTAAAGGGTTCCTCACTACAATTCATTGTCAATATTGGGAGCCAAAAGAACCTCATTTCAGTAGAGGTCGTGAAGCGGTTGGGCTTTCCGAACACAACGCATCCACAGTTGTACACCATCGAGAGGATTCACCAAGGACGAGATCTTTGCGTCATCCAACAGTGTCACCTTCCCTACAACATCAAGCGCTTCACGGATGAGGTATTATATGACATTTCTCCTCTTAATGTTTCTGATGTATTATTAAGCCAACCATAATTGTGGAAGCGACATGTTGTGTATGAGTCTTGGCCTCGCGTTGTTATTGTTACTTTGGGAAATAATTTTTACAGGATACCAAAGGTACCACTGCCTACCACTATCTCTTTGGTTAGTTTAAAACAATGAAGTAAGTTCGTTTCCAAAACCGAGAAATTTGTTTTCCTGATGATCTGCCCTCAGGGAAAGAATGATATTTTGGCCACGACCTCCATACAAGGCTTCTGCGCACGACAAAAACAAATGGACAAGTTCATGGAGGAGTACGGGGACATATTCACCTCACCCGCAGGGATGCCTCTACACTGTCAGGTCAAGCACCCCATCGATCTGACCCCAGGTGCATAATTTCCAAATGGATCGATCTATCAATGCTATGTTCTAGAGAACGATGAAATCAAGAGGTAGATTCAGGAGCTATTGCAAAAAGGTCACACCTGACCGAGTTCATCACCCTCTGGGAGCCTGATCGTGTTGGTGCAGAAGAAGGATGGGACTTGGAGACTCTGTATTGATTATTGGGAATTGAAAAAGATCACTTTCTGGAATAGATATCAGATCCCACAGGTTGATGACCTTTTATACCAACTCAAAGGGACAAAATATTTCAGCAAGATCGACTTGAAGTCCAGGTATCACTAGGTACTAATCGAACCCTCTGATGAATGGAAGACTGCCTTTAAAGTCAAGAAGGGCCTTTTCGAATGGTTGGTCATGCCTTTCGGGTTGAGGACTTATCCTGCAACCTTCATGGGGCTGATGGATGACATCTTGTGGCAATTCACCAACTCATTTTTAGTAGTGTACTTGGATGACATCCTAATCTTTAGTCAGACTTGGGAAGAGCACCTCCACCACATCCGACAGGTCCTCGAAACACTGCAGCAACACAATTTGTGTGCCAATTTGGAGAAGTGCACTTTTGGCATGACCCAGGTTTAGTATCTGGGATACATTATTGTTGAGTTGGGTACATGTGGATCCAACCAAGATCCAAGTCATTCGGGATTGGTCAGCCCCAACCACTCTAATAGAGCATCGTAGATTTATGGGTCTTGCTAATTTCTTCTGTAGGTTCGTGTTGAGATTCTCTCATATCACCTTGCCAAGTCACCAAGGGAGGAGCGAAAGAAAAAATATTTTGGTCAAAATCTCAATAGAAGGCGTTCATAGAATTGAAACATTGCCTCTGCTCTGCCACAATGATCACATTACCAGACTTGCAGCAACCATTTGAGATTGAGACAGATGTCTCTAAGTATGTTATTGGGGTAGTTCTTACTCAACAGGGGCATCCAGTGGCATATCACATTGAGACATTGTTCGACACAGTCTGTAAGTATCCCACTTATGACAAAGAAATGTATTCCATTGTGCAGGCTTGCCGAAAATGGAAGCATTACATTTTGGGGAAGGAAACAGTCATCCACACAGACCATTGTCCCCTGTAGTTCATACAAACACAAGGGAAGTTGCATAACGATCACCATCAGAAGTGGTACACAAATCTGCAACAGTTTCATTTGAACGTCAAGTACAAGAAGGGTAGTACTAATAATGTTGCAGACTGCCTCAGCCAACCACTGATCGTGGCACTAACCACCATTATCAATTCTTGTGGGTACAAGACTTCTGGTTGGTTGCTTCTCTACAAGAGTGATCCAGAATTCGGCCACACATAGAAGACACTCTTGGAGGGTATGCAAGTCCCAAATTTTTACCTCCCTACAAGAGTGATCCATAATTCGGTCACACATCCAAGACACTCTTGGAGGGTATGCAAGTCCCAAATTTTTACCTCCAGGATGCACTGCTATGTCACTTGGGACACCTTTGTGTTCCTTCAAGCGAGTGTGCCAAGATTATTTGGGAAGTGCACTACAGTCGGGTCGTTGGGAATTTTGGGGTCAAGAAAATAGTGGCATTACTTCAGAATTATTTCTATTGGCCGAACCTTCAACAAGATGTTGGGAAGTAGATCAGATCCTGCATTACTTACATCATTTCCAAACGGACCATCAAGAAGTAAGGCCTCTATACTCCATTACCTACCCCTAGTCGACCTTGGGAATCCATCTCCATGGATTACATCTCGAGCCTTCCTTCTACTAAGCATGGAAATGACTATGTTTTCGTGGTCATTGACAGATTCTCGAAGATGGCCATTATGGTGGCCTTCAAGAAGAATATCACAACATAATCCATTGCTAAACTCTTCTTTGAATGAGTGTGGGTGCACTTTTGGATCCCACATTCTATCATCTTAGATCAGGATAGAAGGTTCCTCAAAACATTTTGGTCTAACCTCTGGTCAATGATGGAAACCAAGCTCACCAAGTCCACTATTTTCCATCCCCAAACTAATGGCCAGACAGAGGTCGTCAATAGGATGATCATACACATTCTATGCATGTACAATTGAAAGCATCCACGCACATGGGATGAGAGCATTCCCTATGTACAACACATTTATAACCAGGCTCTCCACAACTCAACCGGCCACAACCCCTTTTAGATGGGCTTGGGATTTCGGCCACTATGTCCCATTGACGTAGCCATGCCATTTGCAGCTACTCAGGCCAATTTGGCTCATGTCCGTTATGAAGCTGAAAAAACGAACAGATTCATTAAGCACATTCAGAACATCCGCCAATAGGTTCATGACATAATGGATAGATCCAATGCTAAGTACAAGCAACGACATGATAAACATCGGGTGCCACACAACTTCCAGGTGGGTGACAAAGTGTGGCTACATTTGTAGAAGGAACGCCTTGATGGATCCCAACACAAGCTTCACCCACTCCGATATCAGTCGTACACCATCACCAAGGTTGTAGGGGCCAATGCCTTCGAGCTCAATATTCCACCATTCCTTGGTTTGCACCCAGTGTTCAATGTGGACCATCTTTTGGCCCTACTTCCCACCTCTACTGACCACCTCCGACATTGCAGAACAACTCACACCAACAGAGTAAACCTAGATTGCATCGAACAGGCCACCACGAATCATATCATGGACATGAAAATCGATAACACTCACCAGAGAAAGATCCAACGATATCGGGTTGTCAAAGCTGACCAACTCCTACACCAAGGTAAGTGGTTCACCAAGGACCAATATTGGCAGAAGTTTCATCATCTCATGGAAGAACTCAACGCAATGGGGACCATTGCTTCCTAAGGGGCAGGAATGATCCAGGTGGATATTTGTGGCCACCCGCCTATTCCACTTGGTTCCCTACCATTTTTTCAGTTTTTTTTGGGGAAATCGAGAGTAAAATGGAAGTTCCTTTGATGTTTCTCACCAAAAAATTTAGTCCTCAGGTAGATATTTTTAACAAGGTATTGTGCACGTAAAAGAGAGATTGTATGCCAAAGTTACGTCCCCGGGAAGTTGATGTACCAATTTACCCAAACGGGGCCCATAGTTTTGGCGCTTCATCTCCTAGGGTTAGGTTTTTGGATGTTTAGAGTTTTCCATTATTTCTCAATAATAAATAGGCCCTTGAGCCTCATTGTAACATAGTTCAGAGGCTTGTATCCACCACATCTCTTCTCAAAGATAAGCTACCAGCGCCCTAGCTAGTTTATTTCCATTATGTCTGTAAACAAATTTCAGTTCTCTAATATTAATGAAATGAAGTGTTATTTCCAATGCATCTTTGTATTTGTGGTTATACGCGTATTCTGTTGCATTCCTGCATGAATTCAAATCATCTGTTTCTCTTGATCACTTTTGGTTCTTTCCTTTTTTGTTTTGAGGGTCTTAGGGATTGGTTGGGAAAGAGGAAAGTTAGTGGAGCTCGAGGAGATTTGAATGAAACCTAACATGTAATGTAAGACTCAAATGAAGCTCAGCGACTAATTAAAGGGAAGCGAAAGGTAAGAATATGATAGTCGGTTGGTCTGGTTGGGTCCATTGTGGTCAATGGACGGTGGAATTACATACATGAGAAAGGTAACCGAAAAGGTAAAGTAAAGGGATTTGAGGTGTCATATGCCTTGGCTAAGTTGGGAAATATGGTTCTTAATGTTGTGCATTTTGTGCACAAATAAGGATGTTATCTTAACCTTTACCTTATGTTATTTGGAAGTTATGTTGTGATCATGATTACATTGATGTTTATATATGTATACATGTATATATGTATGTATGTTGTGTCTAGGTCCTTGTCTAGGTACCTCGTCAATTTTGCCATGGTTTTTTAATGCTAAATGTTTATATGTATATATGTGTGTGTGTGTGTCGTTGTCTAACAGGATCATGATTTTTTTATGCTAATGATTATATATGTATGTATCTATGTATTTATGTCATTGTCTAACAGAGTTATCATGATCGTTCTTGTGGAGGAATGATTGCTTATGCAGGTGAATGGCATGAAGAGGTTCTTGGTCTTATTAGGAA
Organism: Pinus albicaulis; assembly: GCA_034641835.2. Taxonomy (NCBI): domain Eukaryota; kingdom Viridiplantae; phylum Streptophyta; class Pinopsida; order Pinales; family Pinaceae; genus Pinus; species Pinus albicaulis. The sequence goes on from CM076572.1 coordinate 530,128,743, forward strand.
TCAAGTGGGAAGAGTAACCCTGACAGATCTATGAGGTTAGTATCATGTGGACATGAATTGATATTATAAGGCTTGTACTATGCCTATGTTCATATTATGGACATGTAATTATGAGGGGTACATCAGCGAAGTGAAATTTGTGTGATTTGCAGCATGTTAGGATAACCATGGATAGTGGAAAGACACTAGAAGCAAGGTTTCTTTGTGGAGTCAGTGTGTAGTCTATGGATGTGCATTATTATTTTTGTGTATATGTTGCGCATGTTGTATATTCAATGATTGTGCCTATGGTGATGTGTACATATAACATATGAAGCATTGTGTAGATATGATGTTGTATTTGTGTTGTATATATGGTGTTGTGTGTATATTGCATATGCAATGTTGGGTATAGATGGTGCTATGTAGATGTTGGGTATGTAGTGTTATGTACATATCGTATCATCCACATTTTGGATATGTGGTGTTCTATGCATATGGTGTTGTGTGCATGTTGATATCTAGTGTTGTGTACATATAGTGTTATGTACATGTTGTATTTGCAGTGCTATGTACATATGGTGTTGTGTGCATGTTGTACATGTGGTGTTATGTACATATGTCATTGTGTGCATGATTGTACATATGGTGTTGTGTACATGTTGTACATGTGGTGTTGTGTGCAAGTGGTGTTATATACATGTCATACATGTGGCTTTGTGTACATTTGGTTTCGTGTACATGTGGTATTGTTTACACGTTGTACAGGTGGTGCGGTGTACATGTGGCATTGTGTACAAGTTGTGCAGGTGGTGTCGTGTACATATGATGTTGTGTATATGTTGTGTAGGTGGTGTTGTGTACTAGTATTGTTATTGTGTTCATGCTATGCATATGGTACTAGTATACATGTGGTATTGTATGCATGTCGTACATGTTGTGTTGCGGATATGCGGATATGAATGTTCATTGTGAAGTCGTGGTATCGTGACATGTGTATTCATTGTGTGGTAATTTGTGCACGTATATGTGTTTTATTGTACACCAGGTGTATGTGTATGTATTGTGTTGTACACCAGACGTAGGTGCATGTGTTTTGTTGTACACCGGATGTAGGTGTAGGTGTCGTGTTGTACATTGGGTGTAAGTGTATGTGTTGTATGTCAGGTGTAGGTGCATGTATTATATGGTGATGTACTTCGTGAGTGGTTGCATGTGTGTGATGCACATTATGTGTATGTGTACATGGTTGAAGAAAAGGCACTAGAAACTTGTCGGGTGTGGCAACTGATCTGGTGTGCATATGGAAAGCATAAAGGATAAAGGTAGAAGTAAAGGACCAGTTGAAGGATAAGCATCAGTGTTTTATTTTATTGATTATGAATGGGATCTATGAATCTATTTTATGATGGTTACATGTGATTTATGATGGTTTATTTTTTAGCTAACCACATGTGATATGTTTATACATGATGATTTGATCAAACAATTATTTTGACTTGTTGTGACAAGAAGTAAACATAATTCAAATGTACCTCATCGATGGGCTACCAATGAGGTATGATTTGAAGTTATTTCAATTTATTTTGAATATAATGGGAATTATGTGCTTGGTACAGGAAAGCATGTAATTCCTGGTTTGGGATGGTTGAAACCAACTACAAGAACTAGTAGTGTCAGTAAAAGGAATTGGAACATGTAAAAGTATGTTGGTAAAGCACTTCAGGAGTAGGGCCATTGTGGGACACGGATACCCAATAGTGTCCATTGATTTCCATGAGCATGTTATGACCAGCATGATGGCTTTGATATAGGGATATGCCTTGGTTATTGGACCTTCTGATGCGAGGAAACCTTGCTAAGGGATGGACTACTCGGGATGGGGGTGCTAGCAGAACTTGGAAGGTGTGTGACTACACGAAATGGGGTGACCAGATTTCCTGAGGGACTGTGTAGCAGAGAAGGGAAGGTCGGGGTTTTATTTATTTTTTCATTAGCATTTCCATATGGAATCAAATGCACATTGGGAGTGTGCCTTGGAACAATGAGCTAGTAAGTGTTCGTTGAGGGAATAACTGGCGCAGGATTGCAATGCTAGACATCAGATGCAACTTTAACTTTAGCATTGGATTCTGGACACCCTGGAAAGGAGGTGAATCATGGTATTACTTTTAGGGTGGAGGTGTGAGCGTCTGGATTCCCTTATTGTTGAGACGAGCATCGTATCCTTTTCTTTTCCAGTTGAGAAAATGTGCATATGTGTATATGTGTATATTATTGTAAATATTGTATCGAGTTGTGTTTATAAATATCCATAAATAGTATGATTATTTACTGGTTGAAGCAGATGTACATAGGTGTATTTGGTTGTTATTGTAAATATAGTAATAAGTTGTGTTATAAAGCTCCAGTAAATGGTATGATTGTCATGTTTTAAGCAGGAGCTCATTTTAAATATTGCAACGAGCTATGTTATAAATCTCCATAGGCAATATGTTTTGTTTTTCAGAGGTTTTGTTGTTTGTAGGTGTCATCAAATATCAAGGATGGTGTTGCCCCAAGGAGGAGGGTTCTATAACAACCTTTGTTAAAAATACATGTATAAAAATATAATACCAAGGTCATGGGACACGTATTCCAAGCTGAATGGTGGGAAAAACATCCTAGTGGGCATCACTTCGCTTTATTATGGCTAATGGAAATTGGCAAAGGCAATGGCTAAGGCTTTGGAAAGGCAAAGAGACATTATTTGGAATTTTATTTATGAAAATAAGGGAAATTAGGAGAGAAGGAAGGTGAAAGGTCACGGGTTTCATGTGAGGATAAAGTTGAAGGAAAATAATGAAAATTGAAGAAAATAGATGCCTCATTGATAAAAAGGCTTCTGAGGATCAGTTGGTAATATTTTTACAATTTTTGGTGGAGCTTTGTTCTATTATCTCTCTCTCTCATACTCTTTGACACTTAGAGTTTCTTGGAGTACTCTTGGAGGAGTGCGGAAAACTTGGGATTTGGAGCAAGAGGAAGCAAAGATCAAGCAAGGAAGAGAAGGATCAAGCAACTAAAATGTGATTCTTTGAAAGTATCAATTTGCATGTGTGGTTTCCTTGCTAGATTTGGCATGCATGGTTATGCATGTGTGTTCTTCATTCTATTTCTATCATTGGCATGGGTTTTGTTAGGTTTGACAATGTTTTTCATCCTAGACTTGTCATTTCTAGAAAGCCATGTTGTGATGGGTTTCTCATGTTCTGGTTGAGCTCGATTTCCAAATGAATTCGAAGTTGAGTGAGTTGGATCTCTGAATGAAATAACACATGGCCTGGTAACCCCTGAACCAAACTATGGGTTGCAGTAAAGTCAAATTTTATGTTGCCTCGGTGGGCCTGGGAACCCTCAACCGGTGAATGGCGAGGTATATATTAAAGCCAGGTATATATTAATCCTGGGATGGGATATATGGTAAATCTTTGAGAGTGGAGTCTTAATCAGGGCCTACTAATCTGGTGTGGATTTTGGTAACGTCTAAAGACTAGGATATAGGAAAATTTCTCGTAGTGTAGGTGGAGAAATCTAGTGGCATCCATGATTGTTTATGGCCTAGTGATCCAGTGAGGATTGCAGTAAAGCTTGTTTCTATTATTGAGGGTGAGGTGGTTTAGCCTCGGGAAGCCTTGGTTGGTTATTTTGGTTTGAGTTCCACATTCATGCTTGGAATATGGCACGGGGGTGATTTGCTTAAGAGATATTTGGCTCAGCCAATCTATGGTAGGGTGGAACGTGGTAGTCCCATATCGGGTTGGCTTTCGCATTCAGTAATAAGGGTTCCTTTCCTTGGAAATTTTTGTGTAAATGTATTGGATTCTATGTAGAATTTATGGTTGTTGTATCCTCACTATTTCTATTATTTATATGTTGGTTATGAATGTGTTTTATGACAGTGAAAATTTATGGTTCTCATCATGTTTTTATTTGTAAATGAATGAATCATGAATCTATGACCTAATAGATGATAATGCAGCTAATGTGATGAGGCAACAATGCTTATTAGTGATTCTCAGATAAGTATGAGACCCTTATGCTCATATATGTTGTTTATGTTGATCAGCGGTTGTCATTGATGTCAACCCAAGCAGCACCAGGGGCTAACCCAATATTGCATGGGAGTTTTGACCTACCAAATTAATATACTCTGGGTAATTAATTATTTTTATGGTTTCTATTTGTCGAGATGTTTTTGTTGATATATGGCACGCCATGTAATTCTTCACGATTTGAGAGAAAGTCATGTTTGAAATTTGTACCCCCAGTTATTGGGCTAAAACCCCATGGGGTTGGGGCATGGGTCACTGAAAATTCATAATTAATATTTTTTAAGCTCCTAAAATCCCTCCCACGTTCACTTGTTGAAGCCCCTCTCAACCTAAGCATTTATATAAATTGTGATCCTCATTTCCTCCTTATGTAAGGGATTTCGCCATCTGAAACAGGTCATCGTGGAATTTTCGCTCTAACGTTTTTTCTACGAAGGTTCAGACGCTGAAATTTTTATGAGGCGAAGCCGAAATCCTGAGGAAGCTGCTGTAAAAATTTCAGATCAAGGTGTGTAATATTTTCGGAGATATGATCTATGGAAGTTAGGGTTTTTGCAAGCTCCTAAATTTCATCTCAAAGAAGTGACCTTGGTAAATTCGTCATAACTCTCTCTCTGAGTATCGGATTGGAATTTCGTAAAAAGTGGTGGATAGTGCAGTCTTTACTTTTCTCTCTATCAATTTCAGAGCCAAATGAAGAAAAAATAACACGTGGCACGTCGTACAAGTGCGCTCTGCTGAAACAGTCCATAATTAGGGCATTGTGAGAGATTGGGTATAACTCTCTCTTGAAGAATCCAAATTGGGTCAAACCTATGGCATTGGAAATATGACTCAGAGGACTACTACAGGAACGAAAATCAAATATTGAGGATCTGAAATAACAGAGATACACCAGATTCAATATCGAGCTCCTAGAAGGCAAGAAAAAGCTAGATCATGTGTTGTCAAGGGTTGCAAAGGACCAGAATTTCTACGGCAGCAAAGCAAATCAAGGTGCAGCAGAGGGTATCATGATAAGAGCAGCAACCAAGGTGCATAACAGCAGCAATAAGTTCATCATATGAAGTCTTCAAGTGGGCAGCACTGCATACAATCATTGTAAAGGTATCATTGTACTTAGTCATTGTAAATACATTATTGTACAGATTGTACTAGCGTCTATCTGCCAAGGGTTGAAGAGGCAATGTTGGGAGGTCTAGGATCATCATTAGGTGGTTGTGTCAAAGTTGGGATTATGGTCTAGTATATCTTCTTCTTCTGCATCATTCTATATCATTGTAAAGTGGACCATTTTCCCTAGTACGAGAGTCCATTCTTCTTTTATTCTTCTATAGGGTGGTAGGGTGGTGCTAGGGTGAGTTGTAGTTCATTGGGTGTTGGGGCATCCATTCAGTTGACTACTGAAGAATCTCGGGCATTGGAGCATCCATCTAGTGGGAGCTGGAGAAGAATGCTTTTCTAGATTCTAGGAAGTTGGAGCTTTATTTTCAATTGGAGTTGAATATTAAAGAATTATTAGAAAATCATTAGGTGGTTTTTGTCCTGAAGTGGGTTTCCACCTTAAAAACTGTGTACATTTGTGTTCCTCTTGTTTATTGCTATCATTGTACAAACACTAATAATAATTGAAGATTAACTAATGCTCTAATTGAAAGGAATACTCGATTCAATTCCCTGCACTCTGCAGATTTAACAAGCTTTAAACCTAGATTACTTTGCATGAGCATTAATGTAAATACTATTGCGCTTTAGTAGGTTAATCTAAGTTCTTGTTCAAGTAATTGAACTTGTATCATCATTCCACTGTTATATTTCAGTTATAGAAGTGACATGGAGTTCTGGGCAGTGGCTCGAGCTCTAGTCCTGAAAAGGTGGTACATAAATCAGGGTCGCAGGCACAAAACTACCTCAGGAAGTCCCTAGTCGCACGCATACCCATGTTGTGGGAGCAATTGGAGGGTCCCAATGGCACTCATGTCCATGTCATGGGAGCGACTAGGGGATTAACACATCAAAAGGGAAATTTGATTTAGGGGCTAGCCTCCTGGGTGTCATGTAGTAGCTGCATAAGGTCTGTGTAGTTGTGTGGTGTCGGTTCCACTTCCTTAAGGTGACCTAGGAGGTTGAATCAAATCACGGTAGCCTCTCGTCGCATGTTTAACCCAGTTGGCCGGTTACTTGGGTAGATGTGGGAGGATTTTGTTACAATGACCTAATCCACAATCAGAGAAAATGGATAGGGATGTCATAAGATAAATATAGGCATTTTCCTCAAGAAGAGGTGTAGTTGACGCTATTCTTGGCTTCAATTTCTCTATTGGAGATATGTGAATTTTTATTCAAGGTTAGATCTTAATTCACATATAAATTCAAAAATTATTTACAAAATTGTTATAGTCCTTTGTAAACACATGTTTCAAACTATAAAAAAAATTATTTGTATTGATTAAATTTTCCAATAGCAGGAGGAAGTGATCAAGAATAAATATTAAGTAATTGTACCAAAACGACCTCTCATTTTTAAGGTATCAAATCATGATCTATTTATTTATTTACGAGGCATTCGTGTTAGCATAATAAAATAATGTCTTTAACTTCATCATAGCCTCATGATTTGTAAGGTTCAAGGGAGCAGTATTGCAGTAAGATGTCATTGTAGCATGTTTCTTGTCTTTTCTTGATACTTTTTTGTCTTTCAACGGTTGTCAAAGAGCTATATGCTATTTCCTTACAAAATTTCCTTTGCAACATCTGTGCAATTGCTAGTTTATGACACCACTACAGTTATGTAAGGTAGGTGTAATTTTTTTAAAGTAACACTAAATATTTTTATATAAAAAATTTAAAAATAAAAATAAATAAAAATAAAAATAAATAAATAAATTAGTTTTAGATAATATTAATTTATTACTTTAAATATTTCTAAAATGTAATTTCAAAATTTAAATATTTTTAAATTTTATATTAAAACACTGGATATATATATATATTATATATATATATATATATACATATATATATATATATATATATATATATATATATATATATATAGTATATATAATCAGACAAATTCCCGATCATGTAGATATTTATTAATGATTATATCTTGGAAGTTAATATGTACCGAGCATAAATATACAATTCAATTATTATTATTTATTATTTATTCTGGAACAACGCAATGATCGAGTTTGGCTTGCATTAGAGAATCCATTAATTTGGTACTGGGTGCCACCCCCGTGTCTTTGATTTTCCAAATACCTCGAGCATTAAATGGAATTTTCAATGTCACAACTTTAACGGTCTCTTAATGATATTGCAATTCTCTTAAGTTTTTCAATAACATTTATTTTTTCTCTTTCTTTTGGTAAAAACATTATTGATGATAATTAAGTAATTAAATAAATTCAATGAGTTATTGAGTAAATGGTGATTGGATGTATTCTAAAGACATTTATTGATCGAAAACCCATAAATACTCTCATCTCCTAACCAACCCAAAAAAATCAAATGATTAAATAAATTCTTCTCCCTCATTTGTATATATTCTTTTTATAGTTTGTCCATGTTACATCTAGTGATGTTATATTTCTTCGCCTAAATACAATTTTCTTGTTGCAAGATCGGATATATGCAACTGTATTGGTGTTGCAATTTTAGTTCTTTATTATTTTTACTTCAAATTAGCTATATTTAAACATGTGAGAGAAAATTGAATAGTAAAATATATGGTAACTTTATATATGCTATACTTTGTATCATATGGAGCGCACACATGAGTACATTTTTTTCTATAATCATGTTCATGTCCTCGTTGAAGATTATTCAGTTTCATATATGGAGGGAAGTGGTGAAGAAGAAATTATACCAAAACGACCTCTGATTTAGAAGCTAGTAAATCATGATCTATTTCTTTATTTACAAGGCATTCATGTTGGCATAATCAAACAAGGTCTTTAACTTCAACGTAGGCCTCATGATTTGTAAGGGTCAAGGAAGCAGTATTGGAGTAAGATTTCATTTTAGCATGGTCATTATATTTCATTGTAGCATGGTCCTTTCCTTTTCTTGATATTTTTTTTCTCTTTCAACAGTTGTCAAAGAAGCATTAATTAGTGTTGTATGTTATTGCATTACAATGTTTCCTTTTCAACATTGCAATTGCTATTTTATGACAACACTACAATTATGTAAGGTAGGTGTAATTTTTTATAGTAACACTAACTTTTTTATATATAAAATAATAATAATAATAATAATAAATAGTTTTACATAATATCAATTTATTAATTTAAATATTTCTAAAATGTAATTTCAAAATTTAAATATTTTTAAATTTTATATCGAAATTTTCTATTTTAAAATTTTATGCCAAAGTTCTCCTCAAAGTGATTGGAGAGATTTATATAGAAAGATTTATATATAAAATTGAGACAAATTGTCATGGTTTAATACTTTGATCCTCCAAATATTTATTAATGATTATGGTCTTGGAAGAAGATATTGAATTTTTATTATGGTCTTGGAAGTAGATATTTATTAATGATTATGGTCTTGGAAGAATGGAAACTCTAAGCATGAAATTTTGATTAATTATTACTCTCTTGGAAGATGGGAAGCTCTGAGCATGAAATATTGATCAATTATTATTTATTATTTATTATGGTCTTGGAACAAAGCAATGCCTCAATTTGGCTTGTATTAGAATCATTAATTTCGATAACATAGGCTTCCTACTCTTCTACTTTTCCAAATACTATCATCTCCTAACCAACCCAAAAAATAACAAATGATTAAATAAATTCATCTGCCTCATTTGTATATATTATTTTTCCTGATTACATCTAGTAATATTATATTTCTTTTCCTTAATGAAATTGTCTTCTTGTTGCAAGATGGGATAAATGAAATTTTCTTATTGTTGCAAATTTAGTTCTTTATTATTTTTTACTTCAATAAGATATATTTAAACATGTGAGAGAAAAGTGTAGTAAATATATGGTAACTTGATCTATGGTATACTTTGTATCATATGGAGCACACATATGAGTACATTTTGTCTATAATCATGTTCATTTCCTTGTTGAAGATGACTTGGTTCCATATATGGAGTGATTTGGATGTTTATTGTGAGTTGGATGATTGTTTTCTTTGTTGTAAGCATGATTCAGTTTCATATATGGAGTGAGTTGGATTTTTGTTTTCTTGTTGTAGGAATGCTAGTTGTGCTTTCATAATAGTTCCAGCCTTAGTAGCTAGTATCTACTGCTTAATTTAAATATAGGTAAATTGGAGTCTAGACTGCTAAGAGGTTGTGTTGTAATGAAGCTGTATAACCTCTTTATAACTTTAATTAGCAATACCTTTCATTCTAGAAATCAATTTTTTAGTAGCTATTATTTATGTTGTGCCAAGTTAGGAATTTAAACTTGTAATACAAAAAGCTAGACGCCTTAAAGCTATGTTTTCTACAAATTAATTTATGTATATTATTATTATACACAATCTTACATATTTATATATTGAATAAAGCTTTAAAATAAATTATGAATTATAGTTAGACAATTTAAATAATTGATAATATCTCAATCACATTTAAAACTAAAAAATAAATAATTTTTTCACATAATATAATACATCAACAACATAAATTTTGCAATTAATTAACTTAGCTCATGTCTATAAAATTTCCAAAATACTCTAAAATATCTACAACCAAATTTGTTCTCTCAACTTCTCCACAAACAAATTAAAAACAAAATCCACGGCTCATTTTTTCTTTTCATTTTCTTTTTAAATTAAAAAAACACTATTAAAACAATACCCAAAAAAGATATCACAAGAGTCGTTGAACCCAAAAATTATAATTAACTACTCCCTGCGATGGAGAAACAAATCTTCCTTTTCAAAATTGACCCAAATGAGTTCTTGTTCATCTATTCTGCATTCTCAAAATTGACCCAAATGAATTCTTCTTTTCATCTTCATCTATATTTCATTCCTTTCGTACCCACTTCCGAAAATTGAACTTGATAGTAGCTCGACAGCACAAAAAAAAACTGGAACACAAAAAAAACTGGAACAACTTAGGACAAAGTCTAGAAGAATTAAAAAACAAAAAATATTTCATTCCTTTCGTACCCACTTCCGAAAATTGAACTTGATAGTAGCTCGACAGCACCAAAAAAAACTGGAACAACTTAGGACAAAGTCAAGAAGAATTAAAAAACAAAAAATATTTCATCTTTTCGTATTAAAATAATATATGAATTTATATTAACGGAGAAATATTTTCACTTTTCTATAACAAATTTAATTTCATGCTGCAAGTGATATGAATGTCAATTTTTTCAAAAGAGAGTGATTTATTTTTCATGCTGCAAGTGATATGAATGTCAATTTTTTCAAAAGAGAGTGTGATTTATTTTTTCCATTTTTTTTTGAAATCACAACTTTTTTATTCTCATCTTATTTACATATTGGCTTGGGGAAAAACAAAAGTCAACCATACTAAATCTCTAAACACCTTTTTATAACAAATTTTATAACAAATTTAATTTCATGCTGCAAGTGATATGAATGTCAATTTTTTCAAAAGGGAGTGTGATTTATTTTTCCAATATTTTTTTAAGAAATCACAACTTTTTTATTCTCATCTGGTTCAATATTGGCTTGGGGAAAAACAAAAGTCAACTATACTAGATCTCTAAACACAATCAGTTTCGTACAATGAAATTTTCCAATGCAAAGGAGCTTCATTATACATGTTAACATTTTCTCTGGAAATTCCATAGCCCACCATTCTACTTAAGATAGAAAGAGTCTTCAATGAAAAATCCGGTTATAATTAAATCGTATAGTAGTCTTCTTAGGTTTTTGACCACACGTTCTCTTTAAAATAGAGGGAAATGCTACGTCAATCCCTTCGACCATAATATCATGTAAAAAATCTTATAGCAGGTTTGCTAGTTAGTCAATTAGGAGTTTATATATTATTTGATTGAATATGCTAATGTTTAATGTTTATTAGATGATACAACCCATTTCTTCGTCAATTATATAAATGTAGGGTTTATGTTAGTTTAGCGCAATAGGATGTGCATGTATAAATCTTTCGATGTTTTTAAATAAAAATGAAAAAGCAATCCCACTGGAGATTGATGACCATAAATTAATGAATAACAAATGAAAAGTAAGATACTAGTTTTAATACATACTTGGTGCTAGTGACATTGTAGCTAAATATGGTGTGATGAGCCCAGATTCAAAGTAATGACCATATATTGAGACACAAAAAGCAATACTCATTGTTGGAAAATTTATTGGAAATAAATTGATGGTACCAGAAAAGGGAATAACTTAGCCAAAAATCAGAATGAAAAATATGTATTTTGTCTCAACTAAATTAAAATATAAACTTCCCAATCGAAATTTTTGGTTCCCATCATTTAAAAAATAAAAATCAAAAGTTATTTTTCAGATAAATTTTTTGATTGAAGAGACATGTAAAAATTAATAAATCTAGTCTTTTTTCAACAAAGAAATTAATCTCTCATTTTCAAGATAATCACATGCTCTACAAATAACTCACCACTGTCAAAAGTACCGCGGCCTTCAGCAACTAGTTCAAAGAGTAGCCCAGCTGGAGAGGTACTATGTTGAATAAGTGTATTCTTGGATGTTGAGGAGTTTGCATTAACGATCCTTCCTGTTGAATAATCAAGGGTATCACAAAAAACTAAATTCATTTAGTAGGATGAATTGATGTGTTGTCCACTTGGTTCAAAAACTTGAACTTGGCTCATCAATGGAATTTGAGAGGTGCCAAAACTGTCTTGGCATACATCCGGTACATTCTCAAAAATTACATCGAGAGGATGGTGCTTGCCTAGATCTTCTCTAGAAAAATTTCCTCCTGCACTTCTTTTGAGGGAACTTGGGAGTTTGGCGTGCATTTCTTTTCAGATATTCATTGTGTTCACCAAGATGCTTTGCTGGTTCATTTTCCCTTAGCATGGTAGCACATCAATCTTATTGGTCCCTGAAAATTGTTGGAGGGGCCTCTATCTACTAATTCCATAACTCCATCTGCTTGGGAAGCATTAGAAAGAGGGGGCTTATAATCAAGGTCCATAAAGTCTACATTTTTTGTTTGTTGCTGCATCTGAGGCGTCTTATCAGATTCCATGGACTACTAAGAGAACGACATTTGGATTCCATTTACATCAGAATGTCCAACACTCAGAGATAGAATTTCTAAACCAACGCTATAGGGTTGTGCTCGATAGTTTATCACTTTGTCATATGACATAGAAAACATGTACAATTCAAAATAAACCGGAGTTTGATACTAGTTAGACACAATTTTGAAGCAAACGAGAGAACTTCCATACCATGATACCAGTGAACTATCAAGATACTTGTAGCTTTAGGTCATGTTCTCTGTCTAAGAAACATTATACTTCTTACCAGTCAAGCTATCAGATGCAAAAAATATCTCAAAAAATTGGGACCACCTCATTTGGAGTAGGATTTAAGTGATGCTCGCACTCCAAAAGATTAGAATATCTTATTGAAAGTAGAACATAATCCCTTAAAAGTTTTTCATGCACAGACAAAGCATACAAGCCACATTCTCCTCAAAACAACATTTTAGTGTCCTGTGAAGTTAGATATTGACATCCCAACCAACATGACAAGCCTACTTATAATGTAAGTCAACTTGGAAAACTAAAGAGATGTTGCTTATAGGTGGACTCTAGAAAGTTCACTTGAAAACAACTCAAATGATGCATGCTATTTTAATAATAAGGTTTATTTTCTCTCATCATTTGCAAGGAAAATGATGCATGTTATTTTAATAATAAGGTTCATTTTTTCTCATCATTTGCAAGGATTTATATGTTTAAATCAAGTCTAATATGATAGGAGTAACTTGTTTACAATCAATAAGAAACCACTAACTGTTGTTCATTTAGAAATTTATAGAGATATTTCATTAAATATTTTCTCTGTTACAATCTACAGAAAACATAGAAATAAAATCATGTTCATGGAAGGGAGAAATACCAGATTTTATCTCAGAATATTTTTCAGTCCATAACAAGAAGAAAAATTCTGTTGAATCTAGAAAACTGACATCATCATATCTCAGGGCTCCAATCTGTAGCTTATAGAAATGAATAATGATATCAATCGCATATAGTAACTTCAACCATTACACTGCGATAGGGCTATTGCTGAAGAAACCCCCTTCTCCCCCACTAAATTTGGTAGATTTCCATGCATCTAGAAGAAATGCAGAAATTTGGCAGTTAACAAACTATGAATTTGTGCATCAAGTCATAAACTATGAAAAACATATCTTGAAATTTTCTATTAAATCACACTGGATCCTTATCTTCAAGGTTGAATTTCTTTAGTAACAAGTCAAAATTCATTGAAATAAAACCTTGATCACAATGTAATCATGCATCGCGTCCATCAAAACAACAAAAAAACACATGATCATTGCAATCTTTGTCATTACAAAGTTATATATTGTTGCCCAATTGAATAAATGATTGCAACTTGTAATATGTTCATAGGTCATGATAAATATCAACAAGTTAAATGGTCGCAGAAATCAAGATTTTGTTGACAATTAAAACAGTGGAAAAACTTTCAATCGTTTAACATTAGATCTAAGGGTGGAGAAGAGTGCAGAGTGGCAGTTGGGGGATTTCTTCCCAAAATTAATGCACTAGCAATTGCACCACATGTTGCAAAGGAAGCACTATAAGGCGGTAGCATAAGAAAGAGTGGCATAGAAGAAGTAAACATTTTATGGAAATTGACAAAGCCTGAACCGCTACAACCATAAGTTGTTGTTGTTTTGACTCTACCATGGTATTTGTAACATCAATGAGTTTCAAGGATACCATCGTTTCATGGAAATTGAGTGAAAAGGAGAGCCCGAGAATGACAAAATGTAGAAATAATCATCAAATATATATTTAACATGTTTAGTTTCTTGAGAAGGCAGAGTAGAAAAGATGTCATTCCACAGATAATCAATGCAGAAAAAGAGACCATATGGCAACGTTCTTGTTTTTGAAAAAGAAGATATAATGGCACTGTGGAAGAAAGTGAAGGATTGTGGTTATTTCCAAAATATGATGATGCACATGCTGCCCTAAAGGAGGAAGATCCACTTGATTTGTTTGAAGATAATACCCTTGTTTTCTCAAAAGAACAAATGCATGAAATACTTGATGAAAAGGAAAAAGAATATCCTCTTGCTCCCTATAGAATGATGATACTCCCAATCAAGAATAAATTTTAGGAGGTGAGGTGTTTCTACTCTCATAAAAAAAGTTCTGCGCACAGGATTTGAAAAAGACAACACTGTTTTCCAAACATATGAAGGCCATCATGAAGGTTATGATGACATCACTAAGCAAAATCTTGGTGGAGACGAGTATTCAACTATTGTAAGAGCTGATGATTTGAAAAAGACAACATTGTTTTCCAAACATATGAAGGCCATCATGAAGGTTATGATGACATCACTAAGCAAAATCTTGGTGGAGACGAGGATTCCACTATTGTAAGAGCTGATGATTTTGTTCACTGCCCCATTGGAAAGTGTGTTGCAGAACCAAAAAAGAAACGCAGTAGCAGTCGTGACATGCATTTTGGCCTGGATTAATGGTTTTAAAAGAGTGAACGTTGAGGACAGGGAATCACTTGTCAAACTTGGGTAAATGCCAATGGACATTCTCTCTGGGACCTGTAGGGTGGAACCTTAGTAATCGCCTTAATATCAAAGGATTTGATAAGAATACTACCAGTTGATATGAAAATTCAATAAAGCTATATACCATAAAGCCCTGGTGAAATCCATTTTTGTTTAAATCTATTTTATAACACATTTCCTCTGCACACCATAAAATCATGAATATGTTGTAGCATGAAACACATTTGGATTTGCTTCTAAATTTGACTATGACAAATAAAATAAAGAATTGCAAAGTACAAATTCACCTAATCCAAAGAAAATGACATGAAATGAAAAGTCGAAAGATATGGTTCCCAGTTCGAGATGCAAGGGAGGTCAGCTGGAAAAGGTAAAAAAATGCAACAAAGTTGTAGATGCAACGATCTAACAAAGCTGTGGTTAAAATTGAGTTCTATATTAAATAAAGGCCTTGGATACTAGGAACCAGAACGTCAAGCACATAGAGATTGAGCCTTCAAGGCGATCAAAGTGTGATCTATGTCAACTGTACTTGGTCTGGTCTTCTAGAGAGTCCCATTGTGAAATGGTCTTGATGTCTTTGGAAGCAGAAGACCCATTTTACAAGCAGGTGAAGTTGATTGGAAGTACCTTCAAAGATGAGAAATTTGTCAGGAATCGCCAGAGAACCAATGTTTTTGTTAAGAAGAAAATAAATTGAAGAACCTTTAAAAATGTTGATTCTCATAGGAAGCTTGACATATATTCAATTTTAAGTAGAAATTATCTTATATTTCCAAACATGCAAAAAAAAAACATAATGATTTGCAAGCACTTCTATGTGGTTGGTTGCAAGTGAGCATTCAAAAATTGTGTGCTTATGAGTCAACCTAGTATCATATGCTACAATACACCAGTAGAATGAACCTAGTATCATATGCTACAATACACCAGTAGAATGCAACAAAGTTGTAGACACAATGATCTAAAAAATTTATAGTTAAAACTGATTTCTATCTTGAAAAAAATGCCTTGGGGAATACCATAATTCCAGAAAAAATATAAATCAGAAATATACATCAGAACCATTTACATATACCTCACACTCAAAAGGGTAGGTGGGTATGATATTTTCATCACTTTGAAGTAACGAAGAAAGCACTCGTGTATTTTCAATTCTATCTTTGGAAAAAGACCTTTTTATTTGAAACCAATTTTGACTTGGACAAAATATTTACAAACATAATCAATACTTGTAAATATAACTCTGAAGGTTCTTCATAATTTAGTTACAACGAGTATAATAAGAAAAAAAAATCTTTGTGCTCAGAAAAGATGACCTCGGTTTACCCAATAAGATGGTTAAAATATGGAAGCGACTTGAGTAAAGGCCAATGGACATTCTCTCTGGGAATTGTAGGTTGGAACCTTAAGAAACTAGGAATCTCCTTAATATCAAACGATTTGGTAAGGATACTACCAGTTGATATGAATATTCAACAAGAGCCGCATGCAGCGGTAGTCCCTGCCGCTTCCAATTTGCATTTTTTTCAGGTTTTAAAAATGTTTTGTTTATTTGTCGGCAAGAGATCCAAGTTAAGGCAGATGCTGGTAATTGAAAACTTACAATATGGTTGCAGCGAGTATATAATCCAAGTTTGAAGGCAGATGCTGGTAATTGAAAACTTACAATATGGTTGCAGCTAGTATATGGTTGCAGTGAGTATGTAAAACTTATTCCAAAACCGTAAAACGATATGGTTAACATTTTTCAAAAAGTTCTAACAGGGGATATGCCCTAAAACGATATGGTTAACTTTTTTCAAAAAGTTCTAACAGCGGATATGCACTAAAACGATATGGTTAACTTTTTTCAAAAAGTTCTAACAGCAGATATGCACTTGGGATATTAAAATCACCAAGTTTTAAGCGAGTATATTAATTTTACCATTTGTTTAACTCTTTGGCCCAATACCCTACTACTTGTCTGGCATGCGATAGCCCAAACTGCAAGATGGCTAGCCCGAACTGCAAGCTGGAAAACACAAAGAAGATGCATTTGATATTAGGCTTTAATGAGGGATACCCAATCAGATGAAAAACTTACTGTCACAACAGGTTTTCTCAGCAATCCAGCTCACTAGTTTATTGATTTGAAAAACTTACTATCACAACAGGTTTGTTCAGCAGTCCAGCTCACTGGTTTATTGATTTGCTTGTTGGGAGCTGCAAAAATTCCAAGAGATTTCTGTTGCAGCAGCAGGATGGCAAGCATTTGCTACTTGCACATCTTATGGAGCTTGATATCCTTCGACAGAAAATTCATCACTGTCTCTCTAGTACTGAGGAATAACTAAACCCGTGAAAAGTATACACCTGCAACCCAGAAATATAGGAGATCGAGTGAGCTGGGAGATTAGTCATTATTCATTTTTTGGAAGTTCATCAACCAGCTCTGATGGGTACGATTTATACACTGGAATAGTTACTTTTTGACTTACTCACACACAATGATATAATTTTAACAAATAATTAGTTACTTTTTTACTTACTCACACACAATGATATAATTTTCTTGCATATATGGTACGAGGTCAAATAAAAAATACTCTTCCATTTGGAAGGAAACATGATGGTACTTGTTGACTGACCAATAATATACACTACGCAAAACTCCTGCAGTCGTTAAAGGTCAAAGTGCAAACTAGAACACGTGATGAAACTTCTTTAGTTATACCACTCATCTTTCAACTATTAGTCCCATTCTAAAATATAAATAATATATGATTGTAAAGAGCATTGGCACTTGGGAATCAAGTGTTTTAGAAGTATATTGTTACCAAGAAATATGGTTTCCAAAAGGAGGACTCGACATTTCCAACTAGAAGCATAATATAAGTGAATTTGACATGAAAATTCCAGTACCTCAATAATCAAAAGTGCTCCAGGAAACCGGAAAAAGAAAACTAGTACTTCCAAAAAGAAAAGCATATTAAACCGAATTTTGTTGTACTCGAAAACAAGATTGAAGAAAGAAATAAAAATTTATAACTGAATGAAACTGAAAGATAAATACACATAAGTAAATACACAGAATTTACGTGGTAAAACCTTCACATGGTGTCAAGGAAACCTCCACGGGGCAAGGGATTGGAAACTCTATTAATCAACAAATGATTCTCCTCACTTACAAGCCTCTAGGGCCATCCAATTTAACTTGAGCTACTTCGTTATTCTAACTTCATTTCGTTACTCAACCAATTTACGGGTAATAAGTAATTTGCCCAAAATTACATTATTTACATTTGTTGTCATGTTTTTAACAAACTCCACCTTGAAAACAATTTTCCTAATCCCTTGCCCATGCCCATTCATCATCTCTTCTGCAAGCCAAGAGAAGCGAGACACCATCTCAGCTTCTCTACTGTAACTGGCTTCGTGAATATATTTGCATGATTCTCCTGTGTGCGGACCTTCTTGAGAACTACTTTGCCGCCTTCGATTACATGTCTCACAAAGTGATACCTCACATCGATGTGCTTGGTCTTGCTGTGATAGGCTGGATTTGTAGCCAAATGAATAGCACTCTGACTATCACAGAATACATTCACTTTCTCCTGCGTCCTTCCAATCTCATCAAGTAGACCTTTTAACCATATTGCCTCTTTACAAGCATCTGAAGCAGCTATATACTCTGCTTCAGTAGTGGACAAAGCAACTGTCTCTTGAAGCTTTGACATCCAACTGATTGCTCCACCTACAAGAGTAAACACATAACCTGTAGTAGATCTCCTTTTGTCCAAATCACCTGCATAATCAATATCCACATATCCGCAGACTGAACCTTCACGACCATCAATGCTGATGCAATGGTCACTTGTGCCTCTCAAATACCAAAGCACCCATTTCACTACTCGCCAATGTTCTTCTCCTAGATTTTCCATGAACCTGTTGACAACTCCAACTACATGTGAAATGTCAAGTCTTGTAGATACCATCGCATACATTAAGTTGCCAACCGCATTTGCATATGGTACACGAGACATATACTTATTTTCTTCATTAGTTCTAGGACTTAAATCCGAAGAAAGCTTAAAATGGGAAGCTAATGGAACATTAACAGGTTTCACATTGTTCATACCGAACTTTTCAAGTACTTTCTCCACATACTTCCGTTGTGATAACCAAAGCTTACCATTCTTCTTGTCTTTGTGTATCTCCATGCCTAAGATATGTTTTGCTGCTCCAAGATCCTTCATATCAAACGTCCTAGAGAGCTGAGCCTTTAACCTGTTGATTTCTTCCATGCTTTGCTTGCAATAAGCATATCGTCAACATACAACACCAAGATAATGAATATGCCATTGAAACTTTTGAAGTATACACAATGATCATACTCACTTCTGATAAAATTCTGGCTCACCATGAAGGAATCAAACTTCTTGTACCATTGCTTGGGCGACTGCCTCAGGCCATACAATTATTTCCTGAGCTTGCAAACTAATCTTCTGTTGCGACCTTGTACAAAACCTTATGGTTGATCCATATATATCTCTTCATCCAAATAACCATGAAGAAAGGTTGTTTTAACATCTAACTGTTCTACCTCAAGGTCAAGTAATGCAGTTAGTGCTAACACAGTACGAATAGAAACAAGTTTAACGACTGGTGAAAAAATCCCATGAAAATCAATACCTTCAACCAAAGAATATCCTTTTGCAACCAGCCTCGCCTTATACCTCTCAATACTTCCATCAACTTTTCTCTTCAATTTGAAGACCCATTTGCACCCAACAACACTTCTCCCTTCAAGAAGTTCTACAAGATCCCAGGTATTATTCTTGGCTAAGGAATCCATTTCTTCTTCCATATCCTTTTTCCATATCTTGCTATCTGCATCATCTACTGCTTCCTGATAACAAGAAGGTTCCCCATCTTCAGTAATCAATGCAAAAGATGAAGCAGAGTCTTCATACCTTTTTGGTGTTTTTCTTTCCCTTGTAGACCTTCTTAGAGTGACTAGTTGTTGAATTGGTTCTGGAATTTCTCCAGTTTCCTTTGCTTCTCCACCTTTTTCATCAGAAAGCTCTCCTTCCTTTCGAATTTCTGGAAAAGGTTCAGTCTCCAATTGAATCTGCTGATTTGGCGATACCTGCTCCTGTTCAACTTTTCCAACATTTGATTTTAGAAGAGAAGATTCATCAAATGTTACATCTCTACTAATGACTATCTTCCGTGAAGAAGGATCCCACAACCTATATCCTTTCACTGCATAATCATATCCAACAAAGACACAACATTTCGATTTTGGATCTAACTTTGAATGTTGATTTCTAGGAATAAGAGCATAGGCATCACAACCAAAAATCTTCAAATGCGAATAATCACAAGACTGACCTGACCAAAATTCTTCGGGAATTTTACAGTTTATTGCAACCAAAGGTGATCTGTTAACTAAATAACAAGCAGTGAATACTGCTTCTGCCCACAACTCCTTTTGCAGGTTAGCATTGTTGATCATGCTTCTGGCTCTTTCCATAAGAGTCTGATTCATCCGTTCAGCAACGCCATTTTGCTGAGGAGTATAAACATCAGTTTTATGTCTAACAATCCCTTCATCCTTACAAAATTGTTCAAATTCTAAAGAAGTAAATTCACCGCCATTGTCAATTCTTAAACATTTAATTGATTTGCCTACTTTCTTTTCCACCGTTGTTTTAAATTGTTTAAAAACATTAAATACATCAACTTTCTTTTTCAGCATATAGACCCAAACTTTTCGGGAGAAATCATCAATAAATGTTAAGAAATATAATCCACCTCCATAAGACACAGTAGGAGATGGTCCCCACAGATCAGAATGAATGTAATCTAAAATCTGTTTACTATTATGATTTTCAGTCTTAAACCTTTGTTTACATTGTTTTCCAAACACGCAATATTTACAAAAATCCAACTTCAAGGATTTCAAATCAGGAAGCAATTTGCGGTTCATCAGTACCTGAAGACCTTTCTCGCTCATGTGACCCAACTGCTGATGCCATAGACGAGAACCTTCTTCTGCTTTTTCTGATACGATCGCTGCTTCACTAACTTGAGTGCTTCCTTTGAGTCTGTATAGATTTCCGACCTTTTCAGCCTTCATAACAACTAAGGCTCCTTTTGAGACTTTCAGCACTCCATTCTGACCTGTAAATTTATACTCATTCGAATCCAAAACTCCCAAGGAAATCAAGTTTTTCTTTAGTTCAGGTACATGCCTAACATCAGCTAATGTTTTAACTGTATTATCATACATTTTAATTTTTACATTACCAATCCCAACAGTCTAACAAGATGCATTATTTCCCATGAATACAGAACTACCATTTACAGTTTCATATGAAGTAAACCAACTTCGGTGCGAACTCATATGATGAGAAGAACCAGAGTCTAATAGCCAATTTTCAGCATCTTGAGAGATATTACAAACAGGGAGAGCTTCAGCAATTAAAACCTCATCAACCATCCCTAAATCAACCTGATTTGTTTCCTTGTTATGGTTTTCCGACTCCTTTTATTTCCAACAATCTTTCTTGAGGTGTCCAAGTTTGTTGCAGTACCAGCACTTGGCTTTACACTTTTTGCCGCACTTTGACTTCGATCTGGAAGAACCTCTTGCTTTCTCCCCCCTTTCCTTTGACCGACCTCTGGCTACCATGGCTTCTGGTGCAGATGTCTCAATACTAGATTTCCTTCGTACTTCTTCAGATAAGAGAGCACCCACAACAGATTCAAATTTTAATGAATCGGCAGTGCTCAAACTGATTGAAGTTACGAAGTGGTCCCATGACTCGGGCAGAGAACACAACAAGGTTATTGCCTTGTCTTCTTCCTGCATTTTAACTTCCATATCTGAAAACTGGCAAACAAGTGTATTAAAAACATTTAAATGGTCTGCAATTTTTGTACCTTCCTTCATCCGAAGACTGTACAATTGTCTTTTTAAATAAATTCTATTTGTCAATGATTTTGTCATATACAAGGTTTCCAATTTTTCCCACAACCCTTCAGCTGTACTCTCTTCAACAATATTAAAGAGAACTTCATCTGCCAAACATAACCGAATGGTACTGAGGGCTCAGGCATCCAAGTATTCCCAGTCCGAATCTGTCATGTTTGCCGGTTTTTTCTTTACCTCGTCTAATGCTTTGTGCAACCCTTGTTGCACCAGTAAATCCTTAACCTTCAGTTTCCACAATGCGAAATTGTTCTTCCCGATGAATTTATCCACCTCGAACTTTGCATTCGTCATTTTGGCCATTTCTTCCTACTAATCTTTCTACTCTTGATCCCTGATTTTCCCTTCTCTCTTAAATTTCCAACTAAGGTTTCAAACAAATTTTATTGTTTCCCTTCTTTTTTTTTGAGCTAGGATTTATTTCTGGTTTTCAAATCTTCAGAATTCCTTTCTTGTTATAAAATTTCCAGAATCTGATTTTCTGCTAGGGTTTTAAAAAAATTCTATTTTTTCTCCCTTTTCCACTAAATCAATTTTTCAGAAACTGAGCCATTTTTTTTTTCACAAAAAAAATAAATTTCTTCTATCAATCTATTCCCTCTATCAAACTGTTCTGTCTTAAAAATATATATTTTTGAACCTTAATTTTTGAAGGTAATAGAATCTTCCATTCATAAAATAAAATACCTTTCTCTCGCAGTCGATTTCAGTTCCAGTTTTTCTTTCTCTAGCATTCTCCCTCAACACCTTTCTCTGGCAGTCGATTTCAGTTCCAGTTTTTCTTTCTGTAGCGTTCTCCCTCAATGGCCTCAATTTTTCTCGTTCAATGAAAATTGCTCTTCCCTCTGCAGTAACCGAAACTGCTCTTCCCTCTGCAACGGATCTTCCCTCTGCGCGTTCGATTTTTCAGTCCAACCGCAACGTTAATACCAAGGCTCTTCTCCAACGTAAGCTCTAAAAAAAACGGCAGTCGATTACCACTTGAACCTTCAATACAGCGGGCAGAACGGCTCTTAGCAGCTAGATCCTCACTCGGGCAGAACGACGCGGGTAGAACAGTTCTTGGCAGCCAGGTTCTCACTCGGGCAGAATGAGCTTTTATTTTTAATCCGCAGGCAGCCACTCCACTAGGCTTCGATCAGGCTTTGATACCACTTGTTGTACCCGGAAACAAGATTGAAGAAAAAAATACAAATTTATAATTGAATGAAACTGAAAGATAAATACACATAAGTAAATACATAGAATTTATGTGGTAAAACCTTGTTAGGATTTAGGAAACCTCCACGGGGCAAGGGATTGGAAACTCTATTAATCAACAAATGATTCTCCTCACTTACAAGCCTCTCGAGCCATCCAATTTAACTTGAGCTATTTCGTTATTCTAACTTCATTTCGTTACTCAACCAATTTACAGGTAATAAGTAATTTGCCCAAAATTACATTATTTACATTTGTTGTCATATTTTTAACAAATTTCAGATAAAAATTGAGTTTAACTAAAAGTAAAGCGTTCAACTGCACCCTGCATAAGTGATCTGTAAATACAATAACAAGTTCGGTGTATCTCACATGTGGCAGAGAAGTAATAATATGCTGCTATAATATATGAAAAAAGGGTCCTAGAGTTAAATAACCCAGTAGCATGAGCTTCACATATATGTGACACAACTCTGGTATAAAAGATAAACCTGTTTCATACTTGGTGATAAGGTGGCATTTGCAAACTAAAAATTGTTAGAACAGTCATAGTGGAATGAAGAGTCCGAGTCCCAAAGGCAGAAGTCAATTCTAACCAAAAGCATAAAATCAGGACAGAATAGCAGTATAACTATTATTATTTCAGTTGTTTCCCCTCATCTGTAGAGCAAAGGTTCAGTAAAGCCGAAGATAAACCAAAGTGTGACAACTATGACAACACTGTTTCAAATACTTGTGATGCTGTATTTGAGCAGAAAAAGGTATATGACTTGGGCTATAATCACAAGCATTATCTTAAGAAACTGGCAATACCACATACCAATCTACTCAAAGAAACACACAGTGGAAGTAATATGATAGAGAAATTCTCCCAACATAACTGGAGTGCCATTGGATTACCCCAAGAATAGACCTGAAAATAAGTTTGTCACAAAATTGGATACTGCAGATTAATATAGATTGTAGACTTGCCTAGAATAACTTTCACGACATGAAGATGGCTAAAAATAGCCAATGGACAATAGACTAAACCCCGCATCTCACCACCAGTGTAGTAGAAATATTTTTTGCAACTAGACTCTCAGTAAACCTTGGCTAAGGACATTTCTAAATAGGAATCCCAACCATGCTAGACAAAACGTGTCCAAACTGATGTAGCAATGAAATTTA
This sequence comes from Pinus albicaulis, assembly GCA_034641835.2. NCBI lineage: Eukaryota > Viridiplantae > Streptophyta > Pinopsida > Pinales > Pinaceae > Pinus > Pinus albicaulis. Next base: position 530,152,909 of record CM076572.1, read on the forward strand.
CCAATCAGAGCTTGCGAGTTTTAATGGGCATACAACCTCAGTGACAAATCCATTAGCTCGTCGAACTGTAATGAGCTCATGCCCATACCAGTAGGACCTGCCCTCTCTTTAAGGAATATAGAGGAAAAGTGTTAGGCTTTAACCTTCAATCTCCCCCTCGAGTTGGATTTTTTTGGAAGGTTGATTTGGAAAGCGCCCCAGATGACAAGGGTCCAGGAGTGCTATGATCAAAATCATAATTGAATAGACCAGTGTGAACATGACTGCCTACTAAGAATGGAGTTACATTCTTAGGTCGAAATCAAAATCAAAATTTACACTATACAAAATATGAAACAGAACTGCTGTCATTTGGACAGAAGCCAACCTTCTAAGCTTATCATGTTCCCCTCATGGAAAATACTAAAAGGTCACAATGTGAATGTTTTTTTACAATTCCGAACTTCAAGCTTTCATAGACAAAAAAAACCCAATAAAGAAACAAGGAGAAGTTATATCAGATTTTAAAACAAGGCATCATTTCAGCGCTTTCTAAGAATACCCAAGGAACAAAAATATATGATAAAAGCCAAAACCAATCAAATATTGATTTGATGTTCGATGTACTAATTGGCAATGACAGTCTAAAGGCGGCAACCTTTTAACATGGTGAAAAGAATCATTCAACAGTCCAAAAAACTTACTTCCAGCGATGAGATTTCTCGGTTTAATTGATCCAATTTGGTCTGTTTTCTGTACTTTCCATTGATATCCAGATGACGAGGAGGTGTCCTGGGCTCTGGCTGTCCCCTCCTAGATGTTGAATCCACTTCCACAGGCCCGCCAACCGCCTGCATTCTCTCTTCAAGCATGTTTATATAGACCCCTCTACAATACACAGCGACCCACTGAAAATCTCCTTCATGGGGACCTGAACTTTTATCATCCATTCAGGAAATAGGCTTCCCCTGCCTCTGCCTCGTTTACGGCTGGTCTCCGAGAAATAGCCTTCACCTGCTTCTTTTACAAGAAGGTCTCTTAGGGGAGGGACGCCAATTGTTAAACACGCTCCCCTCCACCTCAGCAAGCAAGGTGTAAACCCACGTGGCCGTTGTACGACAGCTTCCCATTTCAACCGGCCACGTGTTGGGTAGGTGCCACCATTAAATGCGGGAATTTGGAGCATGTTTAGGGTTTGGTATGGAGGTTTAACCGCGATGAGGTCTAACTCCCGTTCATTGTTTCTCGGGCCCGAAGTGTGGTCGTTCGGCTTCGCCGGTGGTGGTGGTTGCGGGTACCAGAACTTGTGCGACCTGTTGGCATTTCCTGAATATTGTCCAACCTTCCGTTGCCTGCCATTGCTGGTTGCTTGTTTCGTGCAGTTTCTAAACATGTTCGTCGGTTCCGCCATGTTTGTGTTGTTGGGTTTGAACCTTTGTCAGTTGTTGAACGTTGTAGCTCATCGCCCGTTCCTATTCTTGAATGCGAAGTCTGCTATTGGGTCTGCCTTTCCTCTGATGATGGACCGCCAGCTTATCGATTGTTGTCTGCAAGGATTTCAATCTACTTGCTCTGTTTTATCGAATTCTTCAGGTTTGTCTGCAATTCGTTCAATTTTTACTCTGAAAATGCCATTTTTGTTGATAAAATTCTAATTTTCTTGTTTTTTGCAGGTACAGGGTTCCATGGTGGGTGTTGGCATTGGTTCCAGGGTTCCAGGTTCCTCAGCGGTGACGCCCTGCAACCTTTGCACTTCTCAACCTCTGCGCTTCTCGGTGACCTCTGGTAGGATTCACAATCCTACCAATCATTCGATGTGTTTTTTAACACTTATTCCCTATGTTTTTTAAGACTCCCAATCGTTGTTCGGTGGAATTTAGCTCTTCTTGTTTTCTTGTAAGAGTGAATGGAATTTTTTTGGGTTTATATGTGGTGGAATTTATGTTTTTTATCTGTGGGTTTAGGGTTTGGTTTCAGCTGCTATATGCTAGAGGCTTCTTTGATGGGTATGTAATCCTGGTTATCTGTGGGTTAAGGGTTTGGTTTCGGCTGCGTCTCTTATCTGTGGCGACATAGTGCACCTAACAGAGTTATCTGTGGCGACTTAATGGTTAACAGAGTTTATATGTTTATTGTAGTTCTGTTATTTATATGTTGCACTCCCTTACTGTTCCATTGAATTTAGCTCTTCTTGTTTTCTTGTAAGAGTGAATGAATAGCCTTTTGTGGGTTTATATGTGGTGGAATTTATGTTTTTTAATGGTACCCAAAGGATATTTGTTTTGGTTCAATAGTTTGGCAGCAACATCTAGATCAGTTTGTACAATCTTGAGTTTTATGATTCCATAGCTCTATCCAAGCGATTCTCATCCAGCCATTGTTATCTAGTTGTTCAGCAATCCTGCAGACAAGATTGCTTGGTTTTGCAGGCTAAAAAAAAACCAAAAACCAGCAAAAGCAAGGAATTTTGTAGGTAAGCAGTTGAAGTGCAATATGAAATTGAGATTTTGATGAAAGAAAGATGGGGACAAATGTTTTCTTCACACCCTCTTTTTCAGGGTAGTTGGTGCATATGCTTGAGTCCTACAATCGCAGAGTTCATCAAAATATTAGCTTAAGCCTTGGACCTTGTTAGAGGCATTGAGATATGTTTAAATATTATAATTCAATACTTTGAGTCTCATGTTGTAGATTCAAGAAACGTTGATATTTCTAGATAATTTAGGATTATTTTTCCCATCATCCCTAGGTTGAGTTTGCCTGAGTATTATTAGGAAAACAATCACAAGTTATATATATATAGAGAGAGAGAGAGAGCGCGCTAGTGTTTTGATGCCTCATGCTCTATGAAGTCAGCCTCAAGTATGTTGTATTAACATTTGAATATTTCTTGGATGTCAAGAGGGCCTGGTTTTTGTCGTCTCGTACAGGGAGAGATGTAATGTTATTGTAATAGTCACTATGATATTGGTTGGTTTTGTGCAATTGTTTGTCTTCATTACTGAGGATCTCTGGATTTGAATCAACTGGTATTATAGCCTGAGAATTCGGCTGCCTTGGTTCTGATAGCCTAAATAGCCCAAGTGATAATACTGATCTACAAATTGATGCAGTCCAGTTGTTTGTCTTCAATCTCCAGATTTGTATCAAGTGATGTTATAGCCTTACAATAACGCCTTTACAGCTTCTTGGTTGTGGTATAGCTTGAATGGCCTAAGTGATGATTCTGATCAACAAATTGAATCTGTCCATTTTCTCCAATTCATGACTTTGTGATCTCAGTGATCATGTAAGAGACTTCTAATTTCATGCTCTTTTTATTGAATTGAATTGGTTTCATTTTTGTTAGTTTTCTTTGTAGTTTGGGATGAAATCTAAAACAAGTAGGACAGCATAAATGCACACGGGATACATTTGTTATCATGGATAAAAAGCTCTAATTAAATATGCCTGACAAATAAATTTCATGATTTTGTTTTGTGTGTGCAGTTTTAGTTGATAAGTTTCCCATGCTATTCATGGATTTTATTGATATGGATTCAGTTATTGTTTGAAGTTGCTGCTCTTAATTTAACTGGATATCTTACAAGAACTGAAGATTTTCAAAGTGAACAATTTTCTTGAATCTTCTCAAAAAGAGGATAGCTTATATAATCAAGATCTTTTGAACCTAAATCTCGAATCCGAGTATGGAAATTGTACACCGTCTCCTCGGCTGGAAAATAGATAAGCACATAAGGCTATGCTTGGCCTAGATTTATTTGTGTCCCCTCACTTTCATATCAGTTTTAATAGCATCTTTCAATTCAATTTTTCTGAGTGTTAGCTAGCTATCATAGTGTAAGTTTAGATCTTAATCGTACTCAATTTGTTCTTGAAAATAGATAAGCCAATAAGGCCCTACTTGGCCTATATTTATTTCTCTTCCCTCACTTTCATATCAAGTTTAATAGCATCTTCCAATTCAACTTGTCTCAAGTGTTCAATCAATTAGCTGTGAGATCTATAGTGTAAGTTGACATCTCAACTATTTTGTGCACAAGTGCTTAGCATAGAAAGTGAACCAGGATAAGGCCATGCTTGGCCTATATTCATTTGTGCCCCTCACTGTCATATCAGGTTTAATAGCATCCTTCAATTCAATTTGTCTCAAGTGTTCAATGAATTAGCTATGATCTATAGTGTAAGTTTAGATTGGAATCAAACTCAGTTTATTTGTGTCTCTCACTGTCATATCATATCAGGTTTAATAGCATCTTTCAATTCAATTTTTGATGAGTGCCTGTTCTATTTGGATGAGTACTGAGCATCTTTCTGCATTGGTATTTCAACTGATTGGTGATCAGACCCGGATGTTAACGAATTTATACATCCATTCGGTATGAACAAGACTTGGGTGTCAGTGTGTTGTAATTCTGCATCACTGCCAGTGGTAGTTTGGAATTCTCACATTCTATTCACAGAATGCTGAATTTAAATATTTGTATGCCTTGAAATACTCACATATTGTTAGAATAATAATGAACTCAAACATCCGTAACAGTTTGGAATTATGACATTCTATTCACAGAATGCTGAATTTAAATATTTTTATGCCTTGCAATCCTCACAGATTATTAGAATAATACTGAACTCAAACATTCGTGACAGTACTGAGCATCTTTGTGCATTGGTATTTCAACTGATTGGTGATCAGACCCGGATGTTATTTATACATCCATTCGGTATGAACAAGACTTGGGTGTCAGTGTATGTTGTAATTCTGCATCACTGCCAGTGGTAGTTTGGAATTCTCACAATCTATACATAGAAAGCTGAATTTAAATATTTTTATGCCTTGCAATACTCACAAATTATTAGAATAATACTGAATTCAAACATCCGTGACAGTTGAGATTCTTGGATTACATTAATACTGAATCCAAATTGCTATCAGTATTTTGTGGTTCTTGAATTACATTAACAGTATTGCTCTTTTATGCAATATCACGAGCACCGAAGCAAGAGGCGGTCCATGTTTCTTCTTCTCAGATTCTATTAGTATAATTCAAATGGCCTATTTTAAGAAGTAAACTGAAATCAATAAATAATAATCCTTTTAGGCCAATACAGCAGGCACAGTTTTTTGGCTCAAATAATCTTAAAAAAGTGACATATCAAGTGACATAGTTGAGATATGGCCCCTTTGTCTTTTTAGTGAGTTTCTAAAGTGAAAGGCTCATTGAGGCACTACCCACTTTTACATCAGCAACAAAAAGAATTAATTCTAAACACAACCCAGTAGGAGTTTCTTTTCTTCTGCATATTTTTATATAGTTCATATATTAGATTAGGACTCTTTCACATTAGATTATGAGATAGCTTTAGTGCATGTTATTATATGTATTAAATGTATAAATTAGGATTATTTACGTTACTTTGAGATGCCTTAAGACCTGCAAAAGTTCATCAGAAAGTTACCTGCAATTAAGACCTACAAAATTAATCTATAAAAGCTAGCCTGCTTTTAAGACCTGCAAAATTAATCTGAAAAAGCTATCCTGCAAATTAATCATGTAAGAGACTTCTAATATACTTAAGTATGAATTTTGACGCCGTACTCTCCATAACTGTTGACACCCTACTCTCCATATCTTGCAGCATTTGACAAAGTAAATACTTTTTATCGTTCCATTACAAAGTATTCCCGAAATGGAACGATAAAAAATATTTACTTTGTCAAACACTGCAAGATATGGAGAGTAGGGTGTCAACAGTTATGGAGAGTAGGGCGTCAAAATTCATACTTAAGTATATTAGAAGTCTCTTACAAAGAGCATGAAATTAGAAGTCTCTATTTTGCATTGCAGACTACATTGTTCATTTCTGTTTTACATTGTTGTAGTTCTGTTATTTATGAATTATACTTAGTGTAGTAGAAAGGAAATATGAAGTATGAATTATGAATTATACTTAGTGTGGTAGAAAAGAAATCTGAGATCTATTAAGATATGAAAGTCCAAACATAGAGTCCATCCAAAAATCCACATCTTAATGTGGTTACATCCAAAAACATTTAACACTCCTATTCTTTATGGCCTTGAGAATCTTCAGTGCCAAACCCTGAGTTGCCTGATTGAGCCAAGTAGGTTGGCCTTCCCAAGAAGGCTTGATTAGGTGGTGGTTGATTGCTGCTATATAATTGAGACCAATTTGTCCCTTCCAACCATGGAGGAATTGAGTACCCGTACCTCACACTTGCGTTAAGTGGAGGTGTGTGCTGAGCATACATTGAATTCAGACCTCCTGTGGTAGGAATAAGGCAAGTGGGTAAACCCCAATTTTGATAGTGAGGCACTTGAATGTTTATGAGGTCTTGGAATAATGTTGTATTATTTGCAATGTTGTCCAATGTGTTGGACATGTTCCTGGATTCATTCTCATCAACTGTTCTTGCATTTATGTCAACCATATGAGTCAACCCTTGTTCCCTTTCAAGCATTTGTTGAGCCTTCCTTGCTTCCTTTTCCTGTCTTGAGATTTGTTTTTGTTGCTCCTTCTCTTGCCTTGCTCTCTCTCTTTCAAGCCTTTCATCTACTCGACGTTGTGTTGCAATAGCCCTTGCTGCCTTCTTCTCCTTGGCTTGATCTTTTTTTTTTCTGTTTTAATTCCTGAATTTCCATTTTCTTATTTTCAGACTCAACAAGGAGATTTATATAGTCTTCAGAGGTGAGTAACTGTGAACTTCTCCCCAAACGAAGACTATTGGCTGTTCCTTGCTTCTTTTTCATTGACACTTTTTCTACTGGTAGCTTTAAGAACCGCCCAAGTAACTTCTCCCTCCCTCCCACCTGCATGTCATTGCTTGGCACTTCAGTATCTGTGGCACTTGATTGAACTATATTTTTTTCTTCATCTGCTGCCTCATTATGTCCTCCATCTTCTTCCATTGATCTATTGTCCAGAAAAAAATGAACAATTTCACTATTCAATTCAGCCACTTGTGAAGGCATGTTCATGCTTTGTTCATTGGTTCTTGAGACACTATGGGCGTTCAAATTAATCATCTTTTCTTCCAGCCATGATGGTGGGTTTACTTGGCTAGGCAATGACAATTGGTCATTTTAAATTTCATGCCCAATATCAGCAATTTCATTTTCTGCATTAACAATATCAGCATTTTCATTTTGAACTAAATCTGCATTAACAATATCAGCAATTTTTGTTTCAACAAAATCTGCATTCTCAACTGCATGTTCAACAGTGTTGCCATCAATTTGCTGACAAGTATACTGTGTTTCACATACCTGCTCATCATCATCAGCATATAACTGTCCTTGAGAGAGGAAAATTATATTATTAGTTGCAACCACATCATCATGTTCATTTACTTCTTCTTCCACTTCCTGTCTTTCTTCCTGACCATCCACATGGAAAGCTTGGCTACAAGCAGTATCATCCATAAGAGCATCATAATTTAGTGGCCATATTCCTGTCCTTCTAAAGCCAGCATTGATATTTGATGGTGTCAGAACCCTTTTAAAAGCCTTACTTGCAAGCTCTGCTAACTCGAACCTTTTGACCTCAACCCCTGGATTCTTTGCCATCCATGCAACACGTTCTGACCTGAAATAGTTTTTGAAAGGGCCAAACACACTAACATCAAGTGGTTGCAATCTGTGAGTGGTATGAGCGGGCAATGTTAAAAGTTCAATGCCCAAATTATATGCTTCCTCAATTGTTTGTAGAGCCATGTGGCTTCCATGGCCATCTAATATCAACAGGTGTCTGTTATTAGGTGAGACACCACCTGGCACAGATGCAGCAAAGTGGCAAAGCCAATTTAAAAACAGATCTTTAGTCATCCATGCATGGGGATGTGCAGCCATGCATGCTCCAGGTTCACAGTTTTGTATATAATTTTTCAACTGATTTTTACCTTTGAAAAGATAAAATCCTGGGATTGAAGCACCAATTGCATTGACACAACATAAAATGGTTATCCATTCCCTTCTCTTAGGAAAAATATTTGGCACGTTTCGGCTACCTCTTTTCGCAATTACCCTCATGCCACAATTCCTTCCCGCCTGTAAACCTGTTTCATCACAGTTCCATATATGTTCTGCAGCATACGAATGTTTATCATATGCACTAGAAAGAGTGTCATAGAACTTACATACAACTGTAGGGCGCAAATTTAATGCTCTGTCTCTGTCAAGGCCCTCAGCTATACGCAATACAAGGTCTGGATGCCTTTTTTTAAACCCAAACCACCATGATTTACCAGGAAACCCATCTTTGAATGGGTTTGGCCTCCCTTGACAGATTTGAGCAACTGTAGATTTGAGTTGTATCAACTCTAGCCCATGTCCCAATTGGGCCATTTCTTTACACCACTCAACCACCTCGGCCTCCTCCTCTTCAGTCATAACTGTAACAGGCCCTCTACGTTTGGTGTGATTCAGCCCATTTATCCAATAATGTATTGATGAAGGGGGAATAGTATGCTTATTTGCAGATGCCTGAACAGAATATCCATTGAACTCTATGTCGTCAATTGTAGCTAACATTTCTTCTTTTGTCCAACCTCTTATAGCGCTGATATTTTTAGTTGAAGTTGCACCTTGGACTGTGGTTGACGGTGGCTCTGTGGCTGATGGTGCCACAACATCAACTTCAGCCACATGCTCATCGTCAACAACATTTTCTGGAGCATTGGTGACATTGACATCACCTGTTCTTTCTTCATCTGATGAGGTGCATCGCAGTTGGGCACCCCTGGTCACTCTTCTGCCACTTCTCCTTGTGCGAGCGACATAACTCACTCTTGTCATGGATGCAACTACCTGTAGGCTGAAAAAGCACCAATTGCAAGTTGTTATTCATAATTGAAAAGAAGGATTGTTTTCATATGATGAATACAACTTCTATGCATAGCAATTGCAGATATATATGTTAATTTCAAATGCTACAGCTTCTATTTTCAGCTACTGCAGATATATATGTTAACTTCAAATGCTACAGCTTCTATGCTCAACTACTGAGATATTGAAAGGCATGCAAAATGGACAGATTGCAGGTTTTGTATCTACAGAGCAAGAGGACATGGTGTTTTTTAACTGATGTTTAGTAAACACACACACACATATATACAGACACCTATAAAGAGTTTTTTTAACTAATGTATTTGTTACCAATGTGTGAGCACCTAAGCCATGTAGTGTACTTGTATTTGCAATGAACAAAAGTTTAAAGGGTGTATTTTGCACTCTAAATTAGGCAATCCATGTGATATTATTTGCTTTGCATTGCATGGAATGTTACTCGAATTGCCAAGTATCATTAAATTTATTAGTATTCTGTATATAACATTGTTATTCCTATAATCTGTGCATAGTTAACTTATGCAGTCTTCCTATATAAAAGGTGCAACATGATAGGGAGCTCTATATCACTAAAATTTGATGTAAAACTAGCACTGAGTGAATAAAACAAGGTAACTGTGGTGAACATATTGCCTGGGATGATCTGGGGTTCAAGTTTGATAGCAATCCATAGTCAGATTCTGCAGTGTGCTTTAATTGGGATTCAAACTTGTGGCCAATAGCTGATAAATGCTACCCTACACCCATTACAGCAGGCCTCTTTGTAATGATTGTTCTAAAAAAAAAAAGTACATAATTTTATCACATTATAGCAGCAAAAAGAAATGATACCTATTTGTTAAAATTGGTATCAACTGCAAGGTTGAAGGTCCATCTACTACCTCTTTGCTTGTAGTGGTTTGGTCACTCGATGATAATTTTCCAGATTCTTTCATTTCATAATAGTGGCTTCTAGCCATTGAGTCCAGTCAAGGTTTTACAAAGGGAATGCTTCCCGAATGACAGTTCTCTAAAGTCAGATACAAGCGTGTGATGGCTTATTCGTCAATATGTAGCCTCTATACCCATAGAAAGATTTTAGAGCATTAGAGTTCCAGAAAATAAGGGCAGGGGGTGAGCATATTCTCTAAGATGATCAGGGATTCCTGTTTAGTTTGATAGCAATTGCTAATACTGGGTTCTGCAGTATGTTTGATGATGACCCTGTTGGAGTTCATACTTATGGTACTAGCTGGTAAGCCTTACCCTATACAAATTACAGCAGGCTTCCATTTTATGATTGTTACAAATAGATACACGTAACATTTTCACATTATAGCAGCCATCGCATTTAAAAGAAAGAACACCTATTTGTTGAGATTGTGCTCTATCTATGAGTTTGATCCTTGAGGCACTTCCTCATGTCCATCTACTGATCTTCCCCACCCCCGTTGTAGTGATTTGATAACTCAAGCATAATTGCCTAGATTCTTCCATTTCATTCTAGTTGCTGTTGTTTCATTTACGTTTTATAACAACCCTAAAAACTGAAAACTGAAATAAAGACTCAGAAATGAATGTTTTTAATTCTGTTTGTTTGCAATTAAAAAACTGAAAACTGAAATAAAGACTCAGAAATAACTGAAAACTGAGACTCAGAAATGAAAATAAAAGTGTAAGAAAGTTGAAATAAAGACTCAAAAATTAAAATAAAATTGTAAGAAGGATGTAAACTAACCTGAATATATTGTGTTCTGTTTTGGGGTGTGTTCTGTCTGGGTTGTCTCCAAGGCTGGGTGTGTTCTGTGCTGGATTGTCTCCAAGGCTGGTGAATAGTTTGAAACTAAAAAATGTAACTTCAACAGTGGTTGAACTTCTTTTATAGTTTTTTGCAATTGAATTTTATTGGTGACAAAGATGGACATGGATTGCAATGGCTTCATTTTGCATGTGTGATCGGGATTGAATTTGATGTGATCTAATGGCTGAGAATTTGTTTTTGTTGATCCATGTGTTTGATCTGTTTTGATAGGAAATCATTTATTGAATTTATTGGGTGGGTGTCATTTATTGTACACAGTGGGTTTAAATGTTGTTATGGGGTGGGTGTCATTTATTGAACACAATGGGTTTAAATGTTGAATAACACAACAGTTATGGTTGACATACATTTCTTTTTATTATGTGCAGGTATTGATATTTACTTCTCATACACAGCATCGGAGCTGATCAGATGGGTTGAAGTGACTGGCTTTTTGTAATTATTGACTTGACCATTTTGGAAGGAGAAATGGTTTTATGAGTTTTCTAGTTTAAATGTTGGGATTTGTAATCTTGATACTTATTAAGCTATTTATGGACAGTTGTGGGTTATTTATGGACACATGTGGGCCCAGTCAATGACTTGGGAAATTTTGAACATAATTTAATATATATTTGAACTTCAAGTTATTTTACTATGTTTAATTATTGGTTGCATATATGTCTATTTTTGGTGGGTTGATGGGACCAGTACTATAACAATTACTGGTCCCTGCACAACATTAGACAACTCTCCCCTAGTCTGGGCATCTCAGTTATAGAAAAAATATGCCAGTTGGATACATGTGTACAAACGTGGAGGACTGTCAAAAAACCTAGGACATGGCATCGGATAAGAGAAACAAATTTGAACTCTACATACGGAACTTTTTTGTAGGACTGTCGAAAAACCTAGGACATGGCATCGTGTACGAGAAACAAATTTGAACTCTACGTACGGAACTTTCGATCTAATAACTGAACCTTGCACATTTTACTTTTAATGATAAAACTCATTAAAACTTGAAATATCTTAGCTATGCCTTTACCTGAACCTTTGTAGATTTTATCCTTGAATAAAATAACTTTGGATATCTAACGTGAACCCTTGCATATTTTAATTGAAACTTCGGTTATTCTATTTTAGCGTTCTACCTTTGAATAGAAAAACTTTGGATTCATATGTGAATTCTTGACATTTTAATTAGAACTTTGTTTATTCTATTTTAGCCACAAAATAAATATATCGAAAACGGTGAAGCTGCCAATAAGAGTTCAATCTTAGACAATAAGATCTCAATCTTAGGCAATAAGATCTCAGACCGTGCCAAGTCATATTTAAAATAAATAATTTTAATTTTATTATATAATTGAAATATATTATCAACTGAGTGCCTAATCATGTTTAAAATAAATCATTTTAATTTTATTATATAATTGAAATATATTATCAACTTCGGTTAAAACACAAATAACTTCATAATTTTAAAAGTCAACTGTTGGATTAATAGGTAGTCAACGTTCTATCGAACGCAATCCATTTCTATTTAAAATATATTTATAACACATTTCCTCTGCAGAACATAAAATCCTAAATATTTTGGAGCACTAAACACATTTGGTTTTCATTTACAATCACCGCTTATAAATTTGACTATGACCAACAAAATAAAGAATTGCAGATAACAAATTCACCTAGTCCGAAGAAAATGATATGAAATGTGTTGAGCAAAACACAGCGGAAATTAAATAGACAATCAAACACACAGCATAAGAAACATGAAACAACAGAGATTTAACGTGGTTCACCCAACCAATCTGGGCTACGTCCACCAAACAGGGCATTGGAAATCTCATTCATCAACTAGAGAATTACAACAGCAGAGTTTCTCATCTGCTCTTCCACTCACCTCACATCCCTCATGCTCATTTGCCTCTACGGGCTTACATTTTATAGCTGGGAGTAGAAACTGAATCATAAATTCACTCACAACAAATATAGGATGCATTAACTCCTCATCAGAATTAAAAGGAGTCAATTTAGCAACAAATCCTATTGTTGTCACATTCATGAGATTTTCTCCAAATTTAATTAAAAAAAATCTCAACAATCTCCACCTTGACAACAATTAGCCTGATACCCTATTCCATTATTATTTTTATCTTTTCTGCAAGCCAAGAGAATCCAGACACCATCAAAGCTTCTCTAACAAAACTGATTTCGTGAACATGTCTGCACAGTTTTCCTTTGTATGCACTTTTTCAAGAGAGACTCTCCTTTCAGTGATAACCTGTCTTACAAAATGGTACTTTATAGGTATATGCTTTGATTTACTGTGATAGGTCGGATTTTTAGCCAAGTGAATTGCACTTTGACTATCACAAAATAACTTGATGTTGTCCTGCAACCTACCAAACTCACCAAACAAACCTTTCAACCAAACCGCTTCTTTGCAAGCATGTGAAGCAGCTATGTATTCTGCTTCTGTAGTGGATAAAGCAACAATGTTTTGTAGCTTTGACATCCAGCTTATAGCTCCACCTGCAAGAGTAAAGACATATCCTGAAGTTGACCTTCTCTTATCCAAATCACCTGCAAAATCGGAATCAACATATCCGTAAACAAATTCACTACTCCTGTTATAAGTGATACAATAATCACTTGTGCCTCTCATATACCGAAGCACCCATTTCACTGCTAACCAGTGTTCTTTTCCTAGATTTTCCATATACCTGCTGACAACCCCAACTGCATTTGAAATATATGGTCGAGTACAAACCATCGCATACATCAAACAACCTACTACATTGGCATATGGAATTCGAGACATATATTCCTTTTCTTCATTTGTATTAGGACATAAACTTGAAGAAAGCTTAAAATGGGAAGCTAAAGGGACTGAAACAGGCTTCACATTGTTCATACCAAACCTCAAGAGTATTTTCTCAATATACTTCTTTTGTGATAGCCACATCTTACCATTGCTCCTGTCTCTGAAAATCTCCATGCCCAAAATCTGTCTTGCTGCTCCTAGATCTTTCATATCAAATGTCCTAGCCATCTAAGCCTTTAACCTGTTGATCTCGCTTATGATTTTTATTGCTAAAAGCATATCGTCAACATACAACACTAAGATAATGAACATGCCATTACTTAATTTCTTAAAGTAAACACAATGATCATATTCACTTCTTATATAATTTTGACTCATCATGAAAGAATCAAATTTCTTGTACCATTGTCGAGGCGACTGCTTCAGACCATACAATGATTTCTTGAGCTTGCAGACAAATTTCTTGTTGCGATTTTGAACAAACCCTTCTGGTTGTTCCATATAAATCTCCTCATCTAAATCTCCATGTAAAAATGCAGTTTTAACATCTAGTTGTTGTAATTATAAATCAAGTAAAGCAACTAATGCTAACACAATCTGAATTGAAACAATTTTTACAACTGGTGAAAATATCTCATGAAAGTCAATTCCTACTTTCTGAGAAAAACCTTTCGTGACCAGCCTCGCTTTGTACCTGTCCTCTGTATCATCAACACCCCTTTTCAATTTTTAAACCCATTTACATCCCACATTTTTTCTGTCTTTAGGAAGTTCCACAAAATCCCATGTGGCATTCTTGTCTAATGCCTTCATCTCGTCCTTCATTGTCTCTTTCCACTTACCACTGTTAGAACCTTCTACAGCTTCCTGATAGCACAAAGGTTCATCATCATTAGTGGTTAAAGCAACTAAAGTAATATAATCATCATACCTTTTAGGAGGACGTCTGATTCTCATGGACCTCCTTAAAGATGTTTCTGGTACTTCCACAATTTGTTGATTATTATCTGTAGGAACTTCTTCATGATCAACATCTGAAACATGTTCATGATCTGCATCTGAAACTTGTTCATGATCTGAATATGAAACTTGTTCATTTGGACTATCATTAGTATTTGAACTGGTTTCAAACTGAATGTGTTGAAGCTTAGGTACATTATCCTGTTTCAATTTATCATCTACATCTAGATTTTCAAGTGAAGATTCATTAAATTTAACATCTCTGTTAATGATGATCTTGTGAGTAGAAGGATCCCACAACCTGTATCCCTTAGTCCCATCACCATATCCAACAAAGATATATCTTTTTTATTTAGGATCTAATTTAGAACGTTGATATTTCGGAACTAAAGCATATGCATCACAACCAAAAACTTTCAGTTTAGAATAATCACAAGGATGACCTTTCCATACCTCTCGAGGAATTTTGCATTCCATTGCAGTTGATGGTGATCGATTTATCAAATATAAAGCCGTAGATACAGCTTCTGTCCACAATTCCTTCTGCAAATTGGCGTTACTAAGCATACTTCTTGCTCTCTCTAAGAGAGTCTTGTTCATGCGTTCAGCAATTCCATTTTGCTTAGGAGTATATACAGTAGTTTTATGTCTTTCGATCCTAGCATCCTTGCAATAATTATCAAATTCCTTTGAAGTAAACTCACCACCATTGTCAGTTCTTAAACATTTAATGGTTCTACCAGTGATGTTTTCAACTAATGCTCTAAACTGTTTGAAAACTGTGAATACATCAGACTTCTTCTTTAACATATAGACCCACACTTTTCTAGAGAAATCATCAATAAAAGATACAAAATATGACAATCCTCCATACAAGGTTGTAGGAGATGGACCCCAAACATCAGAATGGATATAATCAAGAATTCCCTTACTAGTATGTTTTCCAGTTTTAAACTTCTGCTTGCTTTGTTTCCCAAATAGACAATGTTTGCAAAAATCTAACTTAGAAGATTTTAAACTAGGAAGTAACTTACGATCAGATAAAATTTTTAATCCTCTTTCACTGATATGGCCCAACCTTTGATGCCATAAACGAATAGAATTAATATCGTTTTCAGATATTGTAGAAGCATGATCTAACTCTGTTCTTCCTTCTAACTGAAAAATATTTCCAACCTTCTTTGCTTTCATTACTAGTAAAATTCCTTTATAAACTTTCATTACTCCACCTTGAATAAAGGTTTTATATCCATTTGTGTTTAGCACTCCTAGTGAAATGAGGTTTTTTCTTAGTTCAGGCACATGTCTTACATCAGTTAAAATTTTATTTGTCCCATCAAACATTTTAATTTGGATGCTTCCAATTCCCACAATATTGCATGAGACATCATTTCCCATGTAAACAACTCCATAATTGATTGATTTATAAGAAATAAACCAGTCTCTATGAATGCACATGTGATTTGACGCACCAGAATCTAACAGCCAATGTTGATCATGAATAGACAGACCAACTGATAACACTTCTTCACTCATACCTGAAACGGATGCCGAACTTGTATCTGTCGTGTTTGCTTCTTTCTTCTCTGTCGAAGAGTCTCCTTTGGATGTTTGTTGTCTCTTCCAACAGTCCTTCTTCAAATGTCCCAATTTGCCACAAAACCAGCACTTTACCTTACTCTTCTTCCCTTTCGATTTTGACCATGAGTTGTTGTGCTTACTGAAGCGTCTTTCTTTAGAACGACCTCTTACCATCATTGCTTTTGATATAGAGGTTTCTGAATTTGACCTCTTCTTTGTTTCTTCAAAAAACAAAGCTCCAACAACATCATCAAATTCAAAGGTTTCTGATGAACTAAGACTTATAGAAGTAACAAAATGATCCCATGACTCAGGCAACGAGCATAATAAAGTTACAACTTTATCTTCTGATTCAAATTTTACTTCTATACTTTCTAACTGCACCAAGAGAGTATTAAAGGTATTCAGATGACCAGTTATCATCGTACCTTCCTTCATGCGCAAGCTGTACAACTGTCACTTCAGAATAATCCTATTGGTTAAGGATTTTGTCATGTACAACTTTTCAAGCTTTGTCCACAAACCAGCAGCAGTTTTCTCTGACACGATGTTAAACAAAACATCATCCGCCAAACACAAATGAATTTCACTCAGTTCTCTTTCATCCATGTCACTCCATTCATTATATGTCATGGTGTAAGGCTGTTTGACTTTTCCCAACAGCGCCTTCGCCACACCTTGTTGCACGCGTAGATCATACATCTTAACTTTCCAGATCTCGAAATTATTTTTTCCATTGAACTTCTCGATCTCAAACCGAGCACTTTGTGCTTTTTCCATGTTTATATTCTATGGATCCTTAATTGTCGTTTTTAATCAAATTAAGAATTTGTTAAAAAATTACCTTAAAGAAAAAAATATGCAATTCCTTTCTCACATTCCACCGTCGAAAAAAAATAATTCTAGGCCCTAGGCCCAATCTAATGGCATTTTGGCATATTACAATTTAAATCAATTTGATCGATTTAAATTAATACATAAGGTTCATAAAACTCAAAACCAAATCAATTTAACACAAATCAATTTTAAATGGATTAACCAAATCAATTTATTAAAAAAAATTCAAATCGATATTATGGCATATAATAAATTGATTTTAACTTACGGCATTTGAATAAACCTCCAATCCAAAATCGATTTCCACTTAAGACATTTGAAAATGCAAATCAGTGTTTCAATGAACCGATTGTAAAAAGGCATATAATAAATCGATTTAAAAAATTTAAATCACCGTTCAACGCTCTGGCTCAACGCTGCAAGTTCAATGCTCTGGTTCAATGCTGCAAGTTTACCGCTCTGGTTCAACGCTCTGGTTCAACACCGTTAAATGTTCACCGTTCAACAAACCAGTGTTCAACACTCACAAGCCAGTTCAACGCTGCCCAACCTTCTACACTGTTAAACGCTCACAAGCCAGTTCAACGCTGCCCAATCAGCTTCACTGCTCACGTTACAACAATGGTCGCACGCAGCCTTGGGCACGCTGGAGATCTGACTCTCAGTCTCACGGTCAAAAAATCACACACAGCAACTTCAATTTTCCATTAAAATAGACAGCAGACATATCGATAACAAATGAAGCCTCCACGGCTCATGGCTCTACTTCTTCGCTCACGGCTCACGGCCTCATGGCTTCACAATCACATGCAGCAGAACAAAGCTTACAACAAAAGCTCTGATACCAAATTGTTGAGCAAAACACAGCGGAAATTAAATAGACAATCAAACACACAGCATAAGAAACATGAAACAACAGAGATTTAACGTGGTTCACCCAACCAATCTGGGCTACGTCCACCAAACAGGGCATTGGCAATCCCATTCATCAACTAGAGAATTACAACAGCAGAGTTTCTCATCTTCTCTTCCACTCACCTCACATCCCTCATGCTCATTTGCCTCTACGGGCTTACATTTTATAGTTGGGAGTAGAAACTGAATCATAAATTCACTCACAACAAATATAGGATGCATTAACTCCTCATCAGAATTAAAAGGAGTTAATTTAGCAACAAATCCTATTGTTGTCACATTCATGAGATTTTCTCCAAATTTAATTAAAAGAAATCTCAACAAAATGCAAAATCCAAAGATAGGGTTCCCAATTCAAAATTCAGGGGAGGTCATTTGGAAAAGGTCTACAGAATGTGGTCCTGGCGATTTTCCATTTTTTTGTTTCAGAAAACATCTGACTGGGAAAATTTGAGAAAAAACTCCACAAGGAAATAAACCTTCAATACCCAAGGAATTCCTTGAATTTGGACAAGAAGAAGACTCAATATTAACAAACAAAGTATGTGGCTTGAAATCTGAGGTCAAAATCCAAACTGTAGTTGAGTCTTGTTTTTTGTGTTTCTAAATTCAATCTCCTAAGCTCTCGCAAGTCACAACATCTTTTAGGAACCCCCAGTTGAAACAACTCCAAATATGGCCTTCCAACTAGAACTAGACCTTCCAACTAGAAAAAACAAGAGAAGAATGGTAATTCTAGGCTTCTCATCCAAGGTCATAACTGAAACTTCCAAATTCTCATTGAAAGATGAGGAAAAATTCCACATGTTCTGCCTAGTTTTCCTTCAGTGTCAAAGATAACTACCCTCGGCACCTACTGCCCCTGGGAAATGTTTCCAGCTTCTACTCAATGAGTCTAACAAGTTTTCTATCAAGAATCTCATTCTCAACAGTTGGCCTAATGATAGGGTTTAATTTTAGCTAGTTAAGAATCTGTGAAGCAATCCATTACCAATATCCTTCTATCTTCTCGAATAATGTATATTATTCATGCTATATTCTGGATTGTTGGCATGCCAGTGACATGTGTAGTAGTTTGAACTCAGTAATATGTGACAAACAAAGAATGTTATCTAAAGGTATATTGAGAATAAGGATAATCCTTTTTATTTTCAATTTCCACTCTCTCCCAATGGTTTTATAGAGGATGTTATAATTTTTTCTGAGTGGTGGTTGTGAAGAAAAATTGGGAGCATCAAGTTTATGAAGGTATGGCTAATTACCTAGCTTCCCATTTTCCTTTACCGACTAAACAAAATTAAGACACTCCTAATATGTGACATCTGAAGCCTTCCCAATAGTGAGGTTCTTGGCCTTGGGTATTCATGCGGATTATATTATTAAATCCTTTAGTTGTGATTGATAATTAGGGTTTATCAATCTCTAATTTCTCATCTGAAACCACACTTTTTCTAACAAGAGACATCAAGGTTGATTAATCAGTGGGAGGAATTTGATTGTGAACTGGAATTCCTCAATCAAGAATAATGGTAGAGCCTTGTCCAACATTAGATTATACAAGTCTGATGAAAAATGATGTGGCCTGGACTTTATTTTGTCTGTCATATTTTAATAGGCCTATTGAATATCTTGGGATGGGAACCTTTCTTTCTTACAACATCATGAAGTCTGGAAAAAATTTGGATATATGTTCATGGCCTCACCTTTGTTATCTCCTTAATTATCAATGGTTTTAACATCGATGATGGCTGTGAGATTGACCTCGTAATTGTTTTCCCTTCTAACATGGGTTAATTTTATTTTTTCAAGGGCACTTAGTAGAGTTGATATTTGTTTTGATATTGTATCAATTTACAAGTTGGATATTTTGTTTCCCTCTTATCTTATTTCTTAAATAATCAACGCGAATTTGGGAATCACTTTTGTGAATAACTTTCTATTTTCTTCAGCATATATGCTTGTTAATCTATGCCAACAGAGCTGTGCCCCAACTCCAAACAACTAAACCCACTCTGGATGTCTCTCTGTTTCGACTGGTGCTTTTCCAGTCTCAGGGGGCATGTCCCTAGGGGTTGTATGTTGTTCTCAAATAAGTAAATCTACTTAAATAGTGCAACTAATCAACAAACAAAAACCTACTCTTCAGATGTCTGTAAGCAGTCAAGCGCAAGGATAAATTCTTAGTTATATTATATGTGGTTGAACTCGTATCTCTAAGAAAATTATAGGTTATAACAGTAAACAAAAATGATTGAAATGAGGTGAATGTATGCTTTGAGTGAATTAGAATTCAAAGTAACTGCACTAAAGCTAACCAAGTCACTACAGTAGACTTAAACTACTATCCAACCAAGAGATTTAAAAATCCAAAGGCAAGGCATAGGTGAACCAAATCAATGTCTTATTCAAAATACCGAACTACATCATAATGACAACACATGATAGGTTGCAATAGGTCCAATAGTATGTAGTGGTGGAAGCAATCTCTCAGGTCTATGAGGTGGGAGGTTGATGACAATTTCGTTGCTACAGTTTGGTTAAAAAATATTGCGTAACCCCTGCAAATGGATCTAAAAATCCTTGACATATTTATATTTTTCTTTCGTGATGATGGATAGCATACTATGTTGACTAATGCTTTTTTTAACACAGTGAATCCCAAAACTACCAACAACTCTACAATTAATTGACATGGAAACCTCAAGTCCATTTAAACAGTCTTTAAAATATTCAAGTGAATATAATAAAATGAAAATAAATTTTGAGTTCTTAAAATTTTGTGTACACTTTGAAAATTCTACTAAGATGCTAACATTACAACACAAAGGAAGTACACCCTAGTATTTTGCAGACTAGACACTAGAGCTTAAGACTTTTGATGTGGTTTAAATTGTAAAATATACCAAGGTAAAAGGACATTTGAATTGTGCTTTACGTTCTAAACAAGTGTGTTGATTGAAATATGATAGTGGGTTTTACTCTCTTTGAATAGAATCTCCAGCAAGTGAAACCCTACCAATTGCCTTCAGTCAGAAGGCCAAAATATGTTGCATCATTAGGTACCATCCAGCCTTTCTTACCTTCTAGTATTTATCCATCTTAATTCCCTCCACATACATGGCTAATAAGCTTATGCTGCATGACCTATATTTTGTGACTAGATATCCTAGTAAATTGCATGATATTGAGAAGAGTAATCATTCTTCACCAAACCATAGAGAAGAAAAGAAGAGCAGGATCAGAATCGATGTTATTCCAAAGGTAAAGTATTATGTGGTAGCAATAAACAAGGTGGATGAAAGACCATTAGAAGATAATTATGCCCTCTTTTACATGGATCCCAATTCCCGAATGCCTCCAAGGTTAGCTAAGGGCAATGAAAAAATAGGAACCAGATGTTAAAATCCAAAAATATCATCTATAAAGACTTGTAAAGTCTATAATTAATCTATAAAACAGGTCAAGTAAAATTATCATGCAATGCACTGCATGAAATTTTGTTGTAGGATTGCATCAAATTCTTTTACAAATTCTCAAAAACTTGTATATTGTTCTTATTGCGGTTAAGAAAAGTTATTAATGATTTCTACTACAAAGTAATGTAGAAATTTTTGAAAGCATGGCTTTCTAGAATGGAAGGCAACTCAAAGATAAAAAGGAATAACATTGAATTAAAAAAAAAAAAACCTTTTCCAAAATTTTCATTTTCTTGAAAGATGCCAAAATGTATTACCCATTGTCTCAAAGGGAACAAAAAATCACACTTTGATACCCCAATTTGAGAACGTAATCCAGAATTTGGTTAAGAGGGTAATTGGAAAATCTCAGCACAACTGAGTGGAAATTCAAGGGAACTTCCTGAGTGAATCACCTTCTGTCTGTCTTCTTCTTTCATGAATCTTGGATCTAGACTTAGGCACTGGCTAACTCAGTAATTCTTACCCAAACCACTTTGTAATTGTGACTTTTCAAGTTGAAGTGACTTTGATGCATCACCATATAAAATACTTTGATGGCTATCAAGAGGCAATAATCTCCCGCAAAGTGCACCTAAATGGTCTTGATGTCTCTGGGATATAATGATTCTTCCCTTGAGTTTTTTTTCCAGTATATGACTGAAGAAAATATTCAAACTCACTCTTCCTGCAGTTGCCAACGGTACCTGCAATTATGAGCACTAGAAAAAACCTCAAAATACATTCACCTAGGTGAGGGAACCTTATTAAATTGCTACATCATGTACAATTGATAGGTATCGGAATACCCATTTTACAAGGAGGTGAAGTTGACGATAAGTACCTTGAAAGATTGGAGAAATTTGATGTGAATCGCCAAAGGACAAAGCAATAAATTTGCAAATCACCAGAGCATCAAGCAAAAAATTTGCTAGAAGAAGCACCAAATCACTAGAGAACCAACATTTTTCCCTAAATTATACTCAAGAAATAGGTTCTTGGCTAGTAGGTGAAGCTTCAGGCTCAAATTCCCTACCACGGTTCGGTTGTCTCACTCAACTAGGTATCGTTCTTGTTTAGACTCACTCAGGCGTACTTGTGCCTTCATTTCCATTTCATTTTCATTTGAATAAAGAAGTAAATCTGAGATTAGGGCTCAAGATGATCAATTGAGGGCTTAGGACGGGGAATCGAGAGGTCACTCCAAAGGCGTAATCCAAAATTTGGTTCATAAGGTAACCAGAAAATCTCAGCACAACTGAGTGGAAATTCAATAAAACTTAGGTCAGAATTTCCCATTAGTTTCACTTAAATGGTCTTGATCTCTCTAGGATATACATGATCCCTCCCTTGAATATTTTCAAACATCTAACTCGAGAAAATACTCAAACTCACTCTTGCTACAAATGACGTTGGTACATGCAGTTATAAGCACTAGAAAATTCTTGCAAATTTTCAAGGTGATTGGATATTTCACATTTCTTCCAAGTTTTCAATGATTTTCAAAATTAAAATGATTTCAAATAAAAAATATATATGGAAAACAAAGAAAAGAAGGTATAAAAAACATAAAAAGGAGAAAAAAGAAGAAGAAAAACCCCAAAGAAAAATAACACCAAAAGTGTTGCAAGTTTAAATGCCACTACTTATTAGATATGTTTTTCCAGTGATACAGTTTAATCATGATTGGATAGTTTTCAATTTCCGTGGATAGGTTAGAAAATAAATATCTTCCAAACTTTTTAATCTTGGCTTATCAATAGATAGGTAGAAAATGGACTTGACTCAATAGTTTAAAATGAGCCAATGGCTAAAATAAGGTTAGGTGTTAGGTTAGAAATTCAAAAAAAAAATGATTTAAGGGTTTTCTAATCCAAATGCACCTTGAAAAAGGAAAAAATGTTAGAGGATTAGTTTGGGTAGGTAGGTGTGCTAAGGAGAAAGAATGAAAGGAAAATACGCAATCTATTCAACAAGGTACAACATCCCCGTTTCATTTTTTTTTCCTTTGCTGTAAGAAGAAAACCGAAAAAGATATTATTTATACTCAAAAGATGGAAAAGGGATTATGTTTTAAAATTTTGGACTTCAAATTCATTTGGGCATACCTTATGTCCAAATGTTATCCAAAGTCCTAAAGCTATCAATTCTTTTTATTCCTAAAAAAACCCCAAACCCACATATTTTCATTTATCATAAGATCCTACATTACCCCTTCCCCCGTATACATTTCCCAACCCCACCATCCCATCGCACGTCACATCCACACTAACCTTCTCGCAACTCACTGCCATCTCCGCTCACCACCACATATATGATGGTCCACAATGCCTTTCGGCCCCCCCTCACCCTCTGAACTTTAACAACGAGGAGGGGGTCTAAAATGGGTGGTATTCAATTCCGCCAAGAATGCAACATGTCAACCCCAGACTTTTTCGCACCACCCCCCCCCCCCCCCACCACGTTACCACTCACTGCTATCACCCCCTCCAAAAACGGTTTCATTGTTTATCAAAACCACCACGCTTATTTAAATCATCAACCGACTGTTAGTGCCACATCCTCTCCCGCCCATCTCCTCCATCCAATCACATCACCTCCCGCCAACACAATCGTTGTGCCATTAATGGCCAGCCCGTTATCCAACGGACCCGCTCCTATTCATCAACTCGAGTACAATCCATCAAACATAGAAATGGCAGAAGAATTTGTGAAGAAGTAGAATGCAAACATAGTTGCTTTGAGGAGGCAACTCAAGATGTGATCCAGGTGGATATTGGTGGTCACCCGCCTATTCCACTTGGGGCCCCACCATTGTCTCTTTCAGTTTTAAGTTTCAACACAACTTACTATTTTTAGCAGTTTTTCGGGTCCTGAACATCCGGAGCCGTTTCGAGGCCCTAAACGACATTTTTATTTGTAGTCCTTGGGTAAATATTTCTAACGAGGTATGGTTCACGTCAAACGGAGATCGTATGCCAAAGTTACGTCCCCGAGAAGTTGAAACAACGATTTACCCAAACGGGGCCCATAGTTTTGGCGCTTTATCTCCTAGGGTTAGGGTTTTGGATGTTTAGGGTTTTCCATTGTTTCTAAATAATAAATAGGCCCTTGAGCCTCATTGTAACTCAGTTCAGAGGCCTGTAGCCACCACATCTCTTCTCAAAGATATCTACTAGCGCCCTAGCTAGTTTATTTTCATTCTGTCTGTAAGCAAATTTTAGTTCTTTGATATTAATGAAATGAAGTGTTATTTCCACTGCATCTTTGTATTTATGGTTATATGTTTATTTTGTTGCATTCCTGCATAAATTCGGATCAGTGGTATCAGAGCGGTCTGATTTTTCTCGATCCTTCTTTGCATGTCCCCAACGAGGTCAGGTTATAAGGAGTTAGGGCTCGATCTGGTGGAACCTTTGCAAGATCAGCCTCGCAAACCCCGACGGACACCCATGGGGGACGAAAAGAAATATGAGGGAGCAAGAGATCCTATCAAAATATTTCTCGAGGAGGCCCTCAAAAAAAAAAGGAACGTGATGATGGATAACTTTGCCCGGATCCTTCAACGGCTGCCCACCAGCGGCGCATCTGCATCCAGCAGCCACTCTGGAGGTGCGACTCCTTTTAAGGTACAAGTAAATTTTGACATTCCTATATTTGAGGGTCAAATAGATGCAGATGTCATATATATATGGTTGAATCTATTAGAAGGATATTTCTCGATTCATGACTTTGCCGACCGGGAGAAGATTATTTTTGCACTCCTCAAATCTACCCCTCATGTCAATGACTGGTGGGAAACCTACTGTGAGAAAAAGGACGAGACAAAACCCTCTCTATTCTCGGCCGTACCCACCTGGAATTTTTTCTGAGACGCCATCAAGGAACAATACTATCTCGTGGGGAGCTATGAGGACAGGTACATACAATGGACCACGCTACGACAACAAAGGGATCAATATGTGCATGAGCTGACGAATATGTTCCATACCCTGTGCACAAAATTGGGTATCAAAGATTCAGAGAAACATCTGGTGCTAAAGTATCGCAATTGTCTGCACAGATACATTCAGGAGGAAATGGAGTTCCTCGACATCTCTTTTCTTGGTACGGCATACCGGTATGCTGCCAAGATTGAGCAGAAATTCAAACAGAAGAAGCGAGAATTTGGACCTACGAATCAAAATCAAGGGAAAGGTGCTCCCAAACCGCAAAACAAAGGACAGAGCCAAGGCATGGCGGCTCAAGACAACCTGTAAAATCCACAAGCAAAGAAAAACACCGCAAAGCCAAAGAAGGACATGGGAAACTGGTGTGAGTTCCATAAGAGCTCCACTCACAACACAAGAGAGTGTCGGGCCAAGCAGTCGCTAGTGGCCGAGATGAGGGCTTCCGAGTCAGACGCATGCTCCGACTCTGAATCAGAACCTGACAAGGGGAATGAAAAAGGGAAACAGATTATTGATCCAGAGCCCAACGCCACTTTTGCCACTACGAAGATCTAGAAGGAGGAACCGGAAGATCCAGAGGAGGAGGAATGTCTCTTCCACTCCCAGATGTGGGTAAAGGGATCCCCGATACAATTCATTGTCAACAATGGGAGCCAAAAGAACCTAATTTCAGCAGACGTCGTGAAGCAGTTGGGCTTGCTTACCACAGCTCACCCACATCCATACACCATTGGATGGCTTCACCAAGGACGAGATCTCCGCGTCAGCTAGCAGTGTCGCCTTCCCTATAGCATCAAGCCCTTCACGGATGAGGTATTATGTGAAGTTGCTCCTATTGATGTTTCTGATGTATTATTAGGACAACCATACTTGTGGAAGCGTCACGCTGTGTATGAGTCTCGGCCTCGCTCTGTTATTGTTACTTTGGGAAATAATTTGTACAGGATACTAGAGGTACCACCTCCTGCATCTATCTCTTTGGTTACTAAAAAACAATGCAGTAAGCTCATTTCCCAAACCAGGAAATTCCTTTTCCTGATGATCCCCCCCAGGGCAAGAAGAAGACTATGGCCACGACCTCCAGACAGGGCTCCTCTGCACGACAACAACAAATGGACAAGGTTGTGGAGGAGTACGGGGACATCTTCACCTCACCCACAGGGGTTCCTCTACACTGTCAGGTCAAGCACCCGATTGATTTGACCCCAGGTGCGCCGCTACCCAATGGACCGATCTATCGGTGCTCTGTTCTGGAGAACGATGAAATCAAGAGGTAGATTCAGGAGCTACTGTAGAAAGGTCACATCCGACCAAGTTCATCACCCTGCGGGAGCCCGATCGTGTTGGTACAGAAGAAGGATGGGATGTGGAGACTCTGTATTGACCATCGAGCGCTAAACAAGATAAATGTCCAAAATAGGTACTCGATCCCATGGATTGATACCTTCTGGAACAACTCAAAGGGGTGAAATATTTCAGCCATATCGACTTGAAGTCTGGGTATCACTAGGTACCAATTGAACCCTCCGATGTGTGGAAGATTTCATTCAAAGCCAAGGAAGGCCTTTTCGAATGGCTAGTCATGCCTTTCGGATTGACGAATGCTCCCGCAACCTTCATGAGGTTGATGGATGACATCTTGCGGCTATTCACCAACTAATTTATAGTGGTGTACTTGGATGACATTCTGATCTTCAGCCAGACTTGGGAAGAGCACCTCCACCACATCCGACAAGTCCTCCAAACACTGCGGCAACACAAGTTGTGTGCAAATTTGGAGAAGTGCACTTTTGGCATGACCCAGGTTCAATATCTGGGATACATTATTGATGAAAGGGGGGTGCATGTGGATCCAACCAAGATCCAAGTCATTCGAGATTGGCCAGCCCCAACCACTATAACAAAGCTTCGCAGCTTTCTGGGTCTTGCTAATTTCTACCATAGGTTCGTGTTGGGATTCTCTCATATCACTTGGCCCTTGAGTCAAGTCACCAAGGGAGGAGCGAGAGAAAAATTCTTTTGGTCAGAATCTCAACAGAAGGCATTTAAAGAATTGAAATATCGTCTCTGTTCTGCCCCAGTGCTCACATTACCAGACTTGCAACAACCATTTGATATCGAGACAAATGCCTCTGACTATGCTATTGGGGTAGTTCTTACTCAACAAGGACATCCAGTGGCATATCACAGTGAGACATTGTCTGACACAGTTCGCAAGTATCCCACTTATGACAAAGAAATGTATTCCATTGTGCAAGCTTGTCGAAAATGGAAGCATTGCATTTTGGGGAAGGAAACTATCATCCACACAGACCACCAGCCCCTACAATTCATACAAACACAAGGGAAGTTGCAGAATGATCGCCATCAGAAGTGGTCCACATATCTGCAATAGTTTCATTTGAACATCAAGTACAAGAAGGGTAGCACCAATAATGTTGCAGACTGCCTCAGCCGACCACCGATCGTGGCGCTCATCATCGTTCTCAACTCTTGTGGGCACGAGACTTCTGATTGGCCGCTTCTCTACGAGAGCGACCCAAAATCCGACCACACATACAAGGCACTCTTGGGGGGTACGCAAGTTCCAAATTTTCACCTCCAAGATGCACTCTTATGTCACCTGGGCACGTCTGTGTTCCTTCAAGTGAGCGTGCCAAGATGATATGGGAAGCACACTACAGTCGATTCGCTGGGAATTTCAGGGTCGAGAAAATAGTAGCAGTACTGCAGAATTATTTCTATTGGCCAAACCTTCGAAAGGATGTCGGGAAGCACATTAGATCCGACACTGCTTGTGCCATTGCCAAACCGACCATCAAGAAGCAAGGCCTATATACTTCGCTACCTACCCCTAGTCGACCTTGGGAATCCATCTCCATGAATTACATGTTGGGCCTGCCTTCTACTAAGCATGGAAATGACTGTGTTTTTGTGGTCGTCGACAGATTCTCGAAGATGGCCATTATGGCAGCCTGCAAGAAGAATATCAAAGTAGAAGCCACTGCTAAACTCTTCTTTGAATGCGTGTGGGCGCACTTTGGGATCCCATAGTCTATCATATCAGATCGAGATGGCAGGTTCCTCAACACATTTTGGTCCAGCCTCTGGTCAATGCTGGACACCAAGCTCACCAAGTCCACAGCTTTCCATCCCCAAACAGATGGCCAGACAGAGGTCATCAACAGAATGATTGTACACATTTTGCATATGTACAATTCAAAGCATCCACGCACATGGGACGAGAGCCTCCACTATGTACAACATAGTTATAACCGGGCTCTCCACAGCTCAATCAGCCACAACCCCTTTCAGGTGGGCTTGGGATTCCAGCCACTATGTCCCATTGACGTAGCCATGCCATTTGCGGCTACTCAGGTCGATTCGGCTCATGTCCAGTCTGAAGTTGACAAAGAAAATAGCTTCATCGAGCGCATTCAACACATCCGCCAATAGGTTCATGACATATTGGACAGGGCCAATGCTAAGTACAAGCAACGCCATGATCAACATCGGGTGCCACACAACTTCCAGGTGGGTGACAAAGTGTGGCTACATTTGCAGAAGGAGTGCCTCACTGGACCCCACTGCAAGTTTCGCCTGCTCCGATATGGGCCATACACCATCACCAAGGTTGTAGGGAACAATTCCTTTGAGCTCAGTATTCCACCATTCCTTGGTCTGCACCCAGTATTCAATGTGGACTGCCTTCGTCCTTACTTCCCACCTCTACTGGACACCTCTAACATTGCAGAACAACTCACACCAATAGAGTTAAACCCAGACTGCATGGAACATGCCACCACAGATTGTATCATGGACATGCAAATCAAGAACAATCACCAACAAAATATCCAACTTTATCGGGTTGTCAAAGATGGCCAACTCCTGCACCAAGGAAAGTGGTTCACCAAGGACCAAGTTCAGCAGAAGTTTCCTCATCTCATGGAGGAACTTAACGTAATGGGGACCATTGCTTCCTAAGGGGGGAGGAATGATCTAGGTGGATATTTGTGGTCACCCGCCTATTCCACTTGGGGCCCCACCATTGTCTCTTTCAGTTTTTCAGTTTCGGCACAACTTACTATTTTTAGCAGTTTTTCGGGTCCTGAACTTCTGGAGCTGTTTTGAGGCCCTAAATGATGTTTTTTGGGAAAACCAGGGCACCCATGTTTCTCACTCAAAATTTGTAGTCCTTGAATAGATCTTTCTAACGAGGTATGTTTCGCGTCAAATGGAGATCGTATGCCAAATTTACATCCCTGAGAAGTTGAAACACCAATTTACCCAAACGGGGCCCATAGTTTTGGTGCTTCATCTCCTAGGGTTAGGGTTTTGGATTTTTAGGGTTTTCCATTGTTTCTAAATAATAAATAGGCCCTTGAGCCTCATTGTAACTCAGTTCAGAGGCATGTAGCTGCCACATCTCTTCTCAGAGATAGCTACTAGCGCCCTAGCTAGTTTATTTCCATTTTGTCTGTAAGCAAATTTCAGTTGCTTGATATTAATTAAATGAAGTGTTATTCTTGCTGCATATTTGTATTTATGGTTATATGTTTATGCTTTTGCGTTCTTGCATAAATCCGGATCAAGATGCTAGTGACAGAAGATTTGATGGCCAAGGAGATGGAAGAAAATGGAACACAAAAGGAAAAATTGTTGCAATTGATCATCGAACAAGCGGAACAACTTAAGAAAATGAAGAGTGAGATGGAGAAAATGATAAAATAAAGACAGAAAGAAATAATAGACGCAGTGAACGGAGTAGCAAAGGAAGCAGCTATGGTCATGATTCCACTACAGGCAGTCCCTCTTACAGTGATTCCAGCATCTACAAGAACAACAGGTACACCATGTGAAGGCACTGAGCAATTAACTAAATCCATGGAGAACATGTCCTTACAGATAGTAGAAATTAAAAAGCTACAAGATCAACTCAGTGACCTACAAGAGCAGTTTAAAAGGAAATATTCAGCATATTCCACGGAGTTGCAGATCAGCAAAAATTTAAATGAATGTTTGCAGAAGTCCCTTCAGGAGTCCGCGATTGGAAGTATGGTAGGAAGAGTTAAAAAAATTATTTGGTTGGATATAATTAAATCTATTAATGATATATGGCCACCAATTCAAATAATTTTTTAACAGAGGGATTTACTTGAGTTAGTGAAATTTTCCATTGGAAAGGAAAATGATGAACTTGGGGATAAGCCCCAAACTACCAACAATATCATCAGATTCCTGAATTCTAAGAGCAGTCATGAATTGGAGCAACTGCAAGTAGCAGACATAATAGCCACCATACTTGAGGTAAAAAAGGTGTTGAACAAGAAGAGTCTAGTTACATAGCTAGAAGATATATGTCATCAATTGGAGATTTGAGTCAGTAGATTTTTCAATAGGATTTAGCCACTGAAAAAAAGGGGATTGCCTTCCTTATTTGTTATCAATGATTCGCTGATGCCTAGGACATATTATATAAAAAAGCTCATAAATATTTCAAAGGATACATCCAAGCATAAAAATATGAAGAACACTATGATAGGGAAAGCATTTTTCAGCAATGGTGTCTTCATACAACATGAAATTAGGCACATCTTTCAGTTGAGGCCAACATTTGTGAAGTACACTTAAACTGGTGAAGTCTACAGAAATTTGAATAGAAATAAGATTCTGACTCAAGAGGAATGGGAAATTTTATGTGGACTCCAAGAAGGATGAAAACTTGACATGATGACAAAACAGGCATCTCAGCGAATTATCTATGTCAGCTGATTGATTGTATCAGAACAGTTCAACAGTATCAAATTTTCCAGCACAACAGACTAATGCAGCACTGAATAACGACTTTATACTAATTTAGACATATGTTAAAAGGTCGTTACACTGAATTATGGCTTGATTATGACTTTATACATCTATTAAAGGGTCGTTACACAGTATCCATGCCTGAGACACACACGCCAAATTACAGTTACTTTGTAATAAGCGAACAGATTGTTGTTTTTGAAATGGAAATCAGTTGCAAATAGTTTCAATATAGCAGTTTATTCGGTATTAGGGGTTGGACCCTGGTTTGTAAGCGCTTTTCATTACGAGTATTTGTAATTTTTCAAGCTGGAGCATCAATAAAGAGATCAGTCTACAAGATTCATGTGTTACATTGACCTGGTGATGTTTTTCCTTATTCATGTTTAATGTTTTCCCACTATAGTCTTTTTCATGTGCACCATTTAAAATTCTAATTGTAAAACAGGAAAGATAGATTAAGATTTACTATTCAGAGTAACTTAATTCCGACTAATTTTAATATTTTCTTTTGTTGTATGTTTAAGAATTCTTAGTTTCTCTTAAGTCATTAGTGAAAACTTTTTCTCCATTTCATAATTCCACTCAGTTATATGCCCCAGTACTCACAACTAGCTTGCCTTGCATTTGCTCTGGAATTTGATGCATATACCCAACCTATTTCGACTCCATATCCCAATGGAAATTGTTTAAAGAAACCCCTTAAATCCAACCACGAACAATCAAACAAAAATAACTCTCACAATTAATTTAACTAGCCTAATATCATAAATCTTAAAACAAATCCAAATCCTCTATAGGGAGATCCCTCTCTGAGTCTAGGAGGGCTAAATCCTAGGCTTCAAGTGGTTTTGATGTTGTTCTTTATAATTTAGTCTTGTCAGTCATATACATTATAGAGCAATAACATAGTGGCAACCATACTGGGGACATAACTGAAAATTTCAATTTTCATTCGAATTCATAAACCCCAATTTAAAGCACTGTGTGATACAATTTCTTTCAAGATTGGTTTCTTTCAGTTTTGAAATAATCAGTTTGTCTGTGATTTTGAACTAAATTCTAGCTCCCAAAAGGATATCCATCATATTCCATCCAGATCCAAATCCCCATCCTATTTTAGACAATCCTGAGAATATCTTGAGGAAAACTCCCAAAACAAAAAGTCAAACAAGTAGCAAAGTTCTTTACAGATATAGCTCCTTACCTGATAAATTTGTTACTTTGCAAGATATTCAATTTGATTTGAATTTTGAACAAGGTCTCTTTAGAACGAAATCTCAGAAATTGACTGACCTTACAGTTCTTGATCCATCCATATTTCATACATTTACCCATCCAACTTCATCCACCATTCATCTCCCTCCACCACCTCCACCAATCATGGCAGCCATATATGCCCCATTGGTGCTGCCAGCACCTTTACCTCCTATGCCCTAGGATTACCAGACTAAGATGCCACAGTTTGATAGCATTGTTCCTGTGATTTCCCAGCAACACATAGATAAAATGAATGATTGTTTTGACTTGCAAGAAATTGATGATGACAGTGTCAAATTGAGGATGTTTGCTCGGATTTTGGGAGGTGAAGTTAGAAATGGTTTAAAGGTTTAACTGCTAATAATATTCATGACCTCCCTGCTTTTCACCAAACATTTATAAACATATGGGAAGTCAAGAAAAATCCACTGCAGATTTTGTCAGAATATGAAACTATTAAGAGATCTCTATGAGAGAGTGTGCAAGACTATTGCACTAGATTTAACAACATATACAACTCACTCCCTCCAAATATGAAGCCACCCCAAGGGATAGTTATGCTTAAATTCTCGAATGGATTTGACCCAGACATGGCCTATCAGCTTAAGGAAAGAGACTCATCAAATTTAGAGGAAATGAAAAAAGATGTTGTGAGTGTAAAAGCTAATTTATTAGTAAAAAGGGCTAGAATGAGGACTGAGAGGAGAGTCACAATAAGAGATGAACATGTAGCCTCTACACAGTGATGCCAAAATTGACAATTTGGTAAGGACTATGAAAATAATGATGGAGAGAATTACTCTGAATGAAAGAGAAATACCTAGAGAAAATCAACCACCTCCCCAAAACAGAAATCAAAACCCAAGAAGAGACCCTCCACAAGTTATACAGAGAGAGAAAAGAGGTCCTGATCAACAGATTAGACCTCCTTTTCTAGAAAACTATGTTGATGAAGATGAAGGGATAGTGGAGGAATTTGAATAAAATCAGATTAATTTGATTGGGATTAATGAAGATGATTCTATTTTTCTCACAGAAAAAAAACAAGGCTTGTTTTCAATAACCCAAACAGAACTCGAATATGAAGAATCTGATGATTACAAACTGGGTTTTGAGAATTCCATTAGGAGGTTCACAGACAATAAAATTTGAGAAGAAAAAAAAAATATATATATATATATAATTCTAATAACAAGAATCCAGAAAATTCTACAAAGAAAGTATCCGGATCTGAAGTCAAGAAAACAACAGAAAGCATAGAGAAACATGTAAATAACTCAGAAAAGAAAAACACGGAAAGCAGTACCAAGAAAACAATAGATATTCCTGCCAAAAATGCTCAAACAAACATTCCTAGTACAAGCAAACAGAGTGAAATTACCCAAAGGATAGTTGCTGAAAAATTTGATTTGTCAAACCCACTAAAAGCTCAAACACCATTCAATATTGAGAGTGAACTTGCAAAAGTGAAGATATCTATCCCTCTCACTGAATTGATCAACAAAAATGTCTACAGATCTCAGGTCCCAAAAGTTCTAAATATGGGGGAGGTTACAGATACTGTCAATTTAAATGATGATCACCCTGAACTCCTGTTCGGGCCTGAAGTGGATGGAAAACCCCGGGAAGGAGGTGTCCCTCCTTTTTATGTCAGTTTAAACATTCATAACAAGATTCTTCACAACGGCATGTTGGATTCAGGTGCATCACACAATCTTATGCCAAAGGCTGTCATGGAGAAACTTGGCCTTGAAATCACTAGACCTTACAAAGATTTATACTCTTTTGACTCTAGTAAAGTTAGATGTCTAGGTCTTATCAAAGATCTTTGTGTCATTCTAGCTCAGATACCTGAAAATAGTTTAGTGTTGGATATTTTTGTAGCTAACATTCCCCCTAAATATGGAATTCTTTTATCTCACTCGTGGGGAGCTAAATTACAAGGGACCCTGCAATTCGACATGACATATGCTACAATTCCGGTGTTTGGTCAATCAAGAAGACTATATAGGGAAACATTAATGAAGTACATGGTAAGTAGCCAATAGAAGCCTCACAATTACCCTTTGTACTATGTTCACATTAACCTTGATTCTTTCCTTTTGTATAATGATGGAATGATTGATTCACAATTTTCCCATATAGAAAATGTTTCCACAGAAAATAATGACAGTCAAATACAAACAGAAAAACCAGATCCAGAAAATGAACCTCTTTGGAACATGAGTTTTGATGGATCATGTGGCAAAGCTGGCTCAAGGGCGGGAATTTAGGTGTATAATGCAGGAAACAATAGTGCACAGGGTCATTCATACAAATTAAATTTTCAGTGCACAAACAACATTATGTAATATGAAGTTTTTCTTTTGGGTTTACAAATGTTGAAAAAATTAGGAGAAAAGAGGATCTTTGTGCATGGTGACTTCGAGTTGGTCATAAACCAAGTTAAAGGATGGTATGCAGCAAAACATCCTAGATTAAGAGATTATAGAAATGTTGTACTTGATTTCTTGAGAACTTTTGATGAATATCATTTAGTAGTAATTCTCATAAATTAGAACGTCCTAGCAAATGGCCTAGCTTTTTCAGCAAGTACCTGTAAACTGCCTCACCCAAACAAACAACATACAATTGACGTCAAACATTGTCCTTTTGTGCCAGATAACATGAGGTAGTGGCAATTTTTTGGTAGCGATAAACAAATTGAAATATTTCTACAATCTGAAGATGAATTTGAAGATAGTAATATAGACGTGGATGGTGAGGAAGATAGTCTTAATGATGAACAAAGTACTGAGGAAAAAAAAATTGTTGTTCTAGAAATTGTTGTTCTAGATGTAAGTGCTGATGTAAATATTCCAGCTAACGAAACTATACATAATACAGAAAATAAAAAAGCCCTGTAAAAGGAATAATTTGAAATACTCCAACTCAAAGACAATAATCTGCCTAGAGGGCTCATTCCTTTAGAGGAATTATTTGACTTTAATGATGTGGCAAAGAAACCCAAAATGGAACCAACTAGAGAAAATATTGAGGAATGTGATATAGGCATTGAACAGAACCCTAAAATCATCAAATTGTCTAAATCTATGCCTATTATTACAAAGAGAAGATATATAGCCTTGTTCAAAGAATTCATTGATGTGTTTGCATGGAGCTATGAGGATTTGAATTCTTATGATACAAGCATCATTCAACATAAAATTCCAATTAAATAAAATAAAAAACCATTCAAACATAAATTGTGAAGAATAAATCATGTTTTGATGCCTTTAGTTAAGAAAGAAATTAAAAAGATGTATAAATCAAAGATCATAATACCACTTAGATACTCCAAATTGGTTTCTGATATTGTCTCAACTAAAAAGAAAACAGGTGAAATTAGACTCTGTATTGACTTTAGAAATATTAATAAAGTATCTCTTAAGGATAATTACCTTTTACCAAAAATGGATCACATATTGCAAATGGTAGTGGATTCCAGTAGGATATCTTTGTTAGATGGTTTTTCTGGTTACAATCAAGTGTTGGTACACCTGATTACCAAGATAAGACAGCTTTCAAAATTCCTTGGGGTACTTTCATGTATGTGAAAATTCCATTTGGATTAATGAATGTTGGAGCTACCTTTCAAAGGGCGATGGACATTGAATTTTCTGATGACATTGGCCATTTTATTATGATTTATTTGGATGACATCACTATGTTTTCTAAAACTGGTGAAGAAAATTTAGCACACTTGAGAAGACTTTTTGAAATTTTCAGAAAATTTGGAATTTCCCTGAATCCTAAGAAAACATTATTTGGATTAGAAGAAGGAAAATTGTTAAGACATATTATCTCTCAGGATGGAATCAGAATTGACCCTAGAAGAATTGAAGGAATATTAAAAATCAGTCATCCCAAAAATCTTAAAGAACTCCAATCATTCATTGGTAAAATCAACTTTCTAAGGATATTTATACCAAACTTAGCAGAATTTTTAAGGAACATTACCAATATGCTCAAGAAAGAATCATAAATAAAATGGACCATAGAAGCAAAATAGTCATTTGATTTAGTCAAGCTAGCATTGAAAAAATCCCCAGTACTAATCAGTCTAGATTTTACTAAAGATTTCATCATTTTTTCAATGTGCTCAAAAGAAAATTGGCAAATTCATTTGCAATGAAGGATTTGGGAGCTGCAAAACAAATCCTTGGTATGAGGATAACTAGAGATAGGAAAAATCGCAAATTAACACTGTCTCAGAATGAGTACATAGAAAAGGTGTTGAAAAGATTTAATATGCAGAATGCAAAACCAGTTAGTACAAATTTTGCTAGCCATTTCAAACTTAGTAAGGAGATGTGCCCAAAGACCCAAGAAGACATGGATTATATATCTAAAGTTCCATATGCATCAGCAGTTGGAAGCTTAATGTATGCAATGGTCTGCACAAGGCCTGATATTGCACATGCAGTGGGAGTTGTAAGGCAGTAAAATGGATTCTCAAATATTTGAGAGGTACCACAAATCAAGCATTATGCTTTGGTGGTTCAAACTTTGCTCTACAGGGATATGTTGAAGCAGATATGGCAGGTGACAGAGATAACAGGAGGAGCACTACAGGATATGTATTTACTGTAGGTGGAACAACTATCAGTTGGGTTTCAAAAATCGAAAGTGTTGTTTCACTTTCAACAACAGAAGCAAAGTATGTTGCTGCTACAGAGGCTAGTAAAGAAATGATTTGGTTACAAAGGCTTATGGGTGAATTGGGTAAGAAGCATGATATGGGCACGTTATACAGTGAAAGCCAAAGTGCCATTCATCTTGCAAAGAACTCATCATTTCATTCCAGGACTAAACACATACATCTCAAGTACCATTTCATACGGTCAGTATTGGAAGATGGAGAGTTGAAGCTGGAAAAGATACACACTAGCCAGAATCTTGCAGATATGCTAACTAAAGTTGTAACTAGGGAGAAACTGAAAATGTGCTCAGTTTCAATTGGTCTTCAAGGATGATGATGAAGATGAGGAACATCCAGGTCCAAAGAGGAGTCATTGTCCAGCAAATGAAGTAGCGGTGGAGTTGCTACAAATCGGTTTCCAAGTGGGAGATTGTTGGGTGTGAAGCCTGATTTTCTTCCTGATTCAGAGATCCTTGTTTTAGCTGGATGTATACCCCAAGAAAATTGTACACCCTTGCACACGAGGGGGGGTGCAGGGGGGACTTGTCCCTCCCGCGAGGTCCGGGGGCCAGCAGTCCCCCGGCGGGGGTTTCGGGCGCAGCGCCCTTGAAGCCAAAAATAGATGTAAAATTGCCTTGTAAAAGTATAGTAATTTCTAGTCAATCTAGGCCGTTCATTAGGCGGATGATCTGACGGTAGAAGTTATGTTTAGTTTAGGGTTTTTTCCCCTAGAAGGAAACCCCTCGCTTTTATGAGGGTATTGTATTGCAGTTGTGTATGGTGTGTGTATTCTCTGAGCAGGAAATAGATAGGGAGACTATGAGAGAGAACAGAGGATATTACAATGGATCTGCTGTAGGTTTTTGTCTCTTCATTTTGCTGAATAATAGAAAGGAAGGACTGGCTGTTCGGGGTGGACGTAGCCCAAACTGGGTGAACCACGTATATCTGTGTCTCTCTGGTTTTTATGTGTTTTGTGTGCTTGTATTTTCCGCATATTTTATGTGTTTCATTGCTCTGTAATATTTAATTTTCTAACATCAAAAAATTTATGTGCACTCCAGGGAGGATGACAACTCGGTATGATGACAAAACAATCATCTCAACGAATTATCTACGTCAGCAGATCCAATGGATTAGAACAACTCAGCAATATCAAATTTTCTAGCATAGTAGATCATTGCAGCACTGAATAACAACTTTATAATGATTTAGACATTTGTTAAAAGGTCGTTACAATGAATTATGACTTGATTATGAGTTTAGACATCTGTTAAAGGGTCATTACACAGTATCCATGCCTGATACACACACATCAAATTTCAGTTACTTTGTTATAAGCGAACAAATTTTCATTTTTGAAACCAAAATCAGTTGCAAATAGTTTAAATATAGCAGTTTATTCGGTATTAGGGGTTGGACCCTAGTTTGTAAGCGCTTTTCATTGCAAGTATTTGTAATTTTTCAAGCTGGAGCATCAATAAAGAGACCAATCTGCAAGATTCATGTGTTGTGTTGTCTTGGTGATGTCTTTCCTTATTCATGTTTAATGTTTTCCCACTATAGTCTTTTCATGTGCACCATTTAAAATTCTAATTGTAAAAAAGGAAATTAAGATTAAGATTTACTGTTCAGAGTACCTTAATTCTGACTGTCTTTACAATTTTAATGTTTTCTTCTGATGTGTGGTTTAATAATTCTTAGTTGCTATTAATTCATTACTGAAAACATTTTCTCCATTTAATAATTCCACTTAGTTATATACACCAATATTCACAACTAGCTTTCCTTGCATTTTCTCTCGAATTTGATGCATATACCCAGCCTATTTCAACTCCATAGCCCAATGGAAATTGTTTAAAGAAACCCCTTAAATTCAACCATGAAAAATCAAACAAAATCAACTCTCACGATTAATTTAACTAGCCTAATATCAGAAAGCTTAAAACAAATCTAAATCCTATATAGAGATATCCCTCTCTGAGTCTAGGAGGGCTATATCCTAGACTTCAAGTGGTTTTGATGTTGTTATTTATAATTTAATCTTGCCAATATTATAAATTATAGAGTGATAACACCCCGGTTTGGTTGTCTCGCTCAACTGGATATCGTTCTTGTTTTGACTCACTCAGGCATACTTGTGCCTTCATTTCCATTTCATTTTCGTTGCATTTTCATTTGAATAAAGAAAAAATCTGAGGGTAGGTCTCAAGAGACTCAATTAAGGGCTTAGGCCGGGGAATCAAGAGGTAATTCCAAAGGTGTAATCTAGAATTTGGTTCATAGGGTAACCAGAAAATCTCAGCACAACTGAGTGGAAAGTCAAAACAACTCAGGTTAGAATTTCCCATCAGGTGCACTTAAATGGTATTGATGTCTCTGGGATATACATGATCCTTCCCTTGAATATGTTCAAACATCTAACTCAAGAAAATACTCAAACTCACTCTTGCTACAAATGATGGTGGTACCTGCAGTTATGAGCACTGGAAAATATCTCAAAAGACAGTTATGAAGACCAAATCGCTAACAACTGACTCAAGAAAATATTCAAACTCACTCTTTCTGCAATTTTCAGCGGTATCTGCAGTTATGAGCACTGGAAAAAAAATCAAAAGATAGTTATGAGCACCAAATCTCCAGAGAACTGACGTTTTTTCCCTAACTAAAACTCAGCTACACTTGGTGAGGGAACTCAGGGTGAGCGGAGGGAACCCTATGAAATTTTTGCATCCTGTAAAATTAATAGGTAGGGGAAGACCTATTTTACAAGTAGACTAAGTTGACGAGAAGTACCTTCAAAGATGAGAAATTTGATGTGAATCGCCAGAGGACAGAGCAATAAATTTGCAAATCACTAGAGAACCAAACAACAATTTTTCTGGAAGAAGCACCAAATCACCAGAGAACCAGCATTTTTTCCCTAACTATTACTTAGTACATAGGTGCTTGGCCAGCGGGGAAAGCTTCAGGCTCAAATTCCCTGCCCCAGTCTGGCTATCTCGCTCAACTGGGTACCGTGCTTGTCTTGACTCACTCGGGCGTACTTGTGCCTTCATTTCCATTTCATTTTCATTTTAATAAAGAAGTCAATTCGAGGGTAGGGCTCAAGAGACTCAATTGAGGGCTTAGGTCGAGGAATTAAGAATTCATTCCAAAGACGTAATCCAGAATTTGGTTCATAGAGTAACCGGAAAATATCAGCACAACTGAGTGGAAATTCAAGAAAATTGAGGTCGGAATCTCCCATTAGGTGCACTTAAATGGTCTTGATGTCTCTGGGATATACATGATCCTTCCCTTAAATAGTTTCCAGCATTTGACTCGAGAAAAGACTCAAACTCACTCTTGTTGCAATTAGCGGTGGTACCTGTAGTTATGAGCACTGGAAAAACTCTCGAAAGGCAGTTATGAGCACCAAATCACCAGCATCTGACTCAAGAAAATATTCAAACTAACTCTTGCTGCAATCATCAGTGGTAATTGCAGTTATGAGCACTGGAAAAACCATCGAAACACAATTATGAGCACCAAATCAAAGTAACTACACTAAAGCAAACCAAGTCACTGCAATAGACTTAAACTATTATCTAACCAAGAGATTTAAAAAGCCAAAAGCAAGGCATAACCCTCGAAAGACATTTACCTGGCTGATGGAACCACTGCATCTTGTACACTTAACAGGAAGAGGGAGACCCATTTTACAATCAAGTGAAGTTAATGATAATTACCTTCAAAGACGATAAATTTGATATGAATCGCAAGAGGAAGGACCAATAAATTTGCAAATCACTAGAGAATCAAGCAACAAATTTGCTGGAATAAGCCCCAAATCACGAGATAACTAGCATTTTTCCCTAACTGCTACTTAAGATATAGGTTCTTGGCCAGCAGGAGAAGCTTCAGGCTCAAATTCCCTACCTCGGTCTGGTTGTCTCTCTCAACTGGGTACCGTTCTTGTCTTGACTCACTCAGGCGTACTTGTGCCTTCATTTCCATTTCATTTTCATTTGAATAAAGAAGTCAATCCGAGGGTAGGGCTCAAGAGATTCAATCAAGGTCTTAGGCTGGGGAATCGAGAAGTCATTCCAAAGGCGTAATCCATAATTTGGTTCATAGGGTAACCAAAAAATCTCAACAAAACTCAGTGGAAATTCAAGAAAATTGATGTCATAATTTCCCATCAAGGGCACTTAAATGGTCTTGATGTCTTTGGGATATACATGATCCTTACCTTGAATATTTTCCAACATCTAACTCGAGAAAAGACTCAAAATCACTCTTGTTGCAATTGCTGGTGGTACCTGCAGTTATGAGCACTGGAAAAACTCTTGAAAGACAGTTATGAGCACCAAATAGCCAACATATGACTCAAGAAAAGATTTAAAGCCACTCATGCTACAATTTTTGGTGGTACCTATAGTTATGAGTACTGGAAAAACCCTTGAAAGATAGTTATGAGCAACAAATCGCTAGAGAATCGACGTTTTTTCCCTAATTGAAACTCAACTCTGCTTGGTGAGGGGAGGGCACTATGTCACATTGTTGCATCATGTACAATTAATAGGTAGCAGAAGACCCATTTTACAAGCAGGCGCAGTTGACGAGAAGTACCTTCAAAGATGAGAAATTTGATGTGAATCACCAGAGGACATAGCAATAAATTTGCAAGTCACTAGAGAACCGAGCAACAAATTTGCTGGAAGAAGCACCAAATCACCAGAGAACCATCATTTTTTCCCTAACTTCTACTTAGGACATAGGTTCATGTAATATCCCAAAATGGAATAATGCATTGATACACAAACATAATATTTGTAAAACAGAAAATGTACATGTAATTTTATGATCAACACAGATATAGATAGAATAGATGAGCCATTTTATTATATAGGAGGCGAATAGAAAGTACAACAGTGCTAAAAAAGGAATGCATTCAAGCCACAAGATGGCTGAAATACACTAAAGAAACCAAGCACTGGAAATTTTGTGCCGCTACTGCTGCTGCTACTAGAAACTATTGCTACTAAGGAGAATAACCATGTGCGGAAGGATGTTAGAGTGATTAGAATGATCCGCGCTTTTTAACCACATATTCTACTAAAAAAACCTAGAAAAACCCAGAAATGGTTTGGCCAGATTTTAACTTTGGATTTTCAGCCCTTTTTGGGTTGTACACTGCA
This sequence comes from Pinus albicaulis, assembly GCA_034641835.2. Lineage (NCBI taxonomy): Eukaryota > Viridiplantae > Streptophyta > Pinopsida > Pinales > Pinaceae > Pinus > Pinus albicaulis. Next base: position 530,194,992 of record CM076572.1, read on the forward strand.
CCCCTACTGGCATAAACTGCACTGTCAAGGATGGAGGCTCTCTAGCCTGCTGAAAAATAGGGCTATGAAGCTCAAGGCTGATGGAAATAATGCATACAATGTGAAGGAATGGTCCTCCACTAGATTACTAGTTGAAATACTAGCAACTTCGTTCCTCCTTTGGATCTGCAACGATGGATAACGTAATTCTGGATGGAATTACTATTGATAGGAGGTCAATAAAGTTTTGCCTGATGCTAGATCTTAAATGAGGCTCTGGGATTTCTGATCTTGAAGTCCAAAGTGATATGAATAATCCTACACCGGTTCTCCAGCTGAAATTCTGAAGACAACCTCCTCCTCTCAAACTGATCTTCAGAAAAGTGCAATTTCTGAATATGGATGTTCTGCAGAAAGTAGGAACAATATGGCACCAATGCCTAATGATGAATGAAGTACAATACACTTTCAATAGCTACTCAATGAAAGAGGTGGGATTCTCGATCAGGAACACCCAGTGCTAAACAACACTTGCAATCTTAGCTAAACAGCCAAAGAAAGCATGGAATTTCAAATGATAATTCCAGATCTAAACAGATCATACAACAATAATAATCTCAAACATGCCTTTTATGTTGCCTTCATATTATTTATATAGATTATGAGCCTTCTCATGCCTTGGCCCACCTCATAACTGCGTTGTACATGTGGACATAGGTCTCCATGTTAATTGTGCTGTCATTTCATGATCTCCATCATGTGTGAATGCAATGATCACCCTCTCCATCATGTGTGCATTAAATGCACTACTCCTCCATCATCTCATCATGAATTCTTAATGATCTTACATTTGATTTTTTCCATGATCTTAGTTGACTGTGTCAACCTCCATGATCTATCTCATTAACGAGACATGATCTCCACTCCTCTCACATTAAGTAGTTGCTCTACCACTCCATTATGTAGATCTAGATCTGAAATATCCACATACACACATCAAAAGTGTATTTTATTCATCTTTGAGGATTATGGGTCCCTCCACCCTTTTATTTACTTAATTAAGTAAGTTTATTAAGAACTTTAATATTCCAAATATCATGTGAAAATTTGGGAATATTATAGTTCATGTCCAACAGGCGAAGCTTCAGGCTCAAATTCCCTCCCCCGTTTTGGCTGCCTCGCTCAACTCGGTACCATGCTTGTCTTGACTCACTTGGGCATACTTGAGCCTTCATTTCCATTTGAATAAAGAAGTCAATCCGAGGGTAGGGCTCAAGAGACTCAATCGAGGGCTTAGGCCGAGGAATCGAGAAGTCATTCCAAAGGCATAATCCAGAATTTGGTTCATAGGCATTAGGGGAATTTTGAGGCCTAAAATGTCCCTTCTACGGAAATTATAAAATAATATCGGAAATAATAAAATAATATTTTATTACATCATCAAATTTTAGAGGGAAAAAAGGAAAAATTACTTTATCAACTCGTATTTTCAATTTATGTCTCAAATTTTTTTACTCAAATTTCGAGTGGGAGTGCTCATTGGATGCAAAATTTAATTCCTCATCTAAGGAGTACCCATGTTGCATACTTTCGATGAACCTCGCTACATGAAAAATGAGAAATACATGAAAAACGAGTTTGCAACCACGTTTTTTCATGTATTTATCATTTTTCCTATAGCAAGGTCCATTGAAAGTGTGCAATATGGGTACTCATTGGATAAGGAATTAATTTTTCATCCAACGAGTACTCCCGCTCGAAATTTGAGTAAAAACTTTGGGAGATAAGTTGAAAATACGAGTTGAAAAAGTAGTTTTATTATTTTATTATTTTTAATATTTTTACCCTTTTACTTAAAAAATGGTGAATCATCCTCCATGGTTGACATCATCATCTTGAATCCTATTGGTTTTGATAAAGTTTGTTTCTGGTTGTAGATTTTTCTTAGGAAGCCCATTTTAGACCTCAAAATTCCCCTGATGGTAACCGGAAAAGCTCAACACAACTGAGTGGAAATTCAAGAAATTTGAGGTCAAAATCTCCCATCATGTGCACTTAAATGGTCTTGATGTCTATGGGATATACATGATCCTTCCCTTGAATATTTTCCAACATCTGACTCGAGAAAGGACTCAAACCCACTCTTGTTACAATTTTCGGTTGTACCTGCAATTATGATCACTTGAAAAACTCTCGAAAGACACTTATGAGCACCAAATTTCCAACATCCGTCTCAAGAAAAGATTCAAACTCACTCTTGCTACAATTGTTGGCAGTACCTGTAGTTATGAGCACTGGAAAAACCCTCGAAAGACAGACATGAGCATCAAATCGTCAACCGAGGAAGTTCGCTATAACCGTTTCAATCAGATGACAAAGGATTCTTTAATAGTGTAACATGACATCCTATGCTGTGAATAGGTACACGGTGGTAGTTGAGGGAGTTAGTTTCAAAGAAAAACACCTTAAATTTTTACGAAAACTTTTTCAACTCCCAAACATCAAAATATATTACAAATTACAAATAAATTTTCAACTTCCAAACATCAAAATCTATTACAAATTACAAATAAATATTATAAAAAATATGTATACATTACTTTTTCTAATACTTTATTATAAAAATCAAAACAAAAATGCAAATTTCATTCCCATTATAATTGTGTTGTAAAGCGTCTCTGTTGAAAATAACTCTCCTCAACTGCCACTTGTACAATTGTGTATCGTTGATTTTAATGTTAGACGATTGAAATAATATCTACCTTAGGATTGAATATGGTTATTAATTAGTTACATAAATAACATTTTCTTCTCATCTTTCTTCTTTTCTCATTTGGCTTCCTACTCTTTTTCATTACAAGAAATCGAAGCATTATATATCCTGTAATTAGTATTATGTGGCAATTTTTCGGGGACAAAGTTCTGGAATGGACAGTGGATCAAGTCGCTCTGGACCTTCATGGTGGAGGTTGTTCAGTGGGAAATCAAGAACTGACTACTGGTGTTTCTCAAGAACGCATGTAAAGGGGGAGATATCATAGACTTTCAGGACGTTTTGATGATGTTTGCATTCGACAATATCTGCAAGGTGGCATTCGTTGTCGATCTCGGTTGCCTCCACCCTTTTCTACCCAGGTCCCAATTTGCAGAGGCTCTTACGATGCCACTATATTAGAGCGGGTAGTTTTTTTTCATTTTTCCCTTTCTGTGGAGAAACATCCTAAAATAAACGACTGAATAAAAAAATGAACAATGCCATAATCATTTATGGTATGAAAAGAGACTGTTTATCTAGAGGATGAATGACTAGAACACCTCTAAATGTGTGACTCCATATTTCAAAATATCTTAGATGTAGAACAGCCTGAGAAAAGTTTAACAGTTAAACTTTTCCGATGTGAATAGAGCTCAAGAATTGATAAGCTTCGGAAGATGTAGTAGGATACATGGAAAAGAGTAGGAAACATAAACATGAGTGAACAAAATATATGCATATAGAAATTGCTTCATACAAACTACCATCCTCTGATATGAGTTAGCAGAATTTGCCTGTGATATGAGTTAGTAGAATTTAAAGGTGTGGATGGTAAAACGTTCATACAGGAAATTACATGTGACTAATTTTCCTTTCTCTATATTCTACAATGCAAACACCGAAATTGTAGCTCCTCGTCATTTCTCCTTAAATGAGAGTGGAAAGGAATATATTTCATGAAATGATCGATGAATGCAAATAATTACAAATGATCAACTCAGTATTGCCTTGGAATCTAGGATTTACAAATCCGAAAATATTTCATTAATGAAAATTCGATGGTTTCACTTTTTTCCTCCCTGTTCTGAAATATTTCTTTACAATTTTGTTATCGATAAAGATGAAATATAATCCTGGTAACTATTATAGCAGGGGAAATGATGGTGAGATGCAGTTGGGGTGTTTTCTTTGAAGAATATAAATAAATATGATTTCATCCCACATAATTATTGGTATGGACATTTTCATTATCCTCAGCTCTCAATTATGCTAAGAAGATCACAACCTGGCACTCTCATAGTCCATCCCTTGTTTATAAGGCCATCACCTCTACTTAAAAATGAAAAAAAAAGGTCTCTTTGTTGATTTGAGAGTGATTATCATTGAATAAAAGTTGAGGATAGAACGCCATTCCAAGACTTAAAATACTTTCAATTGTGAACCATGCAACATACATTCCATCATAATGTATTACGTCTTTCTCCAATACTCATGTTGCATCACATCTGCACGGCATCAACCCTATTTCTCTAGGCATTTGACATTTTTGACAGTTTGGCAGAGGACATTGCTCAAGTTCCCTAGTGATTCGTCAAGACTTCCTCATACAAATACCATTATTTTACGCACACATACATGATTGTACATAATATATACATATAAATCAAATCAAAATCAAGTTATTTATTTTTACTGGATATTCTTATGGTTGAAATTTTTGTTTCTATGCTTACGTGCATTTGTTTTAATTGAATCACTGTCTACACCATGATTTTAGTTTATATATCCGTGTTTTTTTTATCAGGGATATATAGCTATGGAATTAAGTCAAAATTAGGTGATTTCCCCCTCGTGGATGTATACATAATAAATATACAAGCTGGTGGCACATATACAGGCTATCCTTATGGTTTTTTTATTTTTTCTTTCTTCATGTCCGTGTCTATAGATGCTTGAATTTCTTACAATTAATGACCAACACCTATATTAATTGATTCACTTCTTACATTAATAGTTTTATTTAATATTTAATAATTATGTGTATGGTGAAGCAAAGAAAAAAACTTAAAAGGTCTTTAAAAATAAGGAATTAAATTCTTATATTTGTAATATCGCGTACTCCCATTTGTAGAGTTCTTGAATTGTTATTGTTTTTCTATCCTAGAGAACCATATAAGTAATGATTTTATCAATGGTGGTTACAAACTTATAATCGAGCCAACTAGAGAGATTAAATGAACGATTCACTAAAATAAAATTTAGTGATTCAACAATGAAACCAAGATTTGATTAGAATGGCCACTATACACGCAACATATATATGGCCATAAGATTCATCCTGGATTTATTTTTTCTATACATCCATTTTAGATTGATTTATTTTTACACTATTGTGACTCTAATAATTCCCAAAGTGGTGAGATTATGCTTTTATAGTTTAAAGACTATTAGAGGTAACCACAAACCTACTTTCAAGCTTTAGGATCTAGCCTTTGTTCTTGATAATCCAGGAGGAGATTATAAATTTAGTAATACAAATACAATATCTGCATACATGGTGAGTCTTAAAAGGCTTCATTGATCTCTGGAGTTGCCATCTCTTCCTGATCATCTACTTGGGCAATAAAATTAATATCTAAAGCATGACAATTTGATTCAGCCATGAGTTTGGCTAAACCTTGACCTTTTATGAGTTTGGTGGGTTTGATCTCTATGTCATATTCCAAAATTGTGGCAATCCACTTGCTTCTTTTACCATTAGGACCATTCTATGTTAGAATGTCCTTTACAACTGCATTTGGATCATAGGTAGTGATATGTGAATAAACAATGTACACTCTAAAGTATTTAATGGCCTTTACTAAAGCCAGGGCCTGTTTCTCCATTATATTGTACTTTAAAGTGGCATCTCTAAGTGATTTTCTAAAGAAGGCAATGGGCTGCTCATAGCCCTGGTCATTTTTCTGCAGTAAAACTGTAGCAATAGTGTGTTCTGAAGCAAAGGAGAAAATAATGAAATCCTTCTTAAATTCAGGACTTATAAGGACTGGTGTTTTTGTTAAAGCTTGTTTAATTGATTCAAAATATTGCTTGGCGTCAACAGTCCATTTAATTACTAAGACTTTTTTCAGCATATTGTTAATTTCTCTGATTATTTCAGCTAGATTTGAGATGAATCTTTTAACGAAGTTAATTTTACCTAGAAAAGCTTGTAACTCTTTAATGTTCCTAAGAGGACTAATGTTTAGAATTGTCTCTATTCTGGCTAGGTATATCCT